>JACEFZ010005002.1:257500-649077 GCA_014155875.1 Cepaea nemoralis | reverse complement strand
AAAAAAAACGGGAAAAACCCCCCCCTTGTTCCCCGGGAGGTCTTACACAGATGGGTCGCAAAAAATGCTGTTCAAAATGGAGGAGCGGGAGTTACATAGAATCCCAATAATACAGGGCCCTCCCACGATGTTCTCCACCTTGACGTGGTGGGGGAGCTTGCTTTCCCCTCGACCCCATTTCTTGCTGAGGGATGAAAAATCATATCGGACAGCTTATAGGATAGGGACCAGACTAAGAGAACACAACCTCTCTCTGCAGGTGAACTGAGGATGCAGTCTAAAATTTAAATCGGCGCACAAAGGGCAAATTTTTGGCCCGAAAAAACACAAAAGGCCCCTTTCGGGGGCTGTGGCTGAACGCCTCAAACCCCACAAACCCTCGGACCTAGACCCGGGCCGATAGCCACCTTTCGAAAAAAAAGCGTTACTGACAAGCTACTGCTCAGGTCTGATGAATTTCGAAGGCTCCAGCTGGGGGATATGGAGATTCCCGGATGAGGGGCCCAGGCCGTTTCTCGTTCACCGCTCCGAAGGAAAGGTCTGAGCCGGCAGCACAAGTAGCCTCCTCGGAGCGAGTAAAAAAATCAAAAAAGTGCCCAGTCGAAAAAATGGCTGCGAAACCTGTTCAACTCATAGAGAGTGTAGACAAAAGTGGAAAAACGTCCCAATGACGCAAAATGGACGCAGGCGAGCGAACCTATTGGGGGGGTCCAAGTCAAAAAGCAAAACTTCCGAGTGGGTGTCGCTTGCATTTGACCGCCCCGGGTGTTGATTAGCATCAGGGCAAACGATTGCCCAACACATGGAAGTGGGGAAACTAAAGCAGCCTGAGCGACGTGGCAACTCCTGGGTGAGCCCAGTCACAGAGCAATGTGTGCCGGCTCTGCAATTAGGGAAGCCTCCTTGGATGCGAGGGAATGCTCTGGTTGCCCGCCTTCCCCGAGGGCCCCCCCGATGTCGTTCATCGTTCTATCTTGACCAGCTGAGATGTTAGCGAATCACAACAGTCCAAGTGCCCCGAAACCAGAGGAAGCTAACCTCATTAAAAAAAGCTCGCTGAAGTCGGAAGTGTCGTCCTACAGGTGGCCAAAATAAAATTGACACTACGCAATTACGTCCGAGTGAAATGTCTCGTCCGAATGTCTCTCGTGCTAGGAACACTCTGACTACCTAGTTTCCGAGCCGCTCTTGTTCGGAACAGCTCTGACTGGGTAGTTTTCCGAATGTCTGTTGTGCCTGGAAAAGCTCTGATGGGCGCAAAGACAAGCACATGTCCGAAAACCCCGCTGAGTGGATGCCGTCTGCAAACCTGTCTGGTTGTGCGGGAATGACCCGGGGGAAAAGAAATCAATTATTGAAGTGAGGATATAAAGCAGCCATGAGCAGGACGTGACATCTCCCTCGGTGAGCCCAGATCCAGGACGTTATGTGTCAGCCTGCAACTATGGAATCAACCTTTGGGTGGCGGAAAATGCTATGGACTGTCCCTGCCTTCCTTTGAGGGATGACCGTTGTCTTCGACCGTTCAACCTTGGCCAGCATGGTTGCAGATGGCACACAAAAGTGAGAGAGTCCCAGGAATGCTACCTGGTCAAAAAAGCACGCTAAATTTGATGTTTTGGCTACGGGTTTCGGCCCAAGGGCGCATAACAAACACCGCAATCACATCTGAAAAAACACTCCGGATGAACGAAAAGAAGAAGAATACTAGGGACACGGCCAGAGTTCCAACAGGAAAGTACTGCCATAACTATGATGCTGAAATTGAGGCAATCAAGATAGCGGCAGAGAAATTACTAAATACCAACCATGGTACACAACCTGTGGTGTTGTTGACAGATGCAAAATCAGTACTCGAGGTGCTCCTGTCTGGGAAATTGCCAGTACTTAGGACAGACACTACTTTCTGAACTTAGCAGTCAGCATATGGTCACCATGCAGTGGATACCATCCCACTGTGGAGTACCCGGAAATGATAGAGCTGATCAATTGGCTAAGGAAGGAGCAAAGGAAGAACAGCCTGATGTGCCTATTACATACCACCAAAAGAAAAGAATGATCAAATCAGTCAGAAAGCCACCAAAACCTGCTCAAGATGACTACCACATTATGGACAGACCAGAACAAGTAATTATTCTGCGCCTCAGAACAGGACACAATAGATTACACAACCACATATATACAAAATTCAAGATTGGTGACTCGGCCATGTGCACATGTGGATTGGCGTCGCAGACAGCAGAGCACATACTCCAGGATTGCCCAAAATATAACATATCTAGGCATACCTTCTGGCCTAGAGAGACAACAGTGGAAGATAAACTCTATGGACCGCTGAATGAACTAAAAAGACTGTTAGATTCATACAAGAGACAAGATTGCAGTTATAGACATATTTCAAGCGAACAAAAGAAGAAGCTGCTGATGATTCTGACAATCCAAGAGCTGCCTAATTCAAGAACTTAATTATTTGTTTACTAATAGAAAACAATTATGAACTTTCTCTACCTTGGATTCTTCACAAGAACTGATTGTATTATTGTTGCAGGCCCATGAGCTGCGTGATAATGGTGGTCTTCCTGTTTGTTTGTTGTGTGGTGCTCCTGAACATCCTGATTGCCCAGTTGTCTGACACGTACCAGAACGTGCAGAAGGATGCCCAGAGAGGTCTGGAGATGAACAGAGCCTGGATCATTGCCAGGGTGGAACTCAACTCACTTTTCATTGGCAAAGGCTTCAGAGCTTCCAAATATTTAGAGGTAATTTAGTTTTGTCAGTGATTGGAGGTAATTTAGTTGTGCAAGTATTTAGAGGTATTTTTGTTTTGTGAATATTTTAAGATAATTTTGTTTTATAAATCAAATGAAGAACGTTTTGTGCAATAGGTCACTGTCCTTGACAGTTAGAAAAAGAGTTCTTGCATGTTACATAGTTTTAACATACGGCTGCGAATCCTGGACAATTAGTAAACAGGCGAAAAAATCTCTGGAAGCCTTGGAGATGTGATTTTATAGAAGAATGCTGAAAATTAATTGGACAGCCAAAATGAGCAATCTGGACATTTAGAGGGGAGCTGAGTAGCAAAGACAACGTATCACAAACACCAGAAAGAGGCAGTCATTGTTATTTAGCCACGTTATGAGAAGACAAAAACTGGAACATGGTACAACCGGAAAGATTTGCCGAAAGAGAGATAGAGGAAGACAGTGTGAGAAGATTCTTTACAGTCTTGTGTCATGGCACGGAAGGGAGTCAACACACAAATTGATCCATTTTTAATTGTTAAATTTTAGAGGGAATTTATTTTGTTAATATTTAAAGGTAGTTTTGTTTTGTGCATATTTATTAGTAGTTTAGTTTCAGAATATTCAGAGGTAATTAAATTTTTTCAATATTTAGAAGTAATGATTCTGAATCTCATCTCATCATGTTCCTCTTGTACCTTGCCGTGTCGAGGTGAAGTATAAACAGCGGGAGAGTGCCCGCTTATGGGTTTCATGTATCGATATTCCCATGGACTCTGTTATTCCCTGCATCCATCGTTTACGTGGTTGGCCTCTTCCTTGCTTCTCTTTGGTCTGTACATCATTGCTTGTTGTGGTATACTGTTGGTAACCTACTTGCATGGCCAAACCATTTGACTTGCTGCCTTCTAATAAAATCTAAATAAATAAACACACATAGTATTGTTTGGCGCTCACAGAAGGAGAAGAAGGAAGTAGAGATGGAGGATGCACTAGACAACATAAAATGTCTAGTGCGTCCTCTAGTCTCTACTTCCTTCTTCTCCTTCTGTGAGCGCCAAACAATACTATGTGCGTTTATTTATGTAACTGTCTAAGTGGCCTCAACGGGTTCCCCAATTGATTTTGTAATAAAATCTAGTCCACTTTAGTCTTGATTTCTTCATTTCTGATCTTATCTCTTCTTGAGTATTCTTCTCAAGAATCTCATTTCTGTTGTGATTTTTCTGTCATTGTCTGAATATTCAAAGGTAATTTACTTTTGTCAATATTTAGAGGTAGTTTTGGTTTGTGAGTATTCAAAGGTAATTTACGTTTGTCAATAGTTAGAGGTAGGTACACACCCGCTTCACACGCCAGTAATCCAGGGCTTGTTTCCGGATCCGGTCAGGGATATGCACTACTGACGAGCTCAAATGATCGCGAAACTCGAGTATAGTGCTTCCATATTAACGTGGATAGGCCTTAGGTTCATACCAGGATGCGATCAGCGTTGCCAATAGTGAGTTGTGCTCAATATTTAAGTTAGAGGTAGCTTTGTTTTGTCAATATTTAGAGGTAGTTTGACCTTTAAATATGTAATCCCATGACAGATAAGATACTGCTGTAGTGGTGTGAAATGTCAAGATTTGCATATACTAAGTCATGACGTAATAAAGTAAGTTAACCAATTCTCTTCCTTACTGCCTTTCTTTCCCAAACTCTTTCTTCTTTCTACTTCTCTTCTCCATGAGTTTTAGATCTTCTTCTATTACCTTTTGCCTTGTGCATTCCAGGCTAATACTTTTCTAGTTATACTATTCTTGGGTGTTCTCAGTGTATAGCCTATCCAGCGCCAGCACCTTTTCTTCAACTCTTGTTTCACTGACATTCGTCTAGTTATGTCCATGAATTCCACATTGGTGATTTTGTCACACCATTTTATTCCTTCTATTTTTGTTGTAGTAAATGTTTGAGTGTAATCATTTTCGTTGTTCTTCATGTTTCTGCTTCAGTTGTAATTTTGTTTCTTTTTATATTTATGTGTTTATTTGTACCGCCCCTGTTGAAAGGTTTTTATAACATGGACTGCTGACGAGTAGAATTTGTTTCAGATGGAAGAGCTGAACAACCCAGCCAGTGCTCTAGAGAAATGGGAGTCTCCGCTGCTGAATGAGATTGGCAAAGATGTGCGTGGAATGAAGGAGTGCCTGGAGACAACAGAACTCAGCATGCAAACAATTAAGAACCGACTGAGCCGACAGGAACACAGTCTCAAGTGTTTAGAGTAAGTTCTTGTTACAGTCTCTTTGACTTGGTTCATCTGTTGATTAGAGATTCTTATGTCTGTCAGTGTTGATTGGTAGCGCACCCACCTAGAACCATAAAGGTATAGAGTTTGAATATTTATAAGATGTGTGGCTGAACTTGATTTGTGTGTGTGCGTGCATGCGTGTGTGTGTGTGGGGGGGGGGGGGGGGGGTTGAATTGATGAATAGATAGACTAGTTAATGGTATGATGGATGGACAGAAGAATGCATGCATGAGTGAATGAATGGATGTATGAGTAAATGAATGAATGAATTTAACTGATATGTAAAACCAAATTTTGACCATTGTCCACACACATGCTACTACTGCTAGAAGTTGCTACTACTAGGGAGTGCACTGGACTGACGTTTGCATTAGGATTAGCTTTCCTCATTACCAGTGTCTCTCTCCATCATGTGATCCCACCCTGACTTCTGAGGTACTTGTAATTACTTCCCCATGTCAAGGACGATATGTCAACATTTAAGTCCAACTGACCAGCGTGGGAAATGAACCCTCTACCGTGGTCACCAGAGAAAGTTTAAGTTCAAGCACGCTAAACCCTGCGGCTACATTGATTTTTTTTTAAATCTTGTGAAAAATTAGATAGACACAGAGTAGAAAATAAATTGAAGCGGTTTATTTTTAATTTCCATTGTGTGAATTATTTGAACATCTACCAGCTTATTTGTTCACATGAATTTTGTTGTCTGTATTTATTTCAACAGAGAGCAATTACAAACTGTTATAAAGATGCTGCAGAACAACAGAAGGTCAGCGACGTCGGACAGAGAGAGATTCTCTGTACACCTGTAGAAATATTGTGTCATTGATGCTTTAGAACAACAGAAGGTCGCGCGGCGTC
Organism: Cepaea nemoralis; assembly: GCA_014155875.1. Lineage (NCBI taxonomy): Eukaryota > Metazoa > Mollusca > Gastropoda > Stylommatophora > Helicidae > Cepaea > Cepaea nemoralis. The sequence continues at coordinate 643,179 of JACEFZ010005002.1, read as the reverse complement.
GGACAGAGAGAGATTCTCTGTACACCTGTAGAAATATTGTGTCATTGATGCTTTAGAACAACAGAAGGTCCGCGACGTCGGGCAGAGAGAGATTCTCTGTACACCTGTAGAAATATTGTGTTATTGATGCTTTAGAACAACAGAAGGTCGGCAACGTCGGACAGAGAGAGATTCTCTGTACACCTGTAGAAATATTGTGTCATTGATGCTTTAGTATGTATAAAATTCATTTGACAAAGTGGCACATGAGGAAATAATCAAAATGCTTAAATGTTTAAGTGCTGATAGTAATAATCATCTCATCATCACATCAGTAATAATCTTTAATTAATAAAGAATATATATTGGCAGCAAACAGCAACTATATGAATTGTCATCCATTTAATATTTCACTGCATAGAGAAGGGTTTCCAACAAGGATGTATACTGTCCCTTGATTTGTTTTCTTTATACAATGACATATGACGAGATGTATAGAAAATATCCCAGGGATTGCGGTTGATGATCATAATATAAGCAATTTACATTATGCTGATAACACAAAGAAATTGTGAACAAGAACATTAATTGATACAGTGGTTGTAGAAAGTGGAAAAATGGCCTCAACTTGAAGAGTAAGAAATCAGAATTAATGTTAATATAAATATTCCTGCTAAAATTACATTTGAAGCAGGGGCGTCACTAGGGGGGTGCGGGCCGCACCGGGTGACACCATTAAGGGGTGACACCAAAATAAAAAAATTGCAAATTTGACAAAGCAGACATAGCAAAATAACAAAAATTTAACTTTGTCCGAGTTTGTCGAAGTTCTTTATTTATGTTTTACCTGAAGTATTGAAGTTATATTGTTCAATTTGTTTTCTTTCTTATGTCCTTATTAACTTTTTGACTTATTTTACAAACATTACTTATATGCGATTATATATGGTACAGGAACACTCAGAAGAAGACCATGGTGAAAGTCTAGAGGGGTGACACCAAGAGTTTACCGCACTGGGTGACACCAACCCCAGTGACGCCACTGATTTGAAGTCAATGTATTTAACTTTGGGGCACATAGAAGTTCTAGTATTTAAGTACATGGATACAATCAAATAGGAAATGTTTCACAGAAATTCAGAACCGAATATGGTAACCTAAACACTGCATCTTTGTAAAGTGAAGAAAATTGTACGCAGTAAGTTACTGCCATTGAAAATTACCCAAAAATATTACTGTATGTTACATATATCTAATTTTAACACAGCTGGGAATCGTCCATGCTGACAACTATAAATGTTACAACTGGTTCTGTAACAAGCAAAAAATACCTGAAGCTGGGCAACTGTTTTACACAACAAAGTTCAAAACACCAGACAGCTCAAATGAGTCATCACAAGCATCAGAAAGAAGCAAGCAACATTTTGGATCCATGAATTTAAAAATTCAAAACAATATTTTCCTGTTGTGAATTTGAATAATGGAGATGCAAATAATAAGTGGCCAATTAATATCATGACATATTTCTCTGCATCTCATCAGGTGCCTGGGGCAGATAACAATCATGATAAGTTGAAACAAACAATAAATCCTTAAAGCTGAAAAAAATAACACAAACTGGTTCTGCGGTAATCTGAAACTGACTGCCTTTATGTTGTCTGTTTCAGCTTTAAGGAGACATTGTTTGCTGCCTGTTTTTTTTTTAAATGTTGCATATCCCTTACAGGACGTTGCAGTCAACACCAGCATTTTCCAGCTGCTGTTGATGTACTAGGTAAGTTTTTACGTTCAGTAGTTTGCCATTGCTTTCTGAACAACCGGATTACATACCCCCGAAGTTACCAGTGCGGTGCGATCCGCTGTCGATTCTCACAGCTGCTGTTTTCCCCACGTGGATATACGGGATTACAAACAATGTCGTTAACCCCTTGGCCAGGGCATGTTACACTGGGTGACTTCTGCAGCATACACCTGACGAGATGCAATGAAATGTGCCAGGCAATAAAATGTGCAACCTATTGTTTGTGCCTTTATTATTCACGTTATGAGAAGACAGGAACTAGAACATGCTGTAGTAACTGGAAAGATGAATGGGAACAGACAGAAGAATGCAGTGAGAACATGTTCTTGAAACCTTGTCGCCACGGCACGGACAAATATCAACACATGAATTAGTAGTCTGTTGGAGGTCAACAGATGTGGAGGTCAGCAGATGTGAAGGTCAGCAGATGTGGAGATGCATGACCACTAATGCCTGTTAACAAGATACTAAATGATGATAATTCATAATCATTGCTCAAACCATGTTTTCATGAAAAATAAAATGAAACAAACCTGTTTGAAAATGTCTACGGCTTGTGTTGTCATTATAAGATATACTCTGAATGACCAATCAGTATAAGAATTACATAAACATGGGTTGCAGAACTGAACTGGGTCAGATAATTATGGTCTTTGGCCATGTAAAGAGGCACAGTTCCTTTATGAATGATTGAGTGAGAGGGGGGGGGGGGGGGGGAATGCGCAAAGGGAATACAATGTTACATGCGGGTATTCAACAGATGGACTGGGAGAAGCTGGCCTGCGTACGCCATGAAGACGCAGGGCAGACAAGTTTCAATATGGAGATGACACTTGATAGCAAAATGTTTGATATTTGTAAAAACATCTAGTGAAGTGGCTGGAGCCAAATATCGAGCTGGAGCGGCCGAAGAACTAACCCGGGAGCTGGTTGAATATCAAATGGATATAACAGCAATTCAAGAAATAAGGTGGCCAGGAGAGGGTACTTTAGAGCAAAATGGAATGATTATAATATATGGATGAAACACCCAAAATAAACATGAATTAGGAACAGGATTTGTCATCAAAAAAGAGTTATGGGGGAACGTTTTAAACTTTAAAGCTGTTAATGACAGGATTAGTAAATTACGAATAAAAGGTAAATGGAAAAATATAACGATGATTAATGTACATGCACCCACTGAAGAGAAAGAAGATGATATTAAAGAAGACTTTTATAATGATCTGGAAGATGTCATAGAAGAAACCCCCAAACAGGCCATCCTGATTGTGCTGGGAGACTTCAATACAAAAATAGGTAGAGAGCAAACTAATAAAAAAGTGGCCAGTATGGAAAGCTTACATACAACTTCAAATGATAATGGATGGAGAGTCATCAACCTGGCAGAAGCCAAAGGACTGCAGATTAGCAGTACCAGACTACAAAGAAAGGATATACACAAACAAACTTGGAAATCATGTGACAAGAGAACCTATAATCAAATAGATCACATTTTAATTAACAACAGAAATGCATCAAACATACAGCAAGTTAGAAGTTATAGAGGAGCTGAGTGCCACAGTGACCACTTCCTCGTTGGAGCAAAATTTAAAATAAAACTTAAGAGAGCTTTCTATACTAAATTACAAAGATTACACTCAACATATAACAGAGAAAAACTACAAGAAATTACAGTCAAAGAGAAATTTACAGATGAAATAAAATGTAAACTTGAAACTCTGCAAAACCCTTTGGAGGAAAGCGTTGACCAAACTTGGTTGAACATCAAGAATACAATTCAATCTACCGCAGAAGAATGTCTCGGTGTATTAACCACCACGCATAGAAAGAACAGATGGTTCAATCAAAAATGTGAAGAAGCAGTCATTAGGAAAAAGAATGCCAGACATTTATGGTTAAATTACATCAACAACATCCAAAAGGAAGAGCATTATAGAAATGAATGTAAAGAGGCTACAAAACTAGTCCGACAGCAGAAGCGAGAATATATGAGTAATATAATCAAAGATATGGAAACTAATCACCAGAAAAATGAATCAAAATTTTTTAAAGAACTGAAGTCAATGAAACGAGGGCACCAACAAAGCACATATGGTTTAAAAGACAAAAATTGGAATATGATAAATACCAATGAGGAAATGTGCAACACATGGAAAGAATATTGTGTTGAATTACTAAATTGTGAAGCTCCAAGTAACATTTTCCCACAGGAAGAGGTTCTAACATGCGAACCACAAATTGAAGAACCTACATTTGAAGAAATCCTATATGTAATCACATAACTTAAAAACAATAAGGCAACTGGGACTGATGGAATTGCTGCTGAATTTATAAAGGCAGGTAGCCATGCATTACATCTAAAGCTATACGAACTAATAATAAAAATCTGGAGGACAGAAAAATTACCCCATGACTGGAAAGAGTCATTATTGATACCTATCTTTAAGAAAGGAGACAAGTTCCAATGTGGAAATTATAGAGAAATATCACTACTGTCCACAAGCTATAAGATACTATCCGCAGTATTACTAAATAGACTAAAACCATATTCAGAAGACATATTAGGTGACTACCAGGCGGGTTTTAGACAAAAACAGATCAACAATAGATCAGATACTTATCTTACGACAAATAGCCGAGAAAAATTGGGAATATAAAAGAGATCTCCATAACATTTTTGTGGATTTTAAAAAGGCTTATGATAGTGTTCATAGGAATAGTCTATGGAATGCTATGCAGGAATTTGGAATACCAAGGAAGTTAATCAACATGACCAGACTATGCATGGAAGATACTTATAATATAGTAACATATAAAGGCAGGAAATAAGACCCCTTCCAAATAACATCTGGCTTGAAACAGGGTGATGCTCTATCGCCGCTACTCTTCAATCTGTCTCTAGAGAAAGTTGTAAGGAAGGTAAAGGAGGAATGTGATATTGGAGGAACATCCAAGCTGCTTGGTTATGCAGATGATATAGATATTATAGGGCAAAGTGAACAAAAGACATTGGAAATATTGACTCACGTAAAGGAAAAAGCCCAACAGATGGGGCTGGTTATCAACCAAGATAAGACAGAATATATGGTAATTTCAAGAGACGGAATGGCTAAAAACTCTGGCCACATACAAATAGATAATATGACCATTAAAAGAACAGAAACATACAAATACCTGGGTACAATCTTCAACTGCTCCAACATCATAAGGGAAGAAATACAAACTAGAATCAACTCTGGAAATAAGATATACTATGCACTACAACATCTACTAAAATCAAAGGCGCTATCTCGTAACACCAAAATCACAATATACAAAACACTGATCAGACCAGTTGTGCTGTATGGCTCTGAAACCTGGAGTACAACGAAAGGAGACGAAGCCTTGTTACAAACCTTTGAGAACAAAATTTTAAGACGCATCTTTGGACCCATTAGGGATACACAAAGTGGAGAGTGGAAAAGAAGAAGTAACAAAGACATTTATGATCTGTTTAAGTCCCCGCTAATCACTGGTATCATGAAGGCTAATAGACTACAATGGCTGGGGCATATAGAAAGAATGGAAGATAATAGGGAAACAAAGCTCGCTTACACTCAGGAAATAAATGACCGTAGACCCCGAGGTAGACCAAGAAGGCGGTGGAGAGATAATACATATACAGATCTACAAGCACTTGGAATCAATGACTGGCAAGAGAAGGTCCACCAGAGAGACGAATGGAGACGGATTGTATCTGCAGCAAAGAACCTCAATGGCTCGGAACGCTGAAGAAGAAGAAGTGAAGTGGCATTGACAGTGTAGAAAGACAACAAACAAAGTGGCTGTGACATCTTGGGAGAATGAACCTGACCAACTATCACTATGTGCCTCAATCTAAAGAACGTCTGACAAATGAACTTGTGGAAGGCCAAGATTCAGATAGATAGACTGTGTGAAGGAAATACTACACAAACTCACAGTGGTTTGCATACCACATTTGGTACAAGGTAAACAAATAAATCTATCACACTTCCTCCTTACTTAACGGCATCATCATCATCATGTTGATCGTTTAAGACATATTCAGCTACAACAAGGATACAGATAAGTAACATGTGTTTTCATGAAGTGTTTTTCATATAGTTGTTTGCGTTTGTTTGATTCTGTGCTGATGAAGGCTTTAGCCGCAATGTCCAATTTGTTTCTACTAATCGTGTTCTAATAAAGCTCACAATCTACTTCTCGGTTTTTGGTGATTCATTTATGTCTTTTGCAGAACATCATTAGTATCTGTGTCTACATCTTCCCACTTGTATCTGTGGCTACATCTTCCCACTTGTATCTGTGGCTAAATCTCCCCACTTGTATCTGTGTCTACATCTCCCCACTTGTATCTGTGTCTACATCTCCCCACCTGTATCTATGTCTACATCTCCCCACATGTATCTATGTCTACATCTCCCCACTTGTATCTATGTCTACATCTCCCCACCTGTATCAGTGTCTACATCTCCCCACCTGTGCCTGTGTCTACATCCCCCCACCTGTATCTACGTCTACATCTCCCCACCTGTATCTATGTCTACATCTCCCCACCTGTATCTATGTCTACATCTCCCCACCTGTTCTGTGTCTACATCTCCCCACCTGTATCTGTATCTACATCTCCCCACCTGTATCTATGTCTACATCTCCCCACTTGTATCTGTGTCTACATCTCCCCACTTGTATCTGTGTCTACATCTCCAAACCTGTATCTGTGTCAACACCTCCCCACTTGTATATGTGTCTACATCTCCCCACTTGTATCTGTGTCTACATCTCCAAACCTGTATCTATGTCTACATCTCCCCACCTGTATCTGCGTTCACATCTCCCCACCTGTATCTGTGTTTACATCTCCCCACCTGTATCTGTGTCTACATCTCCCCACTTGTATCTGTGTCTACATCTCCCCACCTGTATCTATGTCTACATCTCCCCACTTGTATCTGTGTCTACATCTCCAAACCTGTATCTGTGTCAACACCTCCCCACTTGTATATGTGTCTACATCTCCCCACTTGTATCTGTGTCTACATCTCCCCACCTGTATCTGTGTCTACATCTCCAAACCTGTATCTATGTCCACATCTCCCCACTTGTATCTGTGTTCATATCTCCCCACCTGTATCTGTGTCAACATCTCCAAACCTGTATCTATGTCTACATCTCCCCACCTGTATTTATGTCTACATCTCCCCACTTGTATCTGTGTTCATATCTCCCCACCTGTATCTGTGTCTACATCTCCCCACTTGTATCTGTCTACATCTTGCACATTAGCCTTCAACTCTTCCCTCTAGTATAAATTTTACAATGGTACAATGTCTTTTAATGTGGCCAAAATATTTCACTTTTATTTGCGTTTTTATTTTTCTTTCAAAATATTTCATTTGTATTTTCGTTTTATATTTCTTTCATCAACTCTCTTTTCATCAACTTCTGTACACTCCAAAGATCGTGGGTTAGTAGTCAGGCTCTGCCATGCGGTTCACGAGTACAATGTTGTCTCTGGAACTATGGGAGTTTGTGCAATGATTCTGCGGGAGCTAGTCACTCCGCGGAGAGACCAAGCCGGGTGAAATAAAACCTTATTTTTTTAGTTCTCATAATTGTAGTCTTTTGTACGTTATCAAAATATACATACACTGTGTGCATGTTAACACCACATATACCACATTTCTCTCTGACAGGTGTTCTCATGTGTTTATTCAGACTCACCTTATGTACAACATACAGGACACTTACTAGACGTGTAAGGTTTATGGGCACCAACATATGTACTGTTGAGTACAGGCAACTGGCGTGATGCTGACCACTTCACTCACTGAGTGGCAGCTGGTCTGTAAACATATGAGTCTGGCACCATATACACAACACACGTAAGGCATGTAATGGGAGGCTTTACCCGACTTTACACTGATAGAAAACTGCACGATAATCATAACTGCACAGTTCTCCTGTATATGTTCTCAGGTGTGCTGCTATAGTGCTTATCTATCAACACATTTGTCTGGGTTCAATGCCCAGCAGTGGTAGGAATATTTTCACTGACCAGTACTGCTCTGTTTGACTCAGCCTCCAAAAATGGGCCCCAGACAATTTTTCTGGGAATTTTTTGGTGAAGGAAAGGCAGCAGGGAAGGGAACTGGTCAATAACCTCATAAGCTGAGGGTACAAACATGTGAAGGCATAACACTTCACAGCACAATGGCAATATCTATCATGAGTCCAGGTTTATCTTTTATTGTGCATTCTCGTGTTTTTATTTCAGATGATCATTAGAGTAAGCCAAAATCCTCACAATTATATGGGTTCTCTCCTGCACATATTTTTTTGTGCAACTTCAGAATGTCAGCTTGAGGAACAGAAGCACCACTGTCATCACATTTAATAGGCTTCAATCATGCATGTCTTCACACTGCCACAATGAAGTAGAAAATGCACCCCATTAATCCCATTTGTAAAGTTTCTCTCCTATAATGTTCTCATGTGACATTTTAGATGACCACTTACAGTTATAGAAGCACCACAATCATCACACTTGTAAGATTTCTCTGCTCTACTCACTCTTGCATGGTTTCAGATTGTGAGCGTGAGTAAAGAAAAGCACCACAGTCATCACATTTGTAAGGTTTCACTTTTGTTTCGGTAAGTGTTCTCTTGTGCTTCCTTGGCCTGCCAGCTTGAGTAAACAAAGCACCATTATTATCACACGTTTCTGTCCTGTATGTATTCTCTTATATTTAGAAAACTGGCTTCAGTAATAGAACCACAGCAATCATCACACTTATAAGTTTTCTGTCCTGGATGCTTTATCTTGTGATTCTTCAGACTACCAGCGTAAGCAAACTAAACATCAGAATCATCACATTATAAGGCCTTTGATATGTGTTCTCTTGTGTGTTGTTAGATTATCAGATTCGGTAAAATATGCACCACAATCATCACACTTTTAAGGTTTCTCTTGTGTCTCTTCAGACTGCCACCTCGAGCAAAACAAGCATCACGACCATCACACATATAATGCATTCTCTTGTATGTTGTCAGATTACGAGATTCAGTAAAACAACACTTCTGGGCTTCTCTACTGAATGTTTTCTCTTGTGTTTAATTAGACCACCAGATTTAGTTCTTCTTCTTCTTCTTCTTCTTCTTCTTCTGCGTTCATCCAGAGTTTTTTTTTTCCGGACGTGATTGCAGTGTGCCTGTTTATAGCAGAGCTGTGTTCTTGTGCCGTTAGATACATCCGACTTCTGCGGGCATTTGTTGACCGGGTTAACCTTCCTGGAGATTTAGTTCAAGATGTACCAGAATCACTTCTCTTGTGTTTACTCAAAATACTAGATCGAGCAAAACAAGCACCACAATCATCACACTTGTAAGATTTCTCACCAGTATGTGTTCTCTTGTGTTTAATCAGACTACCAGATTCAGAAAAAGATACACCACAAACATCACACTTGTAAGGTTTCTCACCAGTATGTATTCTCTTGTGTTTAATCAGACTACCAGATTCAGAAAAAGATACACCACAAACATCACACTTGTAAGGTTTCTCACCAGTATGTGTTCTCTTGTGTCTAATCAGACTACCAGATTCAGAAAAAGATACACCACAAACATCACACTTGTAAGGTTTCTCACCAGTATGTGTTCTCTTGTGTTTAATCAGACTACCAGATTTTGAAAAAGATACACCACAAACATCACACTTGTAAGGTTTCTCTCCTGTATGTGTTCTCTTGTGTGTTGTCAGATGACTAGATACAGTAAATGATGGACCACAATCATCACACTTGTAAGGTTTTTCTCCTGTATGTGTTCTCTTGTGTTTAATCAGACTACCAGATCCAGAAAAAGATACACCACAAACATCACACTTGTAAGGTTTCTCACCAGTATGTGTTCTCTTGTGTTTAATCAGACTACCAGATTCAGAAAAAGATACACCACAAACATCACACTTGTAAGGTTTCTCACCTGTATGTGTTCTCTTGTGTCTAATCAGACTACCAGATTCAGAAAAAGATACACCACAAACATCACACTTGTAAGGTTTCTCACCAGTATGTGTTCTCTTGTGTTTAATCAGACTACCAGATTCAGAAAAAGATACACCACAATCATCACACTTGTAAGGTTTCTCTCCTGTATGTGTTCTCTTGTGTGTTGTCAGATGACTAGATACAGTAAATGATGCACCACAATCATCACACTTGTAAGGTTTCTCTCCTGTATGTCTTCTCTTGTGTGTTGTCAGATGACTAGATACAGTAAATGATGCACCACAATCATCACACTTGTAAAGTTTTTCTCCTGTATATGTTCTCTTGTGTTTAATCAGACTACCAGATTCAGAAAAAGATACACCACAAACATCACACTTGTAAGGTTTCTCTCCTGTATGTGTTCTCTTGTGTTTAATCAGACTACCAGATTCAGAAAAAGATACACCACAAACATCACACTTGTAAGGTTTCTCTCCTGTATGTGTTCTCTTGTGTGTTGTCAGATGACTAGATACAGTAAATGATGCACCACAATCATCACACTTGTAAGGTTTCTCTCCTGTATGTCTTCTCTTGTGTGTTGTCAGATGACTAGATACAGTAAATGATGCACCACAATCATCACACTTGTAAGGTTTCTCTCCTGTATGTGTTCTCTTGTGTGTTGTCAGATGACTAGATACAGTAAATGATGCACCACAATCATCACACTTGTAAGGTTTCTCTCCTGTATGTCTTCTCTTGTGTGTTGTCAGATGACTAGATACAGTAAATGATGCACCACAATCATCACACTTGTAAGGTTTTTCTCCTGTATGTGTTCTCTTGTGTTTAATCAGACTACCAGATTCAGAAAAAGATACACCACAAACATCACACTTGTAAGGTTTCTCACCAGTATGTGTTCTCTTGTGTTTAATCAGACTACCAGATTCAGAAAAAGATACACCACAAACATCACACTTGTAAGGTTTCTCACCTGTATGTGTTCTCTTGTGTCTAATCAGACTACCAGATTCAGAAAAAGATACACCACAAACATCACACTTGTAAGGTTTCACTCCTGTATGTGTTCTCTTGTGTTTAATCAGACTACCAGATTCAGAAAAATATACACCACAAACATCACACTTGTAAGGTTTCTCTCCTGTATGTGTTCTCTTGTGTGTTGTCAGATGACTAGATACAGTAAATGATGCACCACAATCATCACACTTGTAAGGTTTCTCTCCTGTATGTCTTCTCTTGTGTGTTGTCAGATGACTAGATACAGTAAATGATGCACCACAATCATCACACTTGTAAGGTTTCTCTCCTGTATGTGTTCTCTTGTGTGTTGTCAGATGACTAGATACAGTAAATGATGCACCACAATCATCACACTTGTAAGGTTTCTCTCCTGTATGTCTTCTCTTGTGTGTTGTCAGATGACTAGATACAGTAAATGATGCACCACAATCATCACACTTGTAAGGTTTTTCTCCTGTATGTGTTCTCTTGTGTTTAATCAGACTACCAGATTCAGAAAAAGATACACCACAAACATCACACTTGTAAGGTTTCTCACCAGTATGTGTTCTCTTGTGTTTAATCAGACTACCAGATTCAGAAAAAGATACACCACAAACATCACACTTGTAAGGTTTCTCACCAGTATGTGTTCTCTTGTGTTTAATTAGACTGCCAGCTCGAGTAAACTTAGCACCACAATCATCACACTTGTAAGGTTTCTCTCCTGCATGTGTTCTCTTGTGTCTTGTCAGATGACTAGATACAGCAAATGATGCACCACAATCACCACACTTGTAAGGTTTCTCTCCTGTATGTGTTCTCGTGTGTTGCTTCAAACTGCCAACTGAAATAAAAGATGCAACAGGAACATCACTTGTGAAAGGTCTCTCTTCTATATATTTCCTCTTGAATCTGCTTAGATGGCTGTCTGCACTGACAGTCGGATCAAAATCATCAGCCATGTATGGTTTGTCTCCTGTTTTCACTTTCAAGTTATTTTGTGATAGATCATTCTTGTCAGTCAACGATTGTGTTGTGCTAATTCCAATCACAGAAGATGCATTCTCTATGTGATTACAGTTCTCATGCTCGAGCAGTGCCGTATAAGTTATAACTATTCTCTGTCACTTTTGACACTGTGCTATATTGTCCTGTCATTTTATGCTCACTGCTGCAACCAGCCATATCTTCCATTTTACTAAACAAGTGATGCTTGTCCTCACACAACACATCTGAAAGTTCTTGTTTCACAAGTTTGAAGTTCATGTTAGTAATTATTAATTATAGTAACATTGTTTTGTTAGTAACAATGTTTTTGATTGTTACCATACAATTAATATTATGATTTACAAAATCATTTTCTCCATTTATAATTGTTCTTGAATGTGAAGCTAAGAATAATTCAGAGAACAGGTTAGTATTTTTGACAAGCAAGTTCCAGTTTTATATCGTGACTTGGTATACTAAAAGTATGTATGAATCCGTGCTTCCTTGCGCGCAGGTGTTCATCACTTCAAGGTGTTAACCGATCCACCAGCCCGTTCGCCATGTTGGCCAGGTTTAATGAGGTATATGACCTCTTCCTCTTGCCTGTAATCGAACTTTAACCTTTGAACTCTTTTTTTTTTTTTTTCAGTCCCAACCTCTCTAGAATTTCCATGTTAAAATTACTTTAGTTCCGTGATGTGATATAGATATAACTTAATTATATTTAACGTAATTATAAGCCATACTCTTCTGTATATCCACACTTCTAGGGCCTCAATTTGACATCCTAATTGCTTAGTCATTGTCCAGGTTTATGCACGATTTATTAGTATTGCGTGTATATAACATTTATAATTTATATATTATATACATTAATATCCAGTGCCGCCCACCGGGCGCTGGAACGCAAATTTTCCTCCCCTCGTCGCATGACGGCAGAAGTGGAAGAAGATTATGATGATGATGATGATGATGATGATGATGATGATGATGATACATTAATATCCTGATTACGGCCTGCTCCCTGGCCGAGGCGTTAGCAGCTTTCTCCGTAATCCCAAATACTCTCGTGGTTGACGTGAGCGCACGAGAATTGGAAGCGGTTCGAGTCGCACCAGTGACTTATGAGAGTATGGAGCCGGTCGCTCAGAAAGTCGTGGCGTGCTGATGAGCGTAATCTAGCCTAGGAATCAACATACAGCTGAAAGATGCTGATGTTGACCGCAATATCCTGAAACAGGATGGAAACGCGGAAAAAAAAATATCCTGATTACGTCCCGTGAAAAAAATATTATATTTATACACGTATTAGGAGGCAGCAAGTCAAATGCTTTGGCCATGCAAGTCAAGTAGGTTACTATTCAGACAGTATTCAACAGTATACCACAACAAGCAATGATGTACAGACCAGAGGGGAGCAGAGGAAGAGGCCGACCACGTAAACGATGGACGCAGGGAATAACAAAGTCCATGGGAATATCGATACATAAAGCCCATCTGGGGGAACTCTCCCGCTGTTTATACTTCACTTCGACACCGCAAGGTAGAAGAGGAACATTATGAGATGAGATGAGATACACGTTTATCTCCCGTCTGTAATTATCCAAAATCTGTAACGCTTGATTACCTCCCATGAAAAACATATTTTTACACGTTTATTTCCCTTATCATTTAAAATATTTTATATTTTTTACTTTATTATTTAAAATATTGTAAAAGTTCCCCTATAATTCAAATGTAATAAATACTAAAATGCAAAAATGTTTAGTAAGGAAATCAAAATAGTCTGATAACTTGGTTTATTCTCTAATAATTTTACCGTTTATAATAAACTATCATAATATTGAAAACTTAGTCATTTTAACATGGAGTTGCTGGTGGTGTCGCTAAGCGAAACTAAACAGTTAAGATCATACTTTTAGGGATCATTTCTAAAGTATGTCTTGCCGAGACGTCGAATAAACGTGAGCGGCACAAAAGCCACGATGAAGAGACCCAGTCACTTCCTCTGAGCGTGAAGCGGGCTTCAGAATCCACTACGGCTCTTGTGGTGGATCCTGAAACCATTGAGGATCGTTCCTCTCCTCCCATTGTGTGGAGTAGGAGGAGGGAGTGACAGTCTGAGTGGTTTTCCCAAAACACTTTTTATCTCTTCAATGAAAGGACTGGTTTCTCTCTTTCTATATCAACTGAGACACTGTTGGCTTTGTGGCGAGGTGTTATGGACGCTATTCGTAATACTGCGCTCGAAACACAACTGTTGGCGATTTGGCATCAGGCCGTCTTGCGTTGATTTTCATTCAGAAATCAATGGCAAACTATTGAAAGTAAACAGTACCCTGCGGTCGATTTTCTCAGTATGATGCAAGTTTTTGAAATGCCGCCCCTTGCGTTTTTTTTTTTTATTTCTTTAAAAATGCCGTCCCTTATGAAGCCCCTTTACGATGCCTCCAACGCGGCCGCCTCTTTGTTTCTTAGCACGGTCGGGCCTTCTTGTAAACTTTCCAAGAAATCACAAACAGCCAAAAAAGAAAAGAAAAAAATGCAGATTTTGACTGCTATGTCCTGTAAAGAAAATGCAACTAACTTAAGCCACTAAGACAGGTAACACACATATGTTTTCCCCCGCTTTTCCCTCCTGTTTCAGGATAATGCGGTAAACATCAGCATCTTTCAGCTGTATGTTGATTCCTAGACTAGATTACGCTCATCAGCACGCCACATTCTCTCATAAGTAACTGGCGCGACTCGAACCGCTTCCAATTCTCGTGCGCTCGCGTCAACCACGAGAGTATTCGGGGTTACGGAGAAAGCTGCTAATTCCTCGGCCAAGGAGACTGGCAAACACACATATATTAAGAATAAATACAGGGTGTTTAAAATCAAAAACAGGAAAGATATTATTGGAGGAAGATGCTATAATAAAGAGGTGGAATGAGTATATAAGAGTCTTATATTATGGAGAAAGGGCAGAATTAACAGAAGAAAGTAACTTAGAAGGTCCACCTATTCTAAAACAAGAAGTCGATGACGCTATCAAACATATGAAGAAAGGGAAAACAGCTGGACCAGATGGAATCGCAATCGAAGAATTAGAAGTAATGGGGGATTTGGAGTAGATATATTAACCAAAATGTTGAATGATATTTACTGCAGTGGATATATACCAAGCGATATATTGAAATCTGTATTTAGCTATACCACAAAGACCAGGAGCAATTGAATGCGAAGGTTTTCGTACGATTAACATCATAAATCATGTCACTAAGCTTCTACTCAGAATTATAATGAGAAGAACAAGACAGAAAATAAAAATGGAAATGTGTGAAGAACAGTATGGATTTGTGGAAGGAAAAGGTACAAACAATGCAATATAAACATTACGGACACTATTAGAAAGATCAGTAGAGACAAAGAAAGACATATATTTGTGCTTCATATATTATACTAAGGCATTTGATAAAGTAAAACATTATGAAATGAATAAAATGTTGGAAGATATTAACGTTGATAGGAAAGATCTCAGAATAATAATAATAAACCAAATAGCAGCAATTAAAATGAGAAATAAAGAAGGAAATTATGAACACATAAAGCTGGGAGTAAGACAGGGATGTGTTTTGTCACCTGATCTCTTCTCCCTCTATTTTTTTTTTTTTTAAATTCGTGTATCTTAAAGGACATCGCTGTCAACAGCAGCATCTTTCAGCTGTCTGTTGATCTCTTGGCAAGATTACGCTCAGTAGTTTGCCATTGCTTTCTGAGCGGCCGGCTCAGTATCCCGCAAGTCACGAGCGGGGGTCGAACCGCCTCAGCTCTCGCCCCGCTACGAGACTGCGTGATAAACGGGATTACAGAGAAAGTGTTGTAACCCCACAGCCAGAGAGACCGGCTATCCCTCTATAGTGAAGTAATAATGAGAGAGATCAAAGAAAAGCCAGAATATATTCGGAGGTTAAATATAAATAATATACGCAATGCGGATGACACAGTATTGATGGCGGATAATGCGAAAGATCTAAAACAACTGTTGGACATTGTAGTTAAAGGGGTGCAAAGAAAGGACACTCCTTGAATATCAAAGAAACAATAACAATGGTGATATCAAAGAAACAGATAACATCCAAATGTGAAATAGAGATAGAAGGGAAAATTCTTCACCAAGTGGATAGTTTTAAATATCTAGGTACATTTATAACATCAGATGGAAGATGCACGACAGAGAATAAGAGCAGAATAGGGCAAGCAAAGGCTGCATTTCAGACAATGAAGAATATCTTATGCACCCAGGACACACTGATAGAGAAATTTGAAACTTTGACGAATTTCTTAAACCTGAATGGGTACTCCACATCTATATATATAAAATGCAATGTCTGTCTGTCTGTCTGTCCTGCCTGCCTGCCTGCCTGCCTGCCTGCCTGCCTGTCTGTCTGTCTGTCTGTCTGTCTGTTATTTATGCATTCGCGAACGGTCCATCCGATTGAGATGAATTTTTCTACACGTGTTCTTATCATTCCCGTGCAGCCAACTGTCATAGTTTGTTAGTTTACAAGCAGCTATTTACGTAATAAAATTTAATTTTGTAATTTACATTATAATTTATATATAGCGTGGTGACTTAAGAAAATTTATATCAAGGGGCATAACTTTCAGTAGCATTGCTATATATTTTATATATAATTGTTGCATTGTTATCAAAGCTTTATAAAATGTTTGTCTACAGTTATTTACAGGCATATGCGTTATAATATATAATGATAAAATCTTTAAGGCATTTTAAAGTTTTCATAAAAATAATGCATCTATTTTAAATACGTTAAAATTTTCTAACTTATCTTTTTATTTTTCTTCGACATCTATACAGTCATCCCAGCATTTATTGGGTTTTCGTGATATCTTGGTAAGTTTACGTTCAGTAGTTTCAGATTGCCCTATTTAGTTATTGAGATGAAGATTGTTCTCTTCCAATCTGTCGCCATATTTCCGGGAACGGGAGCTTATATGACTACTAATATGAATTAAATGAGACGCTCCCCACCAGGGACTGGGCAAAGCCGGGCCGGGTCGTCTTTTTTTGGGAACGGAAACGGGAGCAGGGGCCGAATATGAATTAAATGAGATGCTCCCCGCCAGGAGCTGGGCGAAGCCGGGCCGGGTCGTCTATTTTGGGCACGGGAACGGGGGCAGGGGCCGAATATGAATTTAATGAGACGCTCTCCGCCAGGGGCTGGGCGAAGCCGCGGCGGGTCGTCTTTTTTTTTTTTTGGGAACGAGAACGGGAGCAGGGGCCGAATATGAATTAAATTAGATGCTCCCCGCCAGGCGTGGCGAAGCCGGGTCGGGTCAGCTAATGATTTATAAAGCGCCATTGCCAACAGCCCAAACCAAAACCAGACGAAACTACAGTCCCTAAACTCAAGGTATTCATCCAGCTAACCTTTAGAAGGGATGGCGTAATGCAACGTCTGCAAGACCGGCTCATTACAGCAGTAGGCTGAACATTCTGTGCTGCAACTCCAGTCATTAGGTACAGAACCACACCGATTCCCATCCCAGAAGTAAAAGAGCCTGTTCCTGTATACGCCAAAAACAATTGTATTTACCAATTCACGTGTAGGTGCCAGTCTACCTATATCGGCAGAACAGAGCGGCAGTTGAACAAAAGAGTTGCTGAACTCATATCTCAATAGATCGACAAGATACTACACACAGGCGATGGGAGCCTAGTGGGACCGACACACCGGAAGCTTCCCTCTTCATCAATTGCTAGGCATATGCTGGAAAGCGGCCATGTGATTTTTAGAGACAGGGCCTTTCGCGCGTTGTTTAACACACAAAATACTCGCTTATTAAAGTTTGCAGAAGCAATAATGATTAATCTACACAAGCCAGTTTTGTTCAAACAGAAAGACATGTTAGTCAGTTTAAAATTTCCGTGGTAGACAATTGACATTACTGTGCGAACATGTGTATATTTCAGCTTGAAGGATTTATCTAGTTATTTTACTTTATGTTGTGTGAATTCTGCAGTATGTACATGATGAGATGCAGCGAAATATGCCAGGCAATAAATCATGCAATCTATTGTTTGTGTCTTCGTTATTCAAACTTCCTACAATAACGACTACATAATGATCTAGTCTTTTGTATAGCATCCATTATAGTACGCTTTCTGGTCCTGTGTCAGTTAGGCCAACATCTGCCTACTTCGACGGTTGAGGTTTCTTTTCTGGATTCCTCCGACCATAGGCAGATTTCCCCCCGGTGCTTATGGGCTCTATCTGTCCACATTTTTCGCTGGGCTTTGTTGCCCCCTCATCATTAAATGCCTTATTATCGACTGGCGTGAGCGATGATGCTTTTCCACATCTTGCGATCTCCGACAGCATGTATCCATTCTTGTGCTGTTGCCTTAGCTTTTGTTTTTACACGAACTTCCACACGTCTTTGATGATTTGGAATTCGGCGTGTCCTTCACGTAGATGGATTTCCTTTCGGAGTTTATGAGCTCCGTTTGCCCATTTGTTTGCTCCCTTGTTTTATCTGATCAAACATAGACTTATGCCAGGGAGTGTACATTTTAGACTAACACAATAATTAATGGTGGCGGATAATGCAAAATATCTACAACAATTGTTGGACATCTTATGCAATAAGTTCTTATCATTGAATATAAGAAAGACAATGCTGAAGTGCTATAGTACAGAACCAGTTTTGCTGTATGGCAGTGAATCTTGGAATGTAAACAAACAAATTAAGAACTTGCAAGCAACAGAGATGTTCCTGAGACGAATGTTGTGAATTCCTTGGATTGTGAGATTAACTAACGGCGATTGTCTGAAAGAGGCTAATGAAATTAAAATATTATATACAACAATAAGAAAGAGACAAACGGCTTTCTTTGGTCATGTGATGAGAAGAGAGGTATTGAAGGACATCGTGACAACTGGAAATATTTAGTGGGAGAGAGGCAGAGGCAGACCAAGAGAAATGATGCTGGATGGATTGAGACAGTGGCCTGGAGGAATATCAGCAGCAGCCTTGATCCAGGACACCAAAGACCGAGATCTGTGGAGAGACATGAACGCCTACGTCAGCTGGCATGGCACGTGATGATGATGATGATGCTGATGATAACAATGGTTACAGAAGTCTGATTGCAGCATAATTTTTTCAAAAGATGGGCTAGGTCCTGCCATCCTTGGAAGCCGGTAGCTGATGATGATTATTACGATGATGTTTCTTTTGTAAAGTAAAAGGCTTTGGCTGGTTGAACTTTTTATAAAACAACATGGCAGCCTCCATTGCACTCTACATAAATTCTGTGTTGTGACGAAATTTTGTGTAATTTACATTATAATTAATGTAGTAATGTGCTACATTTAGTAAATTTATTCATGGGCATCATCAAGATAAGTCGATTTACGGTTTCTCATTTGTCATTTCTACCGGTACTCACCGGAAAATCACAGGCTCGGTTGTTAAGCGGACAGCCGTTGTTGGAGCGGTCTTGTTCCCTGTGTCGGTTCTTGTCCTCCCACCAAAAACCCAGACATTCACATTGCGTGGACAGCCTGCCACAGACAGATCGCTCGGACATGGCAACCCCAGCGGTCAGTAACGGGGAGACACAGACCCGGGTCATTAGTCTGTGCCAGAACAAACTGAGGCAGGATACACACGACGGCAATGGGTTATCAAAAGGTAAGGATCTGCAATCTAAACTCAACAAGTTATTAAAAAATAAAAACCTACTTCGGTAATTTATAGTAGTAAAAGGTTTACTACTATAAATTACCGGGTACTTCAATTTTAATTCACCGCAAACAAGAAGTATCCCTTAGAGCCTCATTTGCATCGGTCCGGCAATCACTTTCCGGTTTAGTGTTCGGTGGACTGATGGACCGATCGATGGATGTTTTTTAAGTTTTTGGGCCCATAGGGCCCTCACTGTCGACGACACTAAAACATCCATCGATCGGTCCAGCAGTCCACCGAACACTAAACCGGAAAGTGATTGCCGGACCGATGCAAATGAGGCTCTAAGGGATACTTGTTAATACTTGTTTGTTTGCGGTGAATTAAAATTGAAGTACCAATTACCGAAGTAGGTTTTTATTTTTATAGAATTTCCATGCCATTGTAGCATGTTTTATTGAAATATGGACCCACTGGTGTTACACTGCTACGCTTATATTTTATTTGGAAGCCGCTATTCACAAAATGTTGTGAATAGTACGAGCCGCTATACACACAAATTTGTGGCTGGTCACGTGATTATTCGGCACAAAATTTTGTGAATAGTACGAGCTGCAATATACACATAAATTTGAAGAAGACTATTATTCTCTCTTCTTGTCTATGTTTTTTTGCAAGTTCTTTTTCTTCAAACCTCACAAAGACGATATTTGTCGACAAGGACACACTCTACGTACAGTGATATATATTTTAGTTCCTAAAACAAGCAACTAGAAAGTCGCTTAGAAGCCCTGGAGATTTGGATATACAGACGAATAGGTCGTATTTCATGGAAACAAAAACAGTCAAATGCAGAGGTTCTAGAAAAACTGGGAATGAAAAGAGGAGACAAGTGAAATTACGTTAAAACACGTTAAAAGACATGATACTCTTATAAAAACCATACTGGAGGGCAAGTGAGCAAGAGGTAGACAACGATACAAGTGGGAAGATAACATCAAGAGATGGATGAACATCAGCCTGACAGAATATACAGTCAAGGCAAGAGACAGACCGTGTTGGAGATCCATTGCAGCCAACCTTCATTGTGGAGACGGCACCTGATTGATTGATTAAAAATTGTTTTTAAATAAAAAATTTTAAAAAATGCTGGCGGGGAGTCGCACCCCAGTCTCCCGTGTGACAGGCGGAGATACTAACCACCACACTGCTGAGAACACAATGATAGTTCCACAAACGGAAGGTTAACCTGGTCAACAAATGCCCGCAGAAGTCGGATGTGTCGGCCTAACGGCGCAAGAACGCAGCTCTGCTGTAAACAGGCACAATGCAGTCACGTCCGAAAAAAAAAAACAACTCTGGATGAACGCAGAAGAAGAAGAATAAGTTCCGCAAACATTAATAATGTAGTCAAAAGGAAGAAGACATCACGTCACCAGCCGGATAATCACGTGACCAGCCACACATTTTTGTTATAGCGGCTCATACTATTCACAAAATTTTGTGTATAGTCACTCCGATTTTATTTTGTTGATCAAACAGTATTCACACTGTGTGATATATAATAATGCATTGGTTACTTCTTGCAGTCATTATTATAGCAACAATTAGCTACTTCTTGCAGTCGTCATTCTAGCAACATTCAGCTACTTCTTGAAGTATATATATATATATAGCAGGAGGTTGCAATCAACCCCAGGTTTTGACAACCTAGGTCTGATCCCAGTCGGCCAATTTGTGCAGGGCTGAATCATGCCCTGTCACATCCTAGCCTCTACAGATATGTTGTTCCAGTACTGTTCCTGCCACCCCGCTAGTTGCTGAGCTTGGAGAAGGGAAGAAGAACTCAGCAACACAGTCCTGAAAGAGATAGTGCTCATGTATCACATGAATGTGTCTGTCTGTATTTCTATATTTCCCTTAGATATGTCACATGAATGTCTGTATTTCTACATGTTGTGTATATATGATGTCACACAAATCTCTGTATTTCTACATTTCTCCTAGATATGTCACATGAATGTCTGTATTTCTACATATTCTGTATATATGATGTCACATGAATGTCTGTATTTCTATATATCCCCTAGATATGTCACATTAATGTCTGTATTTCTACATATTCTGTATAAATGATGTCACATGAATGTCTGTATTTCTATATATCCCCTAGATATGTCACATGAATGACTGTATTTCTAATTTTCTGTATATATGATGTCACATGAATGTCTGTATTTCATGTCTGTATTTCTGCATACCCCTAGATATGTCACATGAATGTCTGTATTTCTACATATTCTGTATATATGATGTCACTTGAATCTCTATTTCTGCATATCCCCTACATATGTAATGTTTGTTCTCTTTTGCGCTCGCTCGCTTTTAACTCAAGCTTTGACCATACACACTATTTATAGTAGTGATGGACTGAATTTTGCATGTGGGTTAGCTTTTCCTGTTAATAGTGTCCCTCGTCATCAGGTGAACCCACTCCGACTTCAGAGGTACTTGTAATTAATGTCCCCAAGTCAAGGACGACAGGTCATCATTTTAGTCCAGCTGTCCGGTGTAGGGGTTAACCGCTAATCTCGGCATCAGCACAACGGATGTTTAAGAACATACGCTCTTATCCATTCAGCCATGCGGACCTGCGATATGTCACATGAATGTCAGTATTTCTACATATTCTGTATATATGATGTTACTTGAATCTCTGTATTTCTACATATCCCCTAGATATGTCACATGAATGTCTGAATTTCTACATATTCTGTATATATGATGTTACTTGAATCTCTGTATTTCTACATATCCCCTAGATATGTCACATGAATGTCTGAATTTCTACATATTCTGTATATATGATGTTACTTGAATCTCTGTATTTCTACATATCCCCTAGATATGTCACATGAATATATGTGTTTCTACATATTATACAGACATTCGCCACGTGGTGTCACTAAGTGCCACCTGTCTACAGAAAGGGGGAGTCATTGCTGTTCCGACAGATACAATATATGGAGTTGCCTGCCTTGCTCAGAATATGGAAGCTGTTGAAAGAATCTACGAGATCAAACAGAGAAATTTCCAGAACCCGATTGCCATTAGTGTTGGAGAGATTGATGACATCTACAAGTAAGTAGATAACTTATCTACATGTACAACTAAATGTGTAAACTATCTACAAGTAAGAGTGTAACTATTGTCTACATCTACAAGTGCATAACTCTTATATACATGTGTAACATTCTGTTGCATCTCTTATATACGTATGTAACATTCAAACAAAGATATATCAGTATAAATATGGACTTTAGTAGGTCATTAGGATTGTGCTCCTAGATTTCATTTGCAAATTCTACCAATAATCTAAATATTTTGAAAGAGGCTACAAAATAAAGATCAGAAAGAGGCAATGACACAAAGGTCATAAACATCAGATAGAGGCTACAACACAAAGATCACAAACATCAGAAAGAGGCAATGACACAAAGATTACTAACAGAGAGAGGCTAGAAATCAAATATGACAAACATCAGAAAGAAGCTAGGACACAAATATCACAAACATCAGAAAGAGGTAGTTAACATTATTTGGCACATTATGTGAAGAGAAAAACTGAAACATACTGTAGCAGTTGGAAAGAGTTGGATGAAAAGAGAGACAAATTAAGACAGCGAGAGAAAATATTTAACAGTCTTTTATCATGGCAATGAACTGATGCATTTGTTAGAGATGTGAAGCATGATGGCCTACGTCAGTCGGCAAGGCACTTGATGATCATAATTCTACCACCTATAAATGTCCACCTCCTTGTCAACCACAAAGAATAAAATACAACTGTCCCTCTTCTCTGCTGCTGCCTGTGTTAATCCTTTCTCGTTTCTGACAGATGGAGTAAGGTAACTGTGCCCCGAGCCATGCTGACAGACTTGCTTCCCGGACCAGTCACTGTGGTGTTTGAGAGGAGTCCTCAACTCAACCCCACCCTGAACCCACACACACACCTTGTGGGTATCCGCATTCCAAACCAGTTGTTTATACAAACATTAGCTAAACAGTGTGCGGCTCCCATCGCCTTGACCAGCGCAAATGTCAGTGGTTCAAGCAGCTGTCTACAAGTAGAGGTTGGTCATTTTTATATCATTTATTGACGCTGGTTTTTTCTAATTTTTTTTTTTATGTCTTCACTTAGCTAGCTTAAGTGGCCTGCCAATATTCTTGTATTCTTCATAATCATTTTCATCTTCCGTTCAATATTTTGCGTGTGCTGACATGATTGCATTGTGTCTGTTTACAGTAGAGCTGTCATATTTGAGCTTTTTGTCCGACACTTCCAATTTCTTTCCCAGATTTGTTAACCTTCCCAGGTCTTCGTGATCATAAGCCCTGTCCTTCGTACACTTGAGACGTTAGCCTGAATACATTCACAGACAGCAGTAGTCAGCTTGAGCTTGTTGACATCTACAGTTTGTCCTCAAATGGAGCGGATGTAGACCACAATAATTCTGTTCTGCACAGATGTCATTTAACCAGTTCCATAATTACATTCATCAGTATCTTCTATCTTGTGTTTGTTAAACATGTGGTTTTATCCTGTGGGGAATTTTAAGAGTGCTGTTGGTTCACTTAGTGGAGTTGGGAAATTGCAAAATGCATCATCTCTTTTTGGCCTAGATGTTCTGATTTCCATGAGTTGAATCAAGAACCGACATCACAGCACTCATCTTATTCCCATATGTGCTTCATCCTCATCTGCAACAACCAGCGAAGAGTCCCAATAATAATGGCACCAGTAGCGGTCTGATTATATGTCCATCTGGCGTTTCCTAGGAGTTTTAAGTGTCAACCAGAATCTCTGGTCACGCCCCACAGACCAGGCCAGTCTGTGGCCTGCTCGTGTCCCTCCACGCCAGCCCATGCTCTAGGGAAAAGATCCAACAGATGCTCCATTTAGATCTGTACTTGCATCTTATACATCTCTTGACCTCACCATAGTTTGACCTTGTGTTCCACCTTTTGTCATTTTGTCAGCTTCTTCATTCTTATGTTGCAGTGAGATGGAAGCCATTGTATTCTAGTTCTTTTAGTTTTCTGAAATGGACCATGGAGTGTTGCTCTTAATTCTGCTAAATTATGTCCATTTTACAATTTTGATAATCTAAATATTGAAGAATTTCGTTAATATTTTAAAATGTGAGTTTTATGATTAATTGGTGGGTAGTTAAGGTGTCAGCATCTACACTCGGAGACACCAGTTCGAATTTTGGGTAAGACAATGACATGCTGGATAGTGGGATTTTTGTGACTTTCTTCTGATAAAATCACTGACAGAACTGTCTGCATATTGGAGTTTCTATAACTCGTTCTCCTGATAAAATCACTGACAGAGCTGTCTTTGTAGTGGAGTTCTTGTAGCCTGTTCTTTTGATAAAATCACTGCCAGAACTGTCTGGCTAGTGGCGTGTTTGTATCTCTGTGTTCCCCTAATAAAATCACTGACAGATATGTCTGGCTAGTGTAAAAATCTTCTCATTTTGATAAAATCATTGACTAAACTGTCTAGTAGCTGTTTATACTATCTACATACGCTGCTGGTAAAAGATAAGTGAAGAGAGAGAGGTGGAAATTTTAATTTTTTTGATATGATCTAGTATCTGTGATATGCGAAGAACACCAGACACTGCAGCTGCATTGTGTCTTAATAGTAATGATATAAACAGACTCACTGTCATGTTAATGTAATTGTTTTGCCAGGAGTTTGAAAATCTGTGGCCAAAACTGGATCTGGTTGTAAATGGTGGCAAACTGAGTGAGACTGAAGAATCCCGCCTGGGCTCCTCTGTTGTAGATCTGTCTATGCCAGGAACTTTCCGCATTATCCGACCTGGAAGGTGAGTATTTAATTTGGCCTGGGATGCTAACTGTAGGATTATGTCAGCACAAATCCAGCAAATAAGACCAAGCTGTGCCATATATGTTCAAGAAGGACACTCTGATGACACAGCAGCCTGGACACAGGAGCTCTAGATAGTGTTTAAATATGCCAGATGTATGAAACAGTCAGGTGCTATACAGATGAATAGGAGAAAACTCAGTGTTTATTGATGCCACATTTATTAGGCTGTTATGTCCCAGTTTATTGTGGATCAAGAGCGAATGACCAGCAACACTTTAGTATGAGAGGCGTGATTCAAAGCAGGCGTGTTTTCACTGTTGATAGCGAACTGCGCTTATAATTTAATGAACATGGTAGGACGCAATTTCAACACCTGAACTTGTCCTTTGAAAAGGTGAGGGGAAAATTGGCCACCTCTTCCTGCATGCATTCAAGACCTGCAAGATGTGACGGTGCTATGACCTTGGGGACCCATGGACAGGAAACTGCTTCAGAAGAGTTGTTTATTTGTTGCCATGATTGAAGGGGACATTGTCAATCATGAGTCACTGAATGTGGTTGAGCAAATGCAATGTAATGCGCTAAGTCCGTCGTGTTCAGAACATGAACGGTTTGCAACTAGAGGGCCTGAGACTAATTATGTGGCAGCCACAGAATAGTGGTCCAGCCTTTGCGTTGATTAAATACATCGTTTGTTAGGAACTGTATAGTTCATGTGTGATTCTCAGACAAAGTATATTTAAGTATATCTGCAGTATTATCTTCTTCTTCTTCTTTGCGTTCATCCGGAGTGTTTTTTCAGATGTGATTGCGGTGTGTCTCATTAGGCACCCTTGGGTCGAAGCCCTTAGGCCAACACATCCGACTTTTAGCGTGCATTATTAACCAGGTTAGCATTCCTGGGTCTGCAGTATTAGGATATATATGTTTGTCATTAATGACCATGGATGTGATTCAGTCAAAGAAAGAATACAATTACAATAGCATCGCTTTTCTGTCATCACTAATGTGGAGACAATTGTGTCGTCCTGTATAACATTATCTATTTAGACCAGTGTTTTTATACACTGCTGAAGTGTCAAGGGGCTAGAGGGGGGAGACAGTGAGCCAGAATGATGGAACAATCTCCACTAGAACTCAAGATAAATATAACAATAACCAACAAATATGGAGGACTCAACCTGAGATCACTGACAATATCACATCCAGGACCATCTGCCATTTTTAGTGAGGCTTTCACTCTTTTAATATCTTTAGGGATGCTTCAGTCTCTAATATTGTCCTTGAGGTTTCAGACTCTAACATTAGAATTTAATTCCGGCAGAGAACTGAAGCCGGGTCCAAGAAAGCAAAAACACTGGATACCAGACAAAATGTGAAATGAGTAAACATGCCAGATTTTAATTCATGCTTAACCTGGAAGACAAAACCTGTCAACAAATGCTGGATGTGTCAGCCAAAGGTGCAAATTTAAAATTTCACAGCTCTGCTGTAAACAGATACAACACAGTTATGTTCTCCTCCCCCCTCCCCCCCCCCCTCCCCTCCTGTTTATGTCCTTTTTGTATCCCCCCTCCCCCCTCCTAACTTTCCTTTTTGGTGTCTCTCTCTCTCCCCCCCCCCCCCCCCCCCCCCCCCCCTCAATTTTCCCTTTTCAACAAAGAATTCTCCATAACACAGCATCTTCCTCATCTATACATGTTGATTACTCTCCATCAACTTACTCCCACCTATCCTATCTTATGCTATCTCCTGTATCCCCCACCATGTCCTCCTATAAAAAAAAAAATAACAGTTTTATTACCTAAGCTGACAGCTGCTCACACTTGGCACCAGTCTTGGCAACTTAAAGCTAAATGAATATATCTCATCAAGTCTATGTTTGCTAATAGAATTATGCTTGTCTTTTCAGTGCTTATAAAGCCACGGTGGCATGTCTGCAAGAAAACTACAAGCTGGTGGAGATCTCATCAAGTCAGGGAAACAGATAACCTCCATAGTTTTATTGTCACCATGTTTATGTAAGATAATGATAATATAATGTGATATAATAAAGATTGTACTTTTATTGTTTATGAATGTGTTGCTTTCATCTGTCTGTACCAGGGTAGATGGTGGTCATCAACTTTTATTGTATTTAGTTGTTAGTTGGGGACCTGTCACTTTTGAGCTGGTTAATTCAGGTGGGACATGGGCTCCCAGTTCAGCCAAGATAAAATAGATGCCAGGAACTGTCCTGGGAAGTAAAGACAGCTGGAGAGAAGGACATCTTCACCCATTAAGTGTCTATTATTATTTTTTTTAAATATTGGGCTATTACTATATACCCCATAATCCCCCAGGCGTAGAAAACAAGTCGATTTGTTGACTCTTCATAACAGGTGGAGCTGAGCGGCATTGTGGTTTTACTTACCGAAACAATGGTCTGGGTTTAATCCCCTGCTGTGTCAAGATATGTTTCAAAATACGGAAACACCTCCATGATCCTTATGTAGTGGTTGAGATGCCTAGCCACTGCAGATAATGGTGACAAATATAGGATCTGAATCAACATTTCACACAATGAAATGAAAATATGTTGCTGAATAGTTTACTGGCGAGGTTAGATTTCAAAACAAATACACAAGAAACAAAACAAGCACAAAGACATATAAACAAAAACACGATGCAGTTGTCAAGCACACATTTTATTTCATGTTTGCGTTACTGGCAGATTTCTGATGTTCGCAACCCCCAGATTCCAATAATCAGATGAGCTGAGCAATAATTGACACGACAGCAGAGATGTCACTTCTGGGGGGAAAGTCAACAATACCATGAACTGCAAGAAAAACAAATGAGACAGTTTTTTGGGAAACCAATGAAAAACGTAACATTATTAGACCTGGTCTGTCCAGATTTTGGGGGCATGCTGTGAGGCGAGATAAATGTACAGATTTATTGGCAACTGGATTGAGAGAAGGCAAAGAGATAAATACCTGGATTTCTTGACCAAATATTATATTAGGGAAAAAACCACAGACCTGATTCAAAACTATGTTGTTAATCTTGTGAGATGGGAACCATCATTGCTGACACAGAACAAAATGATGATGCTGTCTTCATGATGACACCTTCATATGCAATAAACCATGTCTATAAAATGCTGGAGTACATTGTGTAATCTTTAGACTTGGAGCTCTACATGTTAGCCATGGCAGTTGTGTCTGTAATTTCTTATTGTCTCTGTGAACTGGCCTCCTACATGTCTCTGAGAACTGGCCTTTGACGGTCTCTGTTCTTCTGCCTCTCATCTCAATGGAACCCAGGCCCTCAAGCAACTCCTGCCAGGCCATCTCCTGGAAACTTGTTCGTGCTTGGGGGGAGTTTGCAGCTAGTTTCCCATGGAATGAGGCAGCCAGTCCCACGACAACCCTCCTTAGTAGCCACTCACGACATGGATAGGTGGGAGGGGGTTGGGTGTGACGGTGTCGCTGTTCTGTGCTTCCATTGGCAGCCTGGGTAACTGTGTCTCTATATGACCTATGTTTTATTTATATGTTCGTGTGTAAACATAGATAGGGACTGGAGGACACAAGAGATGTGGTTTTTTCCATAGAATGTCAGTTCTCAGAGACATGTAAGGGGCCAGTTCTCAGAGACATGTTAAAGGCCGGTTCTCAGAGATTTGTTAGAGGCCAGTTCTTAGAGACATGTTAGAGGCCATTTCTCAGACATGTTAAATGCCAGTTCTCAGAGACATGTTAAAGGCCAGTTCTCAGAGACATGTAAGAGGCCAATTCCCAGAGACATGTAAGAAGCCAGTTCTCAGAGACATGTTAGAGATCTGTTCCCAGAGACACAAAAGAGGCCAGTTCCCAGAGACATGCTAGAGGCCAGTTCTCTAAGTGATTATCTGCATCATTACAAGATAATCGCTGTTACAGATCACTGGGACAGAAACAAGGGTTTATAGTAGGCCAAGGTATAACTGAAACATACACTGGTTCATAAACAAGACATGTCTTGGAGATGAAGCACTCTGGCCAGATTACAAGTCAAGGTGGGTGAGAAAGAACAGTGACGGAAGCATGGTTCCATGAAGGCAAGCTGGAGCCAAACAAAGCAATGGGGAACACACAACATTTATAAAGAACACCTTAAGCAACATGTCCTGTCATGGGAAGCTGGAAAAAGAAAGAGCACTTTATGTTACATAGAACTAGTTTTAACATGGTTGTGGTTCATAGACAATTAGTAAACAAAATCCTTTGAAGTCATGTATATATTGTACAAAAGAACGCTCAAAACGTCTCATTTATCCCAAATCCACACTTGTCCTGTGACCAACATTCGGCCTATTGCAGTCTTTTGAAACTCCTCTGTATCAGAAACCAGGTGTCCTGCCTCTGCCATTGTCACATGTCAATTACCCATCACAAATCCATTTTCCACTTCTCTGCTTCCCTGATACACCCCCTACAGTTATTTTTCCCAGACATCTATGTGTATATTTACACGACCAAAATATTTCATTTTCTCCAAATAAACCTTGAAAATGTGAATGAGGCACAGCAGAGCACACACGTCAGAAATATAGTTTTCGTATTTTCCAACATTATGAGAACATGACACAGATGGAAAGATTTGTGGAAAAAGATATAGAGGAAGACAGCAAAAAGAGATTCTTGACATCTTTTCTTAATGACATGGAAAAGTATATATATATTATATATATTATATATATATATATATATATTGAATGAACGTGTGAGTTTAACGAATCAGCAATAATACAAGGGTAAGTAATGATAACTTGAAACCAGTTTATTTGTATGCGTACATTGTCCCTTTATTTCTCAACATAATTTCCACCGACATTGATACACTTATCCCATAGTTTTATCAGTTCTCCCAAACCGACTGCATAAATCTGCGTGCCCTGTTTTCATTTACCTGCCATCCCACAAAACTGTGTGACTTACTTATTGACTCGACCCTCGTAACGTTTTCTACCCAACTATGCACCGCGTTACTGGAAATCGCTGGAGGCCAAGTCCACTGAAAACCACCTTGGCGGGAGACATTTCGCGAACGGACGCCAAAGTTGAATGTGAAGTGAAAACGTGGTTTAGAAAACAGAGCACGCAGTTCTATGCAGCCGGTTTGGGAGAACTGATAAAACTATGGGATAAGTTCATCAATGTTGGTGGAAATTATGTTGAGAAATAAAGGGACAATTTTTGTATACAAATAAACTGGTTTCAAGTTGTTATCATATTTAGTTATTTTTCTACAGCCGTTTGTGACTTACTTATTAACTTACCCTCGTATTTCAGAACTGTAACACCATTTCCCAAAATCTGTCTAGTTTTCATGTATATGACGTTAAAAGAAAGCGCACACATACACAACTTTGTCCACGGACAAGCAGTCCAAGTCTTACAGTCACAAGGGAGATCAGTTGGCAACCATCACCTGTGCAGCTAGCAATGTAGACAAAGATTGCTGTTGGGAAGTGGTGGGGGGGGGGGGGGAGAAGGAGACAAAATAAGAATGCGAAAGGTAAGAAGAGCGTTGATAACACAAGGAAATAATGTGGACATCACAAGACCGCACACTTTTAGACATGTGAGTGAATCTAGGGGTGAGGATGAGGTGCTGTCGATAGAGATTGCACGCGCATTGAGAAAACGTGATTATAATGTAAATAGAACGTTCTTTCTCAGGAGATCACACTGCAAATGAAATAGAGGGAGACCTAACATCACATGAAGAAGTTTAAAAGCAATTTGTTGCATATACTTTACAGGACGTCGCAATCAACCCCAGCATTTTTTGCTGTTATTTCTTGTGTTTACATAGTTCTTTTGTAGACGAACATTTACAGCGCGAATTGGTCTGATCAGTCACATTCGCTACGGCCATGGGTTGTAGTTATTATGCTTTTTTGTAAAAATAATGTAACACACTATCGTCTGTCAAGACGGCAAGGTACCAGTTTAGGTTTCTTGGCAAGTTTACGTTCAGTAGTTTGCCATTGCTTTATGAACGATAGACACTCATACCTTTGTATGGAAACCAACGCAAGGCGATCGGCTTCCAAATCGCCCGCAGTTGTGTTCCGAACACGGAGTGCACGATTACGAACTGCATTCGTAAAGCCTTCACCACAGAGCCGGCGCATGGAGAAGAGTATGGCAAAAGTGAATAACATGGGGAGGACACGGTGGAGGGGGCTGCAGGGGATAGAATATACTGGGGCGAGATAGTTGAGGGGCCTGGGCTCCGGTGAGGTGAGTGAGAACATACTGGGGCAAGGTAGTTGAGGGGCCTGGGCTCTGGTGAGTGAGAACATACTGGGGCGAGGTAGTTGAGGGGCCTGGGCTCCAGTGAGTGAGAACATACTGGGGCGAGGTAGTTGAGGGGCCTGGGCTCCGGTGAGTGAGAACATACTGGGGCGAGGTAGTTGAGGGGCCTGGGCTCCGGTGAGTGAGAACATACTGGGGTGAGGTAGCTGAGGGGCCTGGGCTCGGGTGAGTGAGAACATACTGGGGCGAGGTAGTTGAGGGGCAAGGTAGTTGAGAGGCCTGGGCTCTGGTGAGTGAGAACATACTGGGGCGAGGTAGTTGAGGGGCCTGGGCTCCGGTGAGTGAGAACATACTGGGGCGAGGTAGTTGAGGGGCCTGGGCTCCGGTGAGTGAGAACATACTGGGGCGAGACAATTGAGGAGCCTGGGCTCTGGTGAGTGAGAACATACTGGGGCGAGGTAGTTGAGGGGCCTCGGCTCCGGTGAGTGAGAACATACTGGGGCGAGGTAGTTTGAGGGGCCTGGGCTCTGGTGAGTGAGAACACACTGGGGCAAGGTAGTTGACGGGCCTGGGCTCCGGTGAGTGAGAACATACCTGGGGTGAGGTAGTTGAGGGGCCTGGGCTCCGGTGAGTGAGAAGGTACTGGGGGCGAGGTAGTTGAGGGGCCTGGGCTCCGGTGAATGAGAACCATACTGGGGCGAGGTAGCTGAGGGCCTGGGCTCCAGTGAGTGAGAACATTACTGGGGCGAGGTAGTTGAGGGGCTTCGGCTCTGTTGAGTGAGAACATACTGGGGCGAGGTAGTTCAGGGGCCTGGGCTCAGGTCAGTGAGAACATACTGGGGCGAGGTAGTTGAGGGGCCTGGGCTCCGGTGAGTGAGAACATACTAGGGCGAGGTAGCTGGGGTCTGGGCTCTGGTGAGTGAGAACATACTGGGGCGAGGTAGTTGAGGGGCTTCGGCTCTGTTGAGTGAGAACATACTGGGGCGAGGTAGTTCAGGGGCCTGGGCTCAGGTCAGTGAGAACATACTGGGGTGAGGTAGTTGAGGGGCCTGGGCTCCGGTGAGTGAGAAGGTACTGGGGCGAGGTAGTTGAGGGGCCTGGGCTCCGGTGAATGAGAACATACTGGGGCGAGGTAGCTGAGGGGCTGGGCCCCAGTGAGTGAGAACATACTGGGGCGAGGTAGTTGAGGGGCTTCGGCTCTGTGAGTGAGAACATACTGGGGCGAGGTAGCCTTTCAGGGGCCTGTGCTTCAGGTCAGTGAGAACATACTGGGGCGAGGTAAGTTGAGGGGCCTGGGCTCCGGTGAGTGAGAACATACTGGGCGAGGTAGCTGGGGTCTGGGCTCTGGTGAGTGAGAACATACTGGGCGAGGTACTTGAGGGAGCCTGGGCTGGTGAGTGAGAACATACTGGGGTGAGGTAGTTGAGGGGCCTGGGCTCCGGTGAGTGAGAACATACTGGGCGAGGTAGTTGAGGGGCTCTGGCTCGGTGAGTGAGAACATACTGGGGCGAGGTAGTTGAGGGGCCCTGGGCCTCCGGTGAGTGAGAACATACTGGGCCGAGGTAGCTGGGGGCTGGGCTTGGGTCGGGAGTGAGCTGGGGCGAGGTAGTGAGGGCTTGGCTCCGGAGTGGAACATACTGGGGCGGGTGGGACTGGCGGGAGAAATAGGGGCGGGTGAGGGCCTGGCTCGGTGAGTGAGAACATACTGGGGTGAGGTGTTGAGGGGCCTGGGCTCGGTGAGTGAGAACATACTGGGGCGAGGTAGTGAGGGGCCTGGGCTCCGTGAGTGAGAACATACTGGGGTGAGGTAGTTGAGGGGCCTGGGCTCCGGTGGTGAGAACATACTGGGGCGAGGTAGTTGAGGGGCGGGTTGGGTGGCTCGGTGGGAGACATACTGGGGCGAGGTAGTTGAGGGGCCTGGGCTCCGGTGAGTGAGAACATACTGGGGCGAGGTAGTTGAGGGGCCTGGGCTCCGGTGAGTGAGAACATACTGGGGGAGGTAGTGAGGGGTGGTATTGAGGCCTGGCTCCGGTGAGTGAGAACATACTGGGGCGAGGTAGTTGAGGGGCCTGGGCTCCGGTGAGTGAGAACATACTGGGGCGAGGTAGTTGAGGGGCCTGGGCTCCGGTGAGTGAGAACATACTGGGGCGAGGTAGTTGAGGGGCCTGGGCTCCAGTGAGTGAGAACATACTGGGCGAGGTAGTTGAGGGGCCTGGGTCGGTGAGTGAGAACATACTGGGGGCGAGGTAGTGAGGGACCTGGGCGGTGTGAGGGAACATACTGGGGGAGGAAGTTGAGGGGCCTGGGCTCGGTGAGTGAGAACATACTGGGGAGATAGGGAGGTAGTTGAGGGGCCTGGGCTCCGGTGAGTGAGAACATACTGGGGCGGGTAGTTGAGGGGCCTGGGCTCGGTGAGTGAGAACATACTGGGGCGAGGTAGTTGAGGGGCCTGGGCTCCGGTGAGTGAGAACATACTGGGGCGAGGTAGTTGAGGGGCCTGGGCTCCGGTGAGTGAGAACAACTGGGGCGAGGTAGTGAGGGCCTGGGCTCGGTGAGTGAGAACCTGGGGCGAGGTAGTTGAGGGGCCTGGGCCGGTGAGTGAGAACCTGGGCGAGGTAGTGAGGGGCTGGGCTCCGGTGAGTGAGAACATACTGGGGTGAGGTAGTTGAGGGGCTTGGGCTCCGGTGAGTGAGAACATACTGGCGCGAGGTAGTTGAGGGGCCTGGGCTCGGTGAGTGAGAACATACTGGGGCGAGGTAGTTGAGGGGCCTGGGCTCCGGTGAGTGAGAACATACTGGGGGAGGTAGTTGAGGGGCGAGGTAGTTGAGTGCCTGGGCTCCGGTGAGTGAGAACATACTGGGGCGAGGTAGTTGAGGGGCCTGGGCTCCGGTGAGTGAGAACATACTGGGGGTGTGGGGAGGTAGTTGAGGGCCTGGGCTCGGTGAGTGAGACTCTGGGGTGAGGATTGAGGGCGGGTAGTTGAGGCTGGGCTCCGGTGAGTGAGAACATACTGGGGCGAGTAGTTGAGGGGCGGGTCGTGAGGGCTCTGGGGGTGAGTGGTGGTGAGAACATACTGGGGCGAGGTAGTGGGGCCTGGGCTGGTGAGTGAGAACATACTGGGGAGGTAGTTGAGGGGCCTGGGCTCCGGTGAGTGAGAACATACTGGGGAGGTAGTTGAGGGGCCTGGGCTCCGGTGAGTGAGAACATACTGGGGCGAGGTAGTTGAGGGGCCTGGCTCGGTGAGTGAGAACATACTGGGGCGAGGTAGTTGAGGGGCCTGGGCTCGGTGAGTGAGAACATACTGGGGCGAGGTAGTTGAGGGGCCTGGGCTCGGTGAGTGAGAACATACTGGGGCGAGGTAGTTGAGGGGCCTGGGCTCCGGTGAGTGAGAACATACTGGGGTAGGTAGTGAGGGGCCTGGGCTCCGGTGAGTGAGAACATACTGGGGGAGGTAGTTGAGGGGCCTGGGCTCCGGTGAGTGAGAACATACTGGGGCGAGGTAGTTGAGGGGCTGGGCTCGGTGAGTGAGAACTACTGGGGCAGGTAGTTGAGGGGCCTGGCTCCGGTGAGTGAGAACATACTGGGCGAGGTAGTTGAGTGCCTGGGCTCCGGTGAGTGAGAACATACTGGGGCGAGGTAGTTGAGGGGCCTGGGCTCCGGGGTGAGAACATACTGGGGCGAGGTAGTTGAGGGCCTGCTCCGTGAGTGAGAACATCTGGGGCGAGGTAGTATCGGCAAGGTAGTTGAGGGCCTGGGTCGGTGAGAGAACATACTGGGGCAGGATTGAGGCCTGGGCTCGGTGAGTGAGAACATATGGGGAGGTAGTTGAGGGCCTGGGCTCCGGTGATGAGACATACTGGCGAGGTAGTTGAGGGCCGGGTGTGAGGGAACATACTGGGGAGGTAGTTGAGGGGCTGGGGGCTCGTGAGAGGAAATAGGGGCGAGGTAGTGAGGCCTGGGCCCGTGGTGAGAACTCTGGGCAGTAGTGAGGCTTCTGTGAGTGAGAATACTGGGGCGAGGGGGGGGGGGGGGGGGGGGGGGGGGGGGGGGGGGGGGGGGGGGGGGGGGGGGGGGGGGGGGGGGGGGTCGGTGAGTGAGACATACTGGGGTGAGGTAGTTGAGGGGCCTGGGCTCCGGTGAGTGAGAACATACTGGGGCGAGGTAGTTGAGGGGCCTGGGCTCCGGTGAGTGAGAACATACTGGGGCGAGGTAGTTGAGGGGCCTGGGCTCCGGTGAGTGAGAACATACTGGGGCGAGGTAGCTGGGGTCTGGGCTCTGGTGAGTGAGAACATACTGGGGCGAGGTAATTGAGGAGCCTGGGCTCTGGTGAGTGAGAACATACTGGGGTGAGGTAGTTGAGGGGCCTGGGCTCCGGTGAGTGAGAACATACTGGGATGAGGTAGTTGAGGGGCGAGGTAGTTGAGTGTCTGGGCTCCGGTGAGTGAAAACATACTGGGGCGAGGTAGTTGAGGGGCCTGGGCTCCGGTGAGTGAGAACATACTGGGGCCGAGGTAGCTTGGGGGCCTGGGCTACAGTGAGTGAGAACATACTGGGGCGAGGTAATTGAGGAGCCTGGGCTCTGGTGAGTGAGAACATACTGGGGTGAGGTAGTTGAGGGGCCTGGGCTCCGGTGAGTGAGAACATACTGGGGTGAGGTAGTTGAGGGGCCTGGCTCCGGTGAGTGAGAACATACTGGGGCAAGGTAGTTGAGGGGCCTGGGCTCTGGTGAGTGAGAACATACTGGGGTGAGGTAGTTGAGGGGCCTGGGCTCCGGTGAGTGATAACATACTGGGGCGAGACAATTGAGGAGCCTGGGCTCTGGTGAGTGAGAACATACTGGGGGTGAGGTAGTTGAGAGGCCTGGGCTCCGGTGAGTGAGAACATACTGGGGTGAGGTAGTTGAGGGGCCTGGGCTCCAGTGAGTGAGAACATACTGGGGCGAGGTAGTTGAGGGGCCTGGGCTCCGGTGAGTGAGAACATACTGGGGCGAGGTAGTTGAGGGGCATGGGCTCCGGTGAGTGAGAACATACTGGGGCGAGGTAGCTGGGGGCCTGGGCTCCGGTGAGTGAGAACATACTGGGGCGAGGTAATTGAGGAGCCTGGGCTCTGGTGAGTGAGAACATACTGGGATGAGGTAGTTGAGGGGCCTGGGCTCCGGTGAGTGAGAACATACTGGGGTGAGGTAGTTGAGGGGCCTGGGCTCCGGTGAGTGAGAACATACTGGGGCGAGGTAGTTGAGGGGCCTGGGCTCCGGTGAGTGAGAACATACTGGGGCGAGGTAGCTGGGGGCCTGGGCTCCGGTGAGTGAGAACATACTGGGGCGAGGTAATTGAGGAGCCTGGGCTCTGGTGAGTGAGAACATACTTGGGCGAGGTAGTTGAGGGGCCTGGGCTCTGGTGAGTGAGAACATACTGGGGCGAGGAAATTGAGAGGCCTGGGCTCCGGTGAGTGAGAACATACTGGGGCGAGGTAGCTGAGGGGCCTGGGCTCTGGTGAGTGAGAACATACTGGGGCGAGGTAGCTGGGGGCCTGGGCTCCGGTGAGTGAGAACATACTGGGGCGAGGTAGTTGAGGGGTCTGGGCTCCAGTGAGTGAGAACATACTTGGGCGAGGTAGTTGAGGGGCCTGGGCTCTGGTGAGTGAGAACATACTGGGGCGAGGAAAGTTGAGAGGCCTGGGCTCCTGGTGAGTGAGAACATACTGGGCGAGGTAGCTGAGGGGCCTGGGCTCTGGTGAGTGAGAACATACTGGGGCGAGGTAGTTGAGGGGCCTGGGCTCGGGTGAGTGAGAACATACTGGGGCGAGGTAGTTGAGGGGCCTGGGCTCTGGTGAGTGAGAACATACTGGGGTGAGGTAGTTGAGGGGCCTGGGCTCCGGTGAGTGAGAACATACTGGGGCGAGGTAGTTGAGGGGCCTGGGCTCTGGTGAGTGAGAACATACTGGGGTGAGGTAGTTGAGGGGCCTGGGCTCCGGTGAGTGAGAACATACTGGGGCGAGATCAAGTTGAGGAGCCTGGGCTCTGGTGAGTGAGAACATACTGGGGTGAGGTAGTTGAGAGGCCTGGGCTCCGGTGAGTGAGAACATACTGGGGCTGAGGTAGTTGAGGGGCCTGGGCTCAGGTGAGTGAGAACATACTGGGGCGAGGTAGTTGAGGGGCCTCGGCTCCGGTGAGTGAGAACATACTGGGGTGAGGTAGTTGAGGGGCCTGGGCTCCGGTGAGTGAGAACATACTGGGGCGAGGTAGTTGAGGGGCCTGGGCTCTGGTGAGTGAGAACATACTGGGGTGAGGTAGTTGAGGGGCCTGGGCTCCGGTGAGTGATAACATACTGGGGCGAGACAATTGAGGAGCCTGGGCTCTGGTGAGTGAGAACATACTGGGGTGAGGTAGTTGAGAGGCCTGGGCTCCGGTGAGTGAGAACATACTGGGTGAGGTAGTTGAGGGGCCTGGGCTCCGGTGAGTGAGAACATACTGGGCGAGGTAGTTGAGGGGCCTCGGCTCCGGTGAGTGAGAACATACTGGGGTGAGGTAGTTGAGGGGCCTGGGCTCTGGTGAGTGAGAACACACTGGGGCGAGGTAGTTGACGGGCCTGGGCTCCAGGTGAGTGAGAACATACTGGGTGAGGTAGTTGAGGGGCCTGGGCTCCGGTGAGTGAGAACATACTGGGGGAGGTAGTTGAGGGGGGGTGAGAACATATGGGGCGAGGTAGTTGAGGGGCCTGGGCTCCGGTG
The DNA here is from genome assembly GCA_014155875.1 of Cepaea nemoralis. Taxonomy (NCBI): domain Eukaryota; kingdom Metazoa; phylum Mollusca; class Gastropoda; order Stylommatophora; family Helicidae; genus Cepaea; species Cepaea nemoralis. Next base: position 604,737 of record JACEFZ010005002.1, on the reverse strand, counting down.
AGTGAGAACATACTGGGCCGAGGTAGTTGAGGGGCCTGGGCTCCGGTGAGTGAGAACATACTGGGGCGAGGTAGTTGAGGGGCCTGGGCTCCGGTGAGTGAGAACATACTGGGGCGAGGTAGTTGAGGGGCCTGGGCTCGGTGAGTGAGAACATACTGGGGGGAGGTATTTGGGGGCCTGGGCTCCGGTGAGTGAGAACAAACTGGGGCGAGGTAATTGAGGAGCCTGGGCTCTGGTGAGTGAGAACATACTGGGGTGAGGTAGTTGAGGGGCCTGGGCTCCGGTGAGTGAGAACATACTGGGGTGAGGTAGTTGAGGGGCCTGGGCTCTGGTGAGTGAGAACATACTGGGGCGAGGTAGTTGAGGGGCCTGGGCTCCAGTGAGTGAGAACATACTGGGGCGAGGTAGTTGAGGGGCCTGGGCTCCGGTGAGTGAGAACATACTGGGGCGAGACAATTGAGGAGCCTGGGCTCTGGTGAGTGAGAACATACTGGGGTGAGGTAGTTGAGGGGCCTGGGCTCCAGTGAGTGAGAACATACTGGGGCGAGGTAGTTGAGGGGCCTGGGCTCCGGTGAGTGAGAACATACTGGGGCAAGGTAGTTGAGGGGCCTGTGCTCCGGTGAGTGAGAACATACTTGGGCGAGGTAGCTGGGGGCCTGGGCTCTGGTGAGTGAGAACATACTGGGGCGAGGTAATTGAGGAGCCTGGGCTCTGGTGAGTGAGAGCATACTGGGGTGAGGTAGTTGAGGGGCCTGGGCTCCGGTGAGTGAGAACATACTGGGGTGAGGTAGGTGAGGGGCCTGGGCTCCGGTGAGTGAGAACATACTGGGGCGAGGTAGTTGAGGGGCCTGGGCTCTGGTGAGTGAGAACACACTGGGGCAAGGTAGTTGACGGGCCTGGGCTCCGGGGAGTGAGAACATACTGGGGCGAGGTAGTTGAGGGGCCTGGGCTCTGGTGAGTGAGAACACACTAGGGCGAGGTAGTTGAGGGGCCTGGGCTCCGGTGAGTGAGAACATACTGGGGCGAGGTAGCTGAAGGGCCTGGGCTCTGGTGAGTGAGAACATACTGGGGTGAGGTAGTTGAGGGGCCTGGGCTCCGGTGAGTGAGAACTTACTGGGCCGAGGTAGTTGAGGGGCCTGGGCTCCGGTGAGTGAGAACATACTGGGGCGAGGTAGTTGAGGGGCCTGGGCTCCGGTGAGTGAGAACATACTGGGGCGAGGTAGCTGAGGGGCCTGGGCTCCGGTGAGTGACAACATACTGGGGCGAGGTAGTTGAGGGGCCTTGGCTCCGGTGAGTGAGAACATACTGGGGCGAGGTATTTGAGGGGCTTGGGCTCCGGTGAATGAGAATATACTGGGGCGATGTAGTTGAGGGGCCTGGGCTCCGGTGAGTGAGAACATACTGGGGCGAGGTAGTTGAGGTGCTTGGGCTCTGGTGAGTGAGAACATACTGGGGCGAGGTAGTTGAGGGGCCTGGGCTCTGGTGAGTGAGAACATACTGGGGCAAGGAAGTTGAGGGGCCTGGGCTCCAGTGAGTGAGAACATACTGGGGCGAGGTAGTTGAGGGGCCTGGGCTCCTGTGAGTGAGAACATACTGGGGTGAGGTAGTTGAGGGGCCTGGGCTCCGGTGAGTGAGAACATACTGGGGCGAGGTAGCTGAGGGGCCTGGCTCCGGTGAGTGAGAACATACTGGGGCGAGGTAGTTGAGGGGCCTGGGCTCTGGTGAGTGAGAACATACTGGGGCGAGGTAGTTGAGGGGCCTGGGCTCTGGTGAGTGAGAACATACTGGGGCGAGGTAGTTGAGGGGCCTGGGCTCGGGTGAGTGAGAACATACTGGGGCGAGGTAGTTGAGGGGTCTGGGCTCCAGTGAGTGAGAACATACTTGGGCGAGGTAGTTGAGGGGCCTGGGCTCTGGTGAGTGAGAACATACTGGGGCGAGGAAATTGAGGGGCCTGGGCTCCGGTGAGTGAGAACATACTGGGGCGAGGTAGCTGAGGGCCTGGGCTCTGGTGAGTGAGAACATACTGGGGCGAGGTAGTTGAGGGGCCTGGGCTCGGGTGAGTGAGAACATACTGGGGCGAGGTAGTTGAGGGGCCTGGGCTCTGGTGAGTGAGAACATACTGGGGTGAGGTAGTTGAGGGGCCTGGGCTCCGGTGAGTGAGAACATACTGGGCGAGGTAGTTGAGGGGCCTGGGCTCTGGTGAGTGAGAACATACTGGGGTGAGGTAGTTGAGGGGCCTGGGCTCCGGTGAGTGATAACATACTGGGGCGAGACAATTGAGGAGCCTGGGCTCTGGTGAGTGAGAACATACTGGGGTGAGGTAGTTGAGAGGCCTGGGCTCCGGTGAGTGAGAACATACTGGGGTGAGGTAGTTGAGGGGCCTGGGCTCAGGTGAGTGAGAACATACTGGGGCGAGGTAGTTGAGGGGCCTCGGCTCCGGTGAGTGAGAACATACTGGGGTGAGGTAGTTGAGGGGCCTGGGCTCTGGTGAGTGAGAACACACTGGGGCAAGGTAGTTGACGGGCCTGGGCTCCGGTGAGTGAGAACATACTGGGGTGAGGTAGTTGAGGGGCCTGGGCTCCGGTGAGTGAGAACATACTGGGGCAATGGTAGTTGAGGGGCCTGGGCTCCGGTGAGTGAGAACATACTGGGCCGAGGTAGTTGAGGGGCCTGGGCTCCGGTGAGTGAGAACATACTGGGGCGAGGTAGTTGAGGGGCCTGGGCTCCGGTGAATGAGAACATACTGGGGCGAGGTAGCTGAGGGGCCTGGGCTCCAATGAGTGAGAACATACTGGGGCGAGGTAGTTGAGGGGCCTTGGCTCTGTTGAGTGAGAACATACTGGGGCGAGGTAGTTCAGGGGCCTGGGCTCAGGTCAGTGAGAACATACTGGGGCGAGGTAGTTGAGGGGCCTGGGCTCCGGTGAGTGAGAACATACTGGGGCGAGGTAGTTGAGGGCCTGTGCTCCGGTGAGTGAGAACATACTGGGGCGAGGTAGTTGAGGGGCCTGGGCTCGGGTGAGTGAGAACATACTGGGGCGAGGTATCTGGGGGCCTGGGCTCCGGTGAGTGAGAACAAACTGGGGCGAGGTAATTGAGGAGCCTGGGCTCTGGTGAGTGAGAACATACTGGGGTGAGGTAGTTGAGGGGCCTGGGCTCCAGTGAGTGAGAACATACTGGGGTGAGGTAGTTGAGGGGCCTGGGCTCTGGTGAGTGAGAACATACTGGGGCGAGGTAGTTGAGGGGCCTGGGCTCCGGTGAGTGAGAACATACTGGGGCGAGGTAGTTGAGGGGCCTGGGCTCCGGTGAGTGAGAACATACTGGGGCGAGACAATTGACGAGCCTGGGCTCTGGTGAGTGAGAACATACTGGGGTGAGGTAGTTGAGGGGCCTGGGCTCCAGTGAGTGAGAACATACTGGGGCGAGGTAGTTGAGGGGCCTGGGCTCCGGTGAGTGAGAACATACTGGGGCAAGGTAGTTGAGGGGCCTGTGCTCCGGTGAGTGAGAACATACTTGGGCGAGGTAGCTGGGGGCCTGGGCTCTGGTGAGTGAGAACATACTGGGGCGAGGTAATTGAGGAGCCTGGGCTCTGGTGAGTGAGAGCATACTGGGGTGAGGTAGTGAGGGGCCTGGGCTCCGGTGAGTGAGAACATACTGGGGTGAGGTAGGTGAGGGGCCTGGGCTCCGGTGAGTGAGAACATACTGGGGCGAGGTAGTTGAGGGGCCTGGGCTCTGGTGAGTGAGAACACACTGGGGCAAGGTAGTTGACGGGCCTGGGCTCTGGTGAGTGAGAACACACTAGGGCGAGGTAGTTGAGGGGCCTGGGCTCCGGTGAGTGAGAACATACTGGGGCGAGGTAGCTGAAGGGCCTGGGCTCTGGTGAGTGAGAACATACTGGGGTGAGGTAGTTGAGGGGCCTGGGCTCCGGTGAGTGAGAACTTACTGGGCCGAGGTAGTTGAGGGGCCTGGGCTCCGGTGAGTGAGAACATACTGGGGCGAGGTAGTTGAGGGGCCTGGGCTCCGGTGAGTGAGAACATACTGGGGCGAGGTAGCTGAGGGGCCTGGGCTCCGGTGAGTGACAACATACTGGGGCGAGGTAGTTGAGGGGCCTTGGCTCTGGTGAGTGAGAACATACTGGGGTGAGGTAGTTGAGGGGCCTGGGCTCTGGTGAGTGAGAACATACTGGGGTGAGGTAGTTGAGGGGCCTGGGCTCAGGTGAGTGAGAACATACTGGGGCGAGGTAATTGAGGAGCCTGGGCTCTGGTGAGTGAGAACATACTTGGGTGAGGTAGTTGAGGGGCCTGGGCTCCGGTGAGTGAGAACATACTGGGGTGAGGTAGTTGAGGGGTGAGGTAGTTGAGTGCCTGGGCTCCGGTGAGTGAGAACATACTGGGGCGAGGTAGTTGAGGGGCCTGGGCTCTGGTGAGTGAGAACACACTGGGGCGAGGTAGTTGAGGGGCCTGGGCTCCGGTGAGTGAGAACATACTGGGGCGAGGTAGCTAAAGGGCCTGGGCTCTGGTGAGTGAGAACATACTGGGGTGAGGTAGTTGAGGGGCCTGGGCTCCGGTGAGTGAGAATATACTGGGGCGAGGTAGCTAAAGGGCCTGGGCTCTGGTGAGTGAGAACATACTGGGGTGAGGTAGTTGAGGGGCCTGGGCTCCGGTGAGTGAGAACATACTGGGGCAATGGTAGTTGAGGGGCCTGGGGCTAGGTTAGTGAGAACTTACTGGGCTGAGGTAGTTGAGGGGCCTGGGCTCCGGTGAGTGAGAACATACTGGGGCGAGGTAGTTGAGGGGCCTTGGCTCTGGTGAGTGAGAACATACTGGGGCGAGGGTAGTTGAGGGGCCTGGGCTCAGGTCAGTGAGAACATACTGGGGCGAGGTATTTGAGGGGCTTGGGCTCCGGTGAATGAGAATATACTGGGGCGATGTAGTTGAGGGGCCTGGGCTCCGGTGAGTGAGAACATACTGGGGGCGAGGTAGTTGAGGTGCTTGGGCTCTGGTGAGTGAGAACATACTGGGGCGAGGTAGTTGAGGGGCCTGGGCTCTGGTGAGTGAGAACATACTGGGCAAGGAAGTTGAGGGGCCTGGGCTCCGGTGAGTGAGAACATACTGGGGCGAGGTAGTTGAGGGGCCTGGACTCCGGTGAGTGAGAACATACTGGGGTGAGGTAGTTGAGGGGCCTGGGCTCCGGTGAGTGAGAACATACTGGGGCGAGGTAGCTGAGGGGCCTGGGCTCCGGTGAGTGAGAACATACTGGGGCGAGGTAGTTGAGGGGCCTGGGCTCTGGTGAGTGAGAACATACTGGGGCGAGGTAGCTGATGGGCCTGGGCTCTGGTGAGTGAGAACATACTGGGGCGAGGTAGTTGAGGGGCCTGGGCTCGGGTGAGTGAGAACATACTGGGGCGAGGTAGTTGAGGGGTCTGGGCTCCAGTGAGTGAGAACATACTTGGGCGAGGTAGTTGAGGGGCCTGGGCTCTGGTGAGTGAGAACATACTGGGGCGAGGAAATTGAGGGGCCTGGGCTCCGGTGATTGAGAACATACTGGGGCGAGGTAGCTGAGGGGCCTGGGCTCTGGTGAGTGAGAACATACTGGGGCGAGGTAGTTGAGGGGCCTGGGCTCGGGTGAGTGAGAACATACTGGGGCGAGGTAGTTGAGGGGCCTGGGCTCTGGTGAGTGAGAACATACTGGGGCGAGGTAGTTTAGGGGCCTGGGCTCCGGTGAGTGAGAACATACTGGGGCGAGGTAATTGAGGGGCCTGGGCTCTGGTGAGTGAGAACATACTGGGGCGAGGTAGTTGAGGGGCCTGGGCTCCGGTGAGTGAGAACATACTGGGGTGAGGTAGTTGAGGGGCCAGGGCTCCGGTGAGTGAGAACATACTGGGGCGAGGTAGTTGAGAGGCCTGGGCTCTGGTGAGTGAGAACACACTGGGGCAAGGTAGTTGACGGGCCTCGGCTCCGGTGAGTGAGAACATACTGGGGCAATGGTAGTTGAGGGGCCTGGGCTCCGGTGAGTGAGAACATACTGGGGCAATGGTAGTTGAGGGGCCTGGGCTCCGGTGAGTGAGAACATACTGGGGTGAGGTAGTTGAGGGGCCTGGGCTCCGGTGAGTGAGAACATACTGGGCGAGGTAGTTGAGGGGCCTGGGCTCCGGTGAGTGAGAACATACTGGGGCGAGGTAGTTGAGGGGCCTGGGCTCCGGTGAGTGAGAACATACTGGGGCGAGGTAGTTGAGGGGCTTGGCTCCGGTGAGTGAGAACATACTGGGGCGAGGTAGTTGAGGGGCCTGGGCTCCGGTGAGTGAGAACATACTGGGGGCGAGGTAGTTGAGTGCCTGGGCTCCGGTGAGTGAGAACATACTGGGGCGAGGTAGTTGAGGGGCCTGGGCTCCGGTGAGTGAGAACATACTGGGGCGAGGTAGTTGAGGGGCCTGGGCTCCGGTGAGTGAGAACATACTGGGGCGAGGTAGTTGAGGGGCCTGGGCTCCGGTGAGTGAGAACATACTGGGGCGAGGTAGTTGAGGGACCTGGGCTCCGGTGAGTGAGAACATACTGGGGCGAGGTAGTTGAGGGGCCTGGGCTCCGGTGAGTGAGAACATACTGGGGCGAGGTAGTTGAGGGGCCTGGGCTCCGGTGAGTGAGAACATACTGGGGCGAGGTAGTTGAGGGGCCTGGGCTCCGGTGAGTGAGAACATACTGGGATGAGGTAGTTGAGGGGCTTGGTCTCTGGTGAGTGAGAACATACTGGGGCAAGGTAGTTGAGGGGCCTGGGCTCTGGTGAGTGAGAACATACTGGGGCGAGGTAGTTGAGGGGCCTGGGCTCCAGTGAGTGAGATCATACTGGGGCGAGGTAGCTGAGGGGCCTGGGCTCCGGTGAGTGAGAACATACTGGGGTGAGGTAGCTGAGGGCCTGGGCTCTGGTGAGTGAGAACATACTGGGGCGAGGTAGTTGAGGGGCCTGGGCTCTGGTGAGTGAGAACATACTGGGGCGAGGAAGTTGAGGGGCCTGGGCTCCGGTGAGTGAGATCATACTGGGGCGAGGTAGTTGAGGGGCCTCGGCTCCAGTGAGTGAGATCATACTGGGGCGAGGTAGCTGAGGGGCCTGGGCTTAGGTGAGTGAGAACATACTGGGGTGAGGTAGTTGAAGGGCCTGGGTTCCGGTGAGTGAGAACATACTGGGGCGAGGTATTTGAGGGGCCTGGGCTCTGGTGAGTGAGAACATACTGGGGCGAGGTAGTTGAGGGGCCCGGGCTCCGGTGAGTGAGAACATACTGGGGCGAGGTAGTTGAGGGACCCGGGCTCCGGTGAGTGAGAACATACTGGGGCGAGGTAGTTGAGGGACTCGGGCTCCGGTGAGTGAGAACATACTGGGGCGAGGTAGTTGAGGGACCCGGGCTCAGGTGAGTGAGAACATACTGGGGCGAGGTAGTTGAGGGGCCTGGGCTCCGGTGAGTGAGAACATACTGGGGCGAGGAAGTTGAGGGGCCTGGGCTCCGGTGAGTGAGAACATACTGGGGCGAGGTAGTTGAGGGGCCTGGGCTCCGGTGAGTGAGAACATACTGGGGCGAGGTAGATGAGAGGCCTGGGCTCCGATGAGTGAGAACATACTGGGGTCAAGTAGTTGAGGGGCCTGGGCTCTGATGAGTGAGAACATACTGGGGTCAGGTAGTTGAGGGGCCTGGGCTCCGATGAGTGAGAAATATGGAAGAAGAGGACAGCTGGCAACGTGAGAACATGTGTCCAGTGATAGCCTGCATACACAGCTGTCTCCCCACAAGGCCAGCAGGCTGTAGTCAGACGTGGAGTCACATGATCCTGTAACCTCTAGATTGTGTTGTGATCCACATCTGTAGAGAATCGCCTTCACTGGCCAAAAATACCACCATAAGTGCTCCAATCTGAAACGCCTGAGGCTATTGAAACATCGCAAGAAAACAATAATATTGGTGAGGAAAGAAGTAAAGGCTAGAGGACACAACAGACAATATAAAAACTTAAAGCCATACCTAGACGCGAACATCCTGCCTCTATTATTAATAACAACGCCTCACTGATAGAACAAGCGACCAACTAGATATTCCAACTAAGGTATCATCATTAGCTAGGTTTATCCTCCAAGCCCGAATCCACAGCTGTGGAATATGTGCAGAATGTTTACGGACCATTAGGATATAAATACTTGTATTTATGCAAATTTTCTATAAAATAGTGACATTTGTTGCAGACAAATAGAGACAGGGTGGGTGGGCAATTAAACGGACTAACAGACATAATTTCAGTGGAGATGTTCATTACAGAAATTCTGTTTAGTTGTGAACAAGCAAAGATTACAACTCTAAAGGCCATAATTGTACTGGCAGAGTAAACTGTCCCATGTCATCACTGTAGCAAGTAGCAGAATGTTGCTATAACATGACTGTAAAAAGTGGCTGGATGTTGCTAGAATCATTACGTGAGAATTTACTTACTGCTGCTAGAATCATGATTGCAAGAAGTAGTGGAACGTTGCCAGAATCATGATTGCGAGAAGTAGCTAAATGTTACTATAATCATTAATGTAAGAAGTAGTTAAATGCTGCTATTAATGTAAGAAGTAACTAAGTACTGCTATAATCATGACTTCAAGACGTAGTTGAATGTTGCTTGAATCATGATTGCGAGAAGTAGCTAAATGTTGCTATAATCATTAATGTAAGAAGTGGCTAAATGTTATAATCGTCACAAAATAACAGGCTGACGGGTTTTCACCAGTGAGAATTTCTGGAGCAATGTATTACGAAAGTTCTGACACATTTATTCCAAGACATTATTGTTTGTTTGGTAAATAACACCCCGATAAAATAAATATATGTGACTGAATCTTGTTGTATACTGTACACACAACTACGCCGAATGTGTTTGCCGGGCGGGATCGACGAGTTATGATAATGGCCGCCCAAAGCTAAGAACTTGGGTTTGAGCAGCAGAAAGTTTCATTTCTTCTTCTTCTGCGTTCATCCGGAGTTTCTTTTTTCGGATGTGGTTGCGTTGTGCCTGTTTACAGCAGAACTGCGTTCTTGCGCCGTTAGGCCGACACATCCGACTTCTGCGGGCATTTGTTGACCGGGTTAACCTTCCCAGGGGATAGTTTCATTTTAGATAAACCACATATGACATTGCAAAAAAATGAAACCAAGTCTGCACACACCAGAGAGATCAGGGGGGGGGGGGTCTGCGTGTATCATTGGGCACTTACACAACATGGTCGGAGGGCTGTAGTTAAGAAATGCATGTTAAAGTTAATTAAATATCCTTTACACGACGTTGCAATAAACCCCAGCATTATTGACATCTATTAGGCAGTCTTACATTCAGTAGTTTGTTCAATTGTTGCCAAATATTTACCTCGTGAATTGGCATGATCAGTCACAATCGCTACGCTATGGGTTGTAGTTATTATGCCTTTTTGGAAGCACACTGTAACAAACTATTTATTATCTGTCCAGAGGACACGGCGCCAATATAAAAATAGATACCATTGAAAAATGTGACCTAAAGCAGTTTTCCTGGCCTAGGGGTTAACGTCTTTCTCCGTAATCAAGTATATTCTCGTGAGTAACGTAACCTGTGCGAGAATCGGTAGCGGTTCTCTCCGCGTTGGTAACTTACGGGGTATGTGAGCCGGTCGCTCAGAAAGCAATGGTAAACTGCTGAGCGTAATCTTGCCCAGTATATCAACAGCAGCTGAAAAATGCTGATGTTGACTGCAACATCCTGTAAGGGATATGCAAAAAAAAAAAAAAAAGCAGTTTGCTGCAAAGGGTCTGTGAGGTTTGGTTATAACTGAAGTTTTGTTCTGACAAATAAAGCCACATAAAATAAAATCTGTGTTTGGTGATTTAAAATTTTTAAAAGTTACACGATGTAAAAACGAATTATTTCAACTATGCGACGTCATTAGAATGACTAAAATATTCAAGTCAAGCCTGTTGACATCTCCAAGTGTAAACTGTAATTGTAAACAAATGTTTCCTATTTAGAGAATGGCAAGACATTTGGATGAAACCAGGTTAGCTTGCTCCTGCGGACTTCACAAAATGCGGCCCAGGCTGGCCAGTTATCTTTCTCTCTAGCAACTGGTTAGTTTATATTTTGTTTTTGGCAATTATAGTTCGGTGAGAGAGTTGTGAGACATTTCTGTTTCTTTTGATTGTATACAGCAGGATTTCATCGGACAACAGGATTAAACCTGACAGTTACTTAAATCATACTTAAATGAGCAGCAACTTGGAGGGCCAGCTAGAGACAATGCTAATGCCAAGAGTGTTCCCAGATTTAGCAGCACATCGTTTTCTGCATTTAACTACAGAACTCGAGAAAGTCCAAATGTGCCGCCTTTACATTCCACGAAAATCCCTGGCACCGTGATCATAGTTGTTGGTGATCTCTCTCCGCTCAAAGGTGTTCTCGTAGAGTTCCACGGTCCTCAACAGGTCGTGGACGTTGTAGGGTTGGTACTGCCTGATGCGCCGTCTTCTCTGGACATCGGAGATGATGGTGGCCGGCTGGGCCGGGTATCTGCCTTCCTGGACCTCGTGGAGGTGGTTCTGTGAGAGGCAGAGGAAGCAGCGGGTTAGCTTGACATTCATAACACAAACTATGTGTAAAAACCTGGCCCTTCTCGGCCGCAATGTAAATAAAAGGTGTTGGTGGGCTCGTGGTGGTGTGGTTATTAGTGCGTTCACCGGCCCAGACTTTGGTCTAAGTTCACAGCCCCAGCAGAGGCAGGATGATTTGTCTTCTACCAGGATGACCCTGGCTCAGCCTCGTAGAAACGGGCAGCACACGCGTCTGTGGAAGTGTGTGGGGAGGAAAGGCCACGAGGAAGGAGGCTGACCACCCAACATCGTGATCTAGAACGCGTGAAGACCCAAAACTTCAAACCCCAACGGCAGTTTCTGCTATCGGACTACCTTTACCTTTTACCTTTACTGGGTGTTGGTGACTGTATGAAATAGCTGACTTCAAACAGATGACTTTACCAGGTGTTGGTGACTGTAGGAAATAACTGACTTCAAACAGATGACTTAACCAGGTGTTGGTGACTGTAGGAAATAGCTGACTTCAAACAGACGACTTTACCAGGTGTTGATGACTGTAGGAAATAGCTGATTTCAAACAGATGACTTTACCAGGTGTTGGTGACTGTAGGAAATAGCTGACTTCAAACAGATGACTTAACCAGGTGTTGGTGACAGTAGGAAATAGCTGACTTAAAACAGATGACTTTACCAGGTGTTGGTGACTGTAGGAAATAGCTGACTTCAAACAGACGATTTTACCAGGTGTTGGTGACTGTAGGAAATAGCTGACTTCAAACACATGACTTAACCAGGTGTTGATGACTGTAGGAAATAGCTGACTTCAAACAGATGACTTTACCAGGTGTTGGTGACTGTAGGAAATAGCTGACTTCAAAGAGACGACTTTAAGAAAACTCACGGACCTGATCAAAGTGTGGTGACGATCTTCACTAACGATGTTCACTATGTCTGCCAGTAATACTGAAAATCAAAGACACGACCTTTCCTTTGCTGTTTCCTTCTCATGTGCTTAACAATGTCCATGACAAGTTGCCTCTATGAATCTACCATCAGCGGAAATCCTTATGGGTACCCCCTCGATATCTCATCTACTCTCGTATCCTGGGGCAACGTTTAACCTCTCATATAACTAGAGTAGAGGACAAGTTTGCAGTATGTATTTTGGAGATTAAGGGTCATTTTAACAAGTGCATTGCTGAATTTGGGCAGCTTCCATTTGCAGTTATGAACTAATAGTTTATGGTAACTTGTGGGAGTATGAAAATGACAGGTTCCTGTGTTCTTAGATACGTTGAAAATTGTTAATTCGCCATCACGCGACACACGACAAAGCGAGGATTATCATGTTCAATGTATGCATTGTTTGTTTTGTTTGCATAAGTGGTTCCCAAAGTGCATGGTGATGCCCTACAACCAGGAGCGATATGAAAATCAGGGTGAGGGGTGCTAATATGCTGTAAACTTATAATTCAGAGGAGGGAGGGGGGGGGGGGGGGTGTGTTTTTTTTTTGCGGGGTCGGGATCTAAGGATATAGTCTATGGGGAGAGATGCTGGCTATCTGAAGAAGTATGATAACCATCAGTATAGATTATATTATTTATATCTACCTTCTTTGTGCAGCTAAATGTCATGGCAAGTCTGTACCGACAAGCTCTGGTTAAACCGTTTATTGTATCTTGTGCAACACATTGGTCAGCCTTCACTTTTAGCATCCGATTTAAGCAACCACCTTCGGTATTTATCCTCAGGAATCACTCTCAACACCCACCCTAAACATCCACTATCATCCACAAACGTTTCGCTCAGAGTCGTTCTCAAGAAACACAAACACGTGACAGAACACGACCAGAATGCACCTGGTTATTCCTCGACTGTAGCCCGAGGACTCCTTCTAGGGCCAGGAACTGCATCCGCATCAGCCTGTGCTGCTGGCCATTGAAGAGATGGTTGAACATGTGGGGCAGCTGCTCGAAGTCGCCATGGCCTGCCGCGTTACTGCACGAGGAAATCACCAAATCGTCAACATAGAGCGAGTCACATTTGGCGGTCTCGTCCCGTCTGTTGTCCCGTTCTTATAGCTTCACATCCCCTCTATGCACGCAGTTCGTTGACAATAACACACATATATCCCGCGGAAAACACACGCCCACTCCAACCCCAGCCAGTCTGCGCGTGCTGAGCAAAAGCAGGACCTGGATACATGCTAGCAGTTTGCCTCTCTTCAGATGCGAGGTTCTAGTACCGATACTGCACACCCCGTTGGTTTGTGAGTTTGGAGAGGGGAAGAGCAGCTGTGTAACATTTCCCCTGGAGATGCTACTGTACACGCGCCGTTCTCCGAGAGAGATGCAAACATCTTTCGGGACTTTGAAAACCTCACCACTAATGCATCTAACTTCAGAATTAACACTCAGTCTACCAGAGGATTCACAACCAACCAACTAGCGGGACAGCCAACCAACCAAACAACCAACCAACCAGCGGGCCAGCCAACCAACCAACCAACTAGCGGGCCAGCCAGCCAACCAACCAACAACCGACAGACCAAACACATCGTCGCAACAACCACTTCTGATGAGCCTGCAGTCCCTGGCCTTTGATCGTCCCCCCCCCCCTTCCACCTTCAAGACCGTCTTGCGTTTGATTTTTTACGGAATGGTATGGGGGCCGGTCGTTCAGAAAGCAATGACAAACTACTGAAAGTAAATTTGCCAAGAGATCACAAATGCAAAAATTGCTTGCATTGAAAGCAACGATCTGTAAAGGATATGCAACTAACTAACTTTAAGTGCAAGGCCGTGAGTTTGTATCTTTATATATAACTCCAGTCTATCAGCAGACAACCGAGAGAAGTAATGCTGAATGGTATAAGAGAATGGCATGGAGGAATATCACCAACAGAACTGATACTGAGCACCAAGGACCTAGATCTGTGGCGATATCTCACGCCGACACCATCTGACAAGGCACATGATGATGATGATGATGATGATGATGATGATGATGATGATGATGATGATGATGATGATGAGCGTTGTATCTATCTGGGTTTGATAAACCGCGAATAAGTGTGTGTATGTTTGTTTGTGGGAGGGGCTATCTAGGCCAAGTGTTGCATACATTGATACATACTGGCGACTCAGCCATGTGCACATGTGGCTTGGCGCAGCAGACTGCAGATCACATACTCAAAGATTGCCCAAAAATACAACATATCTAGGCAAACCTTCTGGCCTAGAGAGACAACAGTGGAAGATAAACTCTATGGGTCATTAAGTGAGCTACAGGTCAGCATCGCCGAATGGGTAAGAACGCGTGTTCTTAAACATCCGGTGTGCTGATGTCGAGGTTAGGGGTTCAACCTCTACACCTGACAGCTGGACTCCAATGTTGACCTATCGTCCTTGACCTTGGGACGTAAATTACAAGTACCTCTGAAGTCGGAGTGGGTTTGCATGTTGGCGAGGGACACTGTTAATTGGGAAAGCTAATCCACTCGCAAAATTCAGTCCATCACTACTATAAATAGTGTGTATGGACTACGCTTGAGTTAAAAAAAAACACACACACAAAAACTAAGTGAACTAAAAAACACAGTTTATACAAGAGACAACATTGCAGTTATAGACCAATTTCACACAAAAGACAACATTGCAGTTATAGACCAATTTCACACAAAAGACAACATTGCAGTTATAGACAAATTTCACACAAGAGACAACATTGCAGTTATAGACCAATTTCACACAAGAGACAGCATTACAGATATTGACAAATTTCACACAAGAGACAACATTGCAGTTATAGACCAATTTCACACAAGAGACAACATTGCAGTTATAGACCAATTTCACACAAGAGACAACATTGCAGTTATAGACCAATTTCACACAAGAGACAACATTGCAGTTATAGACCAATTTCACACAAGAGACAACTTTGCAGTTATAGACCAATTTCACACAAGAGACAACATTGCAGTTATAGACCAATTTCACACAAGAGACAACATTGCAGTTATAGACCAATTTCACACAAGAGACAACATTGCAGTTATAGACCAATTTCACACAAGAGACAACATTGCAGTTATAGACCAATTTCACACAAGAGACAACATTGCAGTTATAGACCAATTTCACACAAGAGACAACATTGCAGTTATACACAAATTTCACACAAGAGACAACATTGCAGTTATAGACAAATTTTATACAAGCGACAACATTGCAGTTATAGACCAATTTCACACAAGAGACAACATTGCAGTTATAGACCATTTCACACAAGAGACAACATTGCAGTTATAGACCAATTTCACACAAGAGACAACATTGCAGTTATAGACCAATTTCACACAAGAGACAACATTGCAGTTATAGACACATTTCACACAAGAGACAACATTGCAGTTATAGACAAATTTTATACAAGAGACAACATTGCAGTTATAGACCAATTTCACACAAGAGACAACATTGCAGTTATAGACCAATTTCACACAAGAGACAACATTGCAGTTATAGACCAATTTCACACAAGAGACAACATTGCAGTTGTAGACACATTTCAAGCGAACGAAAGAAGAAGCGGAAGAACAACCGTTTCACATGCAGCTGTAGACACCGGTCTCCCCTGGTCAGACCAATCCAGTCAAGGTACTGATTGCCTCCTAACTTTCTTTGTCTCGTTGCTTCCATGCCCCTGGGGAAAAGGAGTCTGACCCCAGAATGTCCTCCAAGTACCTTACCTGTCGATGGTAGACATGGCGCACTTCCTAAGGCTCAGGTTGGACTTCCTTCGCTTGAGCGAGTGTAGGGCCTTGAGGATGCACAGTGTGGGCTCCACACACTCCAGCCAGACGGATCCAGGCAGCCCATCCACAAGTGGCTCCAGGGGATACTGGGCTGAGAACAGACGCAGGTAGTTCTCCTGCTTGTCCTCGGACAAATGCTGGATGCTCTTCTGTGCGAAAGAACAAAACCACTCAAAGAAAATCCATACTTTAGATATATAATCAGCATGGGTAAACATCTTTGGTTCATATGATCCAAGGTACATATAATGTTAGGTACAAATAATCCTAGGTACATATAATGTTAGGTACAAATAATCCTAGGTACATATAATTTTAATGTTAGGTACACATAATCCTGGGTACATATCTTGCTTATCAAGTCAGCGGCCGGGGTTGAATCTATAACAATGGACGGTTTCTGTCCGTCGTCTCAGTACGGTTCTGGGGGTCGACCCTGCCTCAAAGCTTCTCCTTCAATCTCTTCTTCGTTTCTCTTTCGAGGGAAGCGCTTCACACCTGGTCATGCACCCCAGGGTCACCGTGTCAGACTTCGGCATGCATGTGTGTCAGGTGATATCATTAGACACTAATAGCTCACGAAACTGAGCTGAGATCCAACCCTGAGCTGAGATCCAACCCTGAGCTGAGATCCAACCCTGAGCCCGAACCAGACATCCTTCCAGGCACGGCTGGCCCAGTATGAAAACATAACTACCTGATTCTTTTCTGGGGCAGAAAGGCAGCAGTAAAGGGAACTAGTCACATTGTGTCATCATTTGTTGAACTCATCGCTTTGAACTCAAACGTAGCCCATACACACTACTTCTAGTAGTGCTTAGACTGAATTTTGCGTGTGTATTAGCTTTCTTATTAACAGTGTCCCTCGCCATCAGGCGAACCCACTCCGACTTCAGGGGTACTTGTAATTTACGTCCCCAAGTCAAGGACGATAGGTTAACATTTTAGTCCAATTGTCCGGTGTAGGGGTTGAACACCTGACCTCGGCATCAGCACACCGGATGTTTAAGAACACGCGTTCTTATCAATTTGGCCACGCTGACCTACGGAGAGAGTCTGAATGGGGCTACGTTGACCTATTATGATACAGACACGTAGAAGGGTGATGTGCATCTGTTGGACAGCATACGTAACCAAGCTCCGTGAGAACATAGAAATATCATGCCCTCTAGTCTCTTCTCCCTTCCACTACTCTATAAGCGCCAAACAATAGAAATATGTCCTCTAGTCTCTACTTCCTTCTTCTACTCCTATGAGCGCCAAACAATAGAAATATGTCCTCTAGTCTCTACTTCCTTCTTCTACTCCTATGAGCGCCAAACAATAGAAATATGTCCTCTAGTCTCTACTTCCTTCTTCTACTCCCATGAGCGCCAAACAATAGAAATATGTCCTCTAGTCTCTACTTCCTTCTTCTTCTCCCATGAGCACCAAACAATAGAAATATGTCCTCTAGTCTCTAATTCCTTCTTCTACTCCTATGAGCGCCAAACAATAGAAATATGTCCTCTAGTCTCTACTTCCTTCTTCTACTCCCATGAGCGCCAAACAATAGAAATATGTCCTCTAGTCTCTACTTCCTTTTTCTACTCCTATGAGCGCCAAACAATAGAAATATGTCCTCTAGTCTCTAATTCCTTCTTCTACTCCTATGAGCGCCAAACAATAGAAATATGTCCTCTAGTCTCTAATTCCTTCTTCTACTCCCATGAGCGCCAAACAATAGAAATATGCCCTCTAGTCTCTACTTCCTTCTTCTACTCCCATGAGCACCAAACAATAGAAATATGTCCTCTAGTCTCTAATTCCTTCTTCTACTCCTATGAGCGCCAAACAATAGAAATATGTCCTCTAGTCTCTACTTCCTTCTTCTACTTCCATGAGCGCCAAACAATAGAAATATGTCCTCTAGTCTCTACTTCCTTCTTCTACTCCTATGAGCACCAAACAAAACAAGTCTGCTCATTGATGAAATGTCAGTGAGAGCATATCCACCAACAAGCCCGCCAACAACAAGAACCGTACTGAAAGCTTGTCTGGTTTGGGAGCATCACCGATCATGAATCCATTTCCCCCTCTGCTGTGTGTCCACCGTGACGAGGTAGAGGGGCTTGTGCGTCCCAATGACCCCAAGAGCTATGCCGACGGTAGCACAGCTACTGGTAGGGCCACCCATGTCGGACAGGTCAAGGGAGAGGGACCAGACGAAGAGACACACAAACCTGCTGCCTTGTAGGTAGACTGGGGACAGTCAAAGGCTAGGGAAAGCACCCCAAATACATGCTTGTCGAAATCGGATGTACTGAGCCACAGGCTTGACAAAGCAGTGCAACGTGAAACCTGCTGCCTTGTAGGTAGACTGGGGACAGTCAAAGGCTAGGGAAAGCATCCCGAATAAATGCTTGTCGAAATCGGATGTACTGAGCCACAGGCTTGACAAAGCAGTGCAACGTAACTTAATTCATGATGTCACAAATCAAAATTAATCGATATGGTGCTAATCCCGTGAAGTCCCATCAGGCGGTGATAGTGCCGGGCCCCCTGCCTCGAGGGGGTCCACCCATGACTACTGGTGGTCACCTTCCCCTGTGCTGTGGAGTCAAGGCACAGAGGAGTAGGTTAAGAGCTATTGACCAAATACCCCGGACACTCAACATACTACAGTGGAATGCCGAAGGAGTTTACAAGAAGAAAGACTCCCTAACACAGCGTCTTCATAAAGATAGAATAGATGTGGCATGCATTCAAGAGACACACCTCAACGCCAATCACAAATTCTCAGTCAGAGGATATCAGGCCACACGTTTCGACCGCGAAGGACACAAAGGAGGAGTTCTAATACTTACACGAAATACAATACCTTGCAGCGAAGTATCTGTGATCTCTGACAACCAAACGGAAATTATAGGTGTTGATATAATGATAAAGGACGTGAAAATAAGAATCTACAATCTGTATAGCCCAGCAGATAAGGACCTTACACTCTCAAACATGAAAATAACTGACACAAACTGCATTATTGTCGGAGACTTTAATAGCCGTTCAGAAAGATGGGGATACCCAGATACTGACAAAAGAGGAGATGAATTGGAGGACTGGGAAATAGACTCAAATCTCCATCTACTCAACAAAGCGGATGACACACCGAGCTTCTACTCCAGAAGATGGCTTACCACTTCTACTCCAGACTTAGCTTTCTGCACAGGAGACATCCTCCACAAAATCGATCGCCATGTGCTGGACCAATTAGCAGGTAGTGACCACAGACCAATCAAGCTTGAAATGAATATGGAGTATGTTCCACAGGAGCAAAAGCCCTTGCCCCGCTGGAATTACAAACGAGCAGATTGGGACAGATTTGCCATACTAACAGACAAATATTGTGAAAACATAAATACACGATATGGCAACATAAAGCAAATGGTGGAAAGTCTAAACAGAGCGATAATACAGGCAGCCACTGAGTCCATTCCAAGAGGAGCGAGGAAAAATTACAAACCATACTGGACTGAAGAACTACAAAGTTTGGAGGACAAAGTTGAAGATGCCAGGAAGACAGCAGAGAGAGAACAAACAATTGAAGCAAACATCTCTCTCAAAGCCATCTCAGCAAAATATAAAAGAACAGTAAATCAAACAACAAGAGATTGTTGGAGGGAAAAAACAGAAAACCTGAATTTTGACAGGGATGGAAACAAACTATGGAAACTAGTGAAAGCCATGAACAATGAAGGACCTAGAAACAAACAAATAACAATTAAACAAGGAAATGCCTTGCTTACAGGCAAAAAGGCTGCAAATGCACTAATGGAACACTATGCAAATGCAAACCACATTGATATTACAACCGAACAGAAGAAAGCAATCAAAGACAAACAGATACATCATAGAAATACAGAGACAGCAGCAGAATATATGATGGCAAATCTAACAATGGAAGAAATGGAACAGGCAATGAATACCCTAAAAAAGAAGAAATCACCAGGAAAGGATGGAATCACAAATGAAATGCTAATAGGACTAGGCACCAAGGCAAAGAAGAAACTACTAGCAGTCCTAAATAACAGCTGGAAGAGAGGAATAGTCCCACAGGCATGGAAGGAAGCTATACTAATACCAGTCCCAAAGAAAGGAAAAGACCTGGAAGAACCAAATGGCTATCGACCTATCAGTCTACTTAGCTGTGTAGGAAAATTAATGGAACGCATTATCAATGGCAGGCTAACATGGCATCTGGAAGAAAACAAACTCTTAACACCACACCAAGCAGGATTCAGAAAATACAGATCCACTGAAGATCAAATAACCTATATAGCTCAGGAAATAGAGGATGCCTTCCAAGAGAAAAAGCACACACTAGCAGTCTGGATAGATTTAGAAAAAGCATTTGATAAAGTATGGAAGGAAGGACTGAAAGTAAAACTGCAAAACATGCATGTTTGTGGAAAAATGTATAAATGGATCAGCCACTACCTTGAGAACAGAACTGCCAGGACAAAAGTACAAGGACAAACAAGCAAAATGATGCTGCTGGAGCAAGGTGTCCCCCAAGGAGGAGTTCTTTCACCAACATTATTCCTAGCATATATAAATGACATCACAGAAAATTTTCCAGCCAGAGTACACACATCCTCCTTTGCAGATGACCTAGCCATATGGACATCTGAAGAATATATTAGTACAGCTAACAGCAGAATACAGCAAGCCTTATTAGCGCTAGAGGACTGGTCAAAATCATGGCTAGTGAAGATAAGTGAGGAGAAAACAACATGCACAGTGTTCTCCCTCTCAAATAAAACTCAGCAACCTAAGCTGGTATTGAATGGAAAAATATTGCGCCATGAAGAAAATCCAAACTATCTAGGAGTCACCTTTGATCGTCGCCTGACATGGAAGACACAGGTTGAGAAAAATCGAACAAGAGCAAGGCAGAGAATGGCAATCATGAAAAAGCTTGCTGGTACAACGTGGGGAGCAGATGAGAAAGTTCTCAAGAAGTTATATACTGGACGGGTGAGGCCAGTACTGGAATATGGCATTGCAGCTTGGGCAACAGCAGCTAAGTCAAACTTTAATAAAATAAGTAGAGTCCAAAACCAAGGAATGCGAATCATAACTGGAAGCCTGAAGACAACGCCTATTAATGAACTAGAAAAGATCACTTGTTTACAACCAATGCAGGATAGAAGAGATAGCAGAGCCCAGCAACAAGCAGAAAAATTTAGAAGATTGACAGACCACCCTATGTACAACAGATTTAATGGTTTTGGAAAGGGAAGACTGAAGCGTAGCAACTTTGTAGAAACTGCAAAACGAAGGATTAGGGCAGATCCTATACTTAACATATCAACAGTCAAGCCCATACACAATGCACACAAGTTCCCAGCTTGGAGACAGCAGCAACTGCCTGAGATGATAGAAAACATTCCTGGTATTGAGAAAAAGAACACTCAGCATGAAACCGAAAGAAGAGAAATAACCCTAAACTACATAAAAGAACATTACCCAAGCAGGAATTGGACCCATGCATATACAGATGGATCAGCCAAAAATTCAATAGAGAATGGAGGAGGAGGAATTCTCCTAAATTTAAAAAATGGAGTGAAAAAAACACATTCAATGGCAACTGGAAAATTTTCAAGTAACTTCAAAGCGGAGGTAGAGGCTTTGAAAACTGCAGCAGAAATGCTCCTGATGGAGGAAAATAAAGAGAAGCAAATAGCTATCTTCACAGATGCAAAGTCAGCTGTCTCAATACTCAAGAGCAATAACAGCACAGAACTAACTGACCTAAGAGCAGCACTCCATGGTCTATGCCAGAAATCCAAAAAAGTTGTAATACAGTGGATCCCATCACATTGCAGTATACCTGGAAACGAAGAGGCTGACAGACTGGCAAAAGAGGGCGGACGACTACCACAGCCTGACATAGACATAACCTATAATGAGGCAAAGAGGTTGATAAAAAGCACTTATAGAACCAAATGGGAATCTGAGCATCCAGGCCATCAGAAGGATGATGCATATTACAAACTCGACCGAAGAGAACAAGTAGCAATCTTCAGACTCCGCACAGGACATAACAGGCTGAAATACCACTTGTTCAATAAACTAAAGATAGGAGATACTGATGAATGTAATTGTAGAACTGGAAAAATGACAGCAAAACATTTGCTGCAGGATTGCCCAACGTATGCAGAACAGAGAAAGATATTTTGGCCCACACCTGCTTCATTTGAGGACAAGCTCTATGGAGATATCAACAAGCTCAAGTTGACCGCAGCTTACTTTAACTACATACAGGTTGACATTTAAAGGTGCATGAAGACCCAGAGGCATGAAAGGAATATTGCTTGGATAGCAAATCCATTATGTGGAAAGTCCAAATCGAAAGCTCGCTGTGTGGGCTTCATAAAAGGTGGAAAAGTGTCCTAGTGGCACGAAATGGAATATTGCTTGGATAGCAAATCCATTACGTGGAAAGTCCGAATCAAAAGCCCATTGTGTGGGCTTCATAAAAGGTGGAAAAGTGTCCTAGTGGCATGAAATGGAATATTGCTTGGATAGCAAATCCATTACGTGGAAAGTCCGAATCGAAAGCTCACTGTGTGGATGTCATCTGCAGACTGCATACTTCTGGTTTCCGGAAGAACAGCCTATGGTGAACGGAAGGCCCAATATACGGAAGTGAGGCTAAGCAGCCATGTGCAGGACGTGACGATTCCTTGGGTGAGCCCAGTACCAGAGCGCTATGTATCGGCTCTGCAAGTATGGAAGCCTCCTTGGATGGCGGGGAATGCCCATGGTCTGCCCCTGCCTTCCCTTGAGGGCTGACCAGGATCTTTGGCTGTTCTATATGGACCAGCTGGGATGGGGGATAACACCACAACAGTGAGAGTCAAACGTCCTAAGAAACCCCCGGGAAGGTTAACCCGGTCAACAAATGCCCGCAGAAGTCGGATGTGTCGGCCTAACGGCGCAAGAACGCAGCTCTGCTGTAAACAGGCACAACGCAATCACATCCGAAAAAAAACTCCGGATGAACGAAGAAGAAGAAAGAATCCATTTCAACCACATTTATTAAATGGATAGGTGAAGACATACAGAACACGGAGGCAAGGACACTCCTGAAGTGAGAATATCAAAGAATGAACCCACGCCTGAACGCTTCCCTGAGAATAGACACGGAGAAGGCGTAATAATACTATTGACTAAAACCGACCACATATTCACGAGTGCCTATAGGTCTATGCAATATGGGGATAGCACCATGTACCCAATACTCCTAAAACAACGTGTCAACTGACCGGAAATATCTGACATCACCGAATATTTGCATCACCAGATATTTGCATCACCAGATATTTGCATCACCTGGTGGTATTATTTGCATCCAGTGTTGCCATCTCCTTTTGATAAAAAAAAGCACCAAAATCGACGCCAAAAAGCACCCAAAATGCAGACAATAACTATGGGACGTACCCTAGCGAGGTGTATCCTGGTTCACAAACATGTCAGACAATAAACTTTGGGATTTACCCTATATTGTCGTTCATCTTGGTGTATGGACACGACAGACAGAAACCATGGGACGTACCCTATAGCGACGTTCATCCTGATAGCTGGAGTTCGCGGCCACAAGCTCGGCGTCCAGAAAGCCGTGACACACCGACAGAACCGGAATCTTGCTCACCGGATTGCTGCAGACACGGAAAGCCGGGGCATGAACGCTGACATTTTAGCTAAACTAACCTATCTACTCAGGGCAGGCAGTCCTGTATTCACACTGTGCGTGGTGACTTTGTCCTTGCTAGCTAGTTCAGGGCCATGTGGTCCAGCCGTCTGCCTCGCACTCCGAAGGTCGTGGGGTCGCTTCCGGACTTCTTCTTCTTCTTCTTCTTCTTCTTCTTCTTCTTCTTCTTCTTCTTCTTCTTCTTCTTCTTCTTCTTCTGCGTTCATTCGGAGAATTTTTTTCGGACGTGATTGCGTTGTGCCTGTTTATAGCAGAGCTGAGTTCTTGCGCTGTTAGGGACATATCCGACTTCTGCGGGCATTTGTTGACCGGGTTAACCTTCTCGGAGGCTTCCGGACTTGATCATTTGATTCAAGAATTCAATGTTTTTGTCGGAGACGCATGGGAGTCGTCGCTGGAGCTACGGAGTTCGTGCTCTGTGCGGCGTCTCGCCACACTATTAGAGGATATGGTATGTGGTGCAGAATTTCTCTCTAGGAGCTTGATTTGACTGACAGTTTATAAGTTAATTATTTCATATTTTTCAAAACTGTATTGATCTATAAATGGCACCAGAGGGAGTATCTAGAATTAATAACAAGGGACAAACAAAATAACTTGTTCAGTAGAAGTTACATGGACAACTCACTGTCGTTTAGTGGATTCTGACCAAACAACCATGCAATCAACAACTCACTGTCGTTTAGTGGATTCTGAACAAACAACCAAGCAATCAACAACTCACAGTCGTTTAGTGGATTCTGAACAAACAACCAAGCAATCAACAACTCACTGTCGTTTAGTGGATTCTGACCAAACAACCAAGCAATCAACAACTCACTGTCGTTTAGTGGATTTTGACCAAACAATCAAGCAATCAACAACTCACATGCTTCCAATACTTTCAAACAACCACCCAACTAAGTAGTCAATAATTCAGCCTTCCAGTGAATTCAACCCAAACAACCAACTAACCAAGCAATCAACAACCCGCAGTCTTCCAAAAGATGCGACTAAACAACCAACTGACCAAGTAATCAAAAACTCAGCCTTCCAATGTATTCAAACTAAACAACCAACTAACTAAGCAATCAACAACTCACACCCTTCTAATGTATTCAGTCCAAACAACTAACTAACCAAGCAATCAACAACCCAGTCTACCACTGGATTCAAATCAACTAACCAACCAACTAACCAAACAATCGGCAACTCTAGGAGACATGTGGTGTGCTAACAATCACAGACACGAAAAGAAGACAGAATCCAAAGAACTACTGTCAGCAGTACCTGTATGTAAGGATCCCTTCATCGGCCAGAGATTTCGTGAAGGCATCCGGGTACCTGCTGAAGAGCTCCGTTGTCCGGGACATGTTGCAACTGGTGTTGAGCAGTGCCTCGTTGGGGACGTCCGAGGGCTGGGAGATGATGTGCTCTCCATAGACAAACCCATGATCTGGGGGTCTGTTTGATTTGTGGCGCCTCCTGACGATGATAGAAGATCATCAGAACTGTTTCGATATAGTTCTGTAAATGAAGGGTCGCGCAAGGACGAGCTGTATTCCATGCTTCGCCTTTCAATAAGGACACCGATTTACAGCATGATCTTGTAGGTTTTCATTAATAATAAAGGATACCCCCCCCCCCCCCCCACAACCTTTTTTTCTTTTAAATGTTGACGGGAATGCTATTTACCTCAGAGTCAGCAATGGAGTTAAGACTTGTTTCCACAACAGGGCTACCCCAAAGCAGTCTCCACCAGTTGAGAAAACCCACCGACCGGTACGCACACACCCAACCAGAGAAGAGGCTCTACCCAAATGATGACGGTCTAGTGCCTCGGGGATGACTCGGACCACCATCAGGCGATCTCTTAACCATTAAATCACTCTCGTACTACCACACTGATGATCCAGGCCTGACTCCCCTGAGGCTTTGTAATGACAGTTGTCTACAGGACTACATTCATCCAGTAGAAACAACATCTTTCTCCATCTTAGGAACTCGAGCCCTAATAAAGATGTTTGTTTTCTCCTTCCTCGCCGATGGATTATTGGTTTTGTTAGGTTAGTTGTCTGTGGTTTATAGCAGGGGCGTCACTAGGGGGGTGCGGGGGTGCGGGCCGCACCGGGTGACACCATCAAGGGGTGACACCAAAATAAAAAAATTGCAAATTTGACAAAGCAGACATAGCTCTGTCTAGTCGGGTTTCATAACCGTTCATTGTTAATTTTAGAAATTTTAATGTTAAATAACAAAAATTTAACTTTGTCCGAGTTTGTCGAAGTTCTTTATTTATGTTTTACTTGAAGTATTGAAGTTATATTGTTCAATTTGTTTTCTTTCTTATGTCCTTATTAACTTTTTGACTTATTTTACAAACATTACTATATGCGATTATATATGGTACAGGAACACTCGGAAGAAGACCATGGTGAAAGTCTAGAGGGGTGACACCAAGAGTTTACCGCACTGGGTGACACCAACCCCAGTGACGCCACTGGTTGATAGTAACCTTAGTCTGTAGTCTTTCGTCCGTGGTCTTTAGCCGGGCGACACAAAAATAGGGGTCAACATAATTTCTAATACAGAGAACGTAGATTATCATTACAGGGAATGGGAATCCCGCACCCATCCTGGTACACTGACCAACAAAAAGATGTCAGTTGCAAAAAGAAAAATATTGTCGAAGAGATACATAGAACCTGTACTTGTGTATGGATGTGAAGCCTGGACAATGAGCAAACAAGCTGAAAAACATTTAATGGCAGTGGAAATATGGTTTCTGAGGAAAATGCAAAGAATACCGCGGACAGACGGAGGAAAAAAAACAATGAGCAAATCCGTCCAGAAACAATTAACCGCCGTAAACTGATTAGAGAAATTAGTCGTAGACGTATTCAGTCAAGATGTGTTGGACGCGTTATGGGAAACAATAAAACAAACAGGAGAACTTGGTGACAAATGACAAGATATGGGAGGAGAGGTGGGGGGCACAGGAAAGAGAACAAGGGGAAGGAAGAGAAGTACTGTAAATATCTGGATGGCTTGGCCACGTGGCATGGTCGGGACACGATCATGGAGCTGATCGACGACTCTGGCTATCGTGTGAGATGGCGAACCATGACCTCCCACGTTTACCGGCATGGCACGTGAGTGATGATGATGAGAAAGCTGACGTATTTCTAACAGAATCCGAAAGAGCTAGCAGTGCTACATGAGTATGACATACCACCAAGTCTTCAGCCGACGCATGAGCCGCTGTCTGTGGGAGGAATCCTTCACACTGTACACTTCCATTGAGGCGGCTTGCACATCACCTCCACTGTACGTCCTGTGGGATCAGGTTAATATGGTCAGGCTGTTCAATGCACGTGATAAATATGTGTCATTTTCACAACCTTTACACGTCTTCCCTCTTTCAATTTGTGTAAGTTCATTCTCTCATTTTAACTCTCGTATTTTAATTCTCGCATTCTAAACCACATGTTTTCAATTTCTGTATTCTAATTCACACATTTCAGCTCTCGGTTTTAATTCTATAATTGTAGACTGACTGACTGACTGACTGACTAACTAACTAACATTCAAGCATTTTAAATCGCGTTCTGCAATTCCTGTAACTCTAATTGACACATTACAGCAATAATAATCTAATTCACGAATTTCAGTTCTTTTATTCTAATTTACACCTTTCGGCTCTTATAGTCTAATTCACACATTTCAGCAGTAATACTCTAGTCTAATTCACACATTTCAACGCTAATACTTTAATTCACATAATTCAGCTCTCGTGTTTCCGTTCCTGTTTAAAGACATGGGAGTACTGAATGTAAGAGTCGACATCCCTTGCACTCGGGGCATTCCCACACGTGCTCCGTCACCTCTTTAACTGATTCAATGCCGAAGGATAATATATCGCCAAATGTCACCTCCCATTTCAACAGAAGGACGATATATCGCCATACTAGAGTCATCGTGTAATCTGTTTTATTTCGTGGTATCTTCCGCAATTTAAATGCAACGTAAACGGAAATTTACATAACAACACCTGACACTTGTTCATTTGATTGTGTACCATGCTTGATCTAAACCTGCTGTTTTTATTTGGCACTGAATTAGTTAAAGTTCATATAATAGTTCCGGTGCTTTATATTCCAGCAGCAATTTGATTATAAGTTTTCCTGGATTTTCCTGTGTCTCTGAGATCGTAAAACCCTCTACTCACTCCATTCCCAAGCAGTCCTTCCCTATAGGGATGCTCCGTGTGCTCGGCTGCACTCTCCGTCCGATTCTGGAGTGCCTTCGCCACATCATGTTTATCCTACAGTAGCTCAGAGGGATAGCAACCAGTCTATCAGTCTGCTCATTGCACTGCACACTTGCATGCCCTGGGCAGAACATCTAATGGTATGCTAGCAATCTATTACAAATATGTCTGGCTGTGCTACCCTCCAACCATCGCAAGGCTGCTGTCCCATGCCGCTTCAACTTCCATTCTTATGCTGTATGTTGTAGTTGCATATGCCAAACTCTCCCCTTTAAACAGTGTCCACATTGGGAAAATAGACAACTATGAACAACATTACAAGTAAGAGGTTGTCCTGTTTGTGCAGTAAAGTAATAACATGAGACCCGAAGCCCTGTTACTGAATGTACAAGATCCACGGCGGGAGAAAGTGAAAGAGTGCGTCCAAAAAACAACTGCCTCGCACACAATGAATGGACGTTGGATCAAATGAATGCAACATTTATTGTCAAATTGGTTGACGTAATGGTGATAATGAAGACTGGTGTAAATGACCACAAGAAAACAACACAACCACAGTAAATGGTCGCGAAACCAGACCTATATTTGACATCTGTGCTGTGCCTCACCCTTGATTCTTTGAGCCGCCATATCCAGCAAGAATGACGTAGTCAGGATGTGCTATAACTGTATCGTGTCACTCGATTCGCTTGGGCACGGTGACTCGGTGTGCAACCATAACATTCTTCCGTCGCCAATCATTTTCATTAGAATACGTTCGCTCGCTGGAAATAATACAAGCCCCTTCGATATCACATATTCTGGCTCTAAAAACTGCAAGATATGTATGTAGTACACCAGATTGTTTTTTTAGTTCACTCGCTTTGAAACCAAGCTTAGTTTATACGCGAGAAACTATTTCTGGTGCACGGGACTGAATTTTGCGTGTGAAATAGCTTTCCCTATTACAAATGTCCCTCGCCATCAGGCGAACCCATTCCGACTTCAGAGGTACTTGTAATTGTTGAGTTTAATTGAGTCAAGAACCGACTTCATAGCACTCAGAACATTCCTATACGTGCTTCATCCTCATCTTCAACGGCCAGCGAAGAGTCCCAATACTGATGGTACCAGCTGCGGCCTGATCATATGTTCGTCAGGCCATTCTACACTTTATATTATATTATTGTTTATATTTGAATATTATGTACATGACCACATGGTTACAGCAGCTCGCCCAGTTTTATATTCACCATCATGTGCCACGCCGTTAAGCGTGGGCAATCATATTTCACCATCTTGCACGATCCCCACAGTCGTGGATTCTCTTGATAGAAACATGACTGTTTTGGCATTGTAAAGAAGGTAGTTTGCCATTGCTTTCCTTCCCAGCAGTGACCATACTGGTTGATGACCGTAGCCATTCATGCATTCATTCATGCATTCATTCATTCATTCATTCATTCAGTAGCATGTCCTTTGCAGAACCTTACACTCATAACAACCTTCCAGAAAACTTCTCGGTCATAAGCAAGAAGTCCCGCGTCCGATTCACCCATCTGGAGATCATCTGCCACATCCTGCACCCATCTTCTCTCTGGCCTTCCTCTTTCTCTCTTCCCGGGCATATATACCCCTCCATTATTGCTCTCTCCAAACTTTCACGACGTTTCAAGTGACCAAAATATTTCAATTTTCTTTGTTTTATCGTCTTTAGTAGCCAAACATTTTAAATATTCACAGCTTGATGTCTTTTCAAGATATTATTAGAACACGTTTATAATATTTATATTCAAAGGCATTCATGCGCTGTTCAGCTTGTTCAGTAAGTGTCCAGGTCTCACAGGCGTATGTTGCAATGGGAAAGATGCATGCTCTTAAAACTCAATTTTTTTGTAGTTTTATCTGTCTCAGCTGTGAATAGCTGTGTCTATTCCACCATTCCTCATTAACATACAGTAAAACCTCGGTTTTCGTCGATAATCTGTCCAAAAACAGTCGACGAAACCGGGAAACGACAAAAACCGAGGCAATTATTTCCATATGAATCGATGTAAATCCAATTAATTCGTTCTAGACACCCCAAAATACATACCAAAAACACATTTTATAAAAAAATAAATATAGTGTTTAATACTATTTTTCGGCCCCAGACATGTCTGAACTCGCACCTTCGCCGTGCCTAGTAACACAATGTTTACCAATGCGCCTCTTAAATTTTTCATACCATAATCTGTTGGCCTTTACATCACTAAGTACACTAGCATCCGCCCCAGTCATTTTCTTAATGAGATCGGCATACAACACAGACTGTCTTTTTTACATATGATTGCCCCCGAAACAAAATCGCCATCTAACTGTTTTTGATTTATCCAAATTAATAATAACCGTTGGACATCTCCAATTGTTTGCGATCTCTGTTTCGTTAACACATTCATGTCTTTCGCTACCTTAGGCTCTTTTAATCTATTGCTTTCTTTTTTCGCCACAATGAAATTTATCGTGGATGAAGATTTCCCGTATTCGCGGCCGATTGTAACAATCTTAATGCCTCTTTCGTATTTTATAATTAGCAAGTGATGCTCACACAACGAAAAACAACGCCAAACCGAACAGAAGAACGCGTGGGTCCCTTCGTTTTCGCAAAATTAGCAGCGAGGTCATGTGGGCATGTCGACGAAAACCGAGGATATCGACGAAAACCGAGACAAATTTTTTGCGGAAAAAATCGACCAAAAACCGAAAGCGGCGAAAACCGAAGGCAACGAAAATCGAGGTGTGACTATATTTCTTTCACCATAGTAGTTTTATCTGTATGCATTATCTTTGTTTTTGCTATGTTAAGATATAAGTTGTGATTTTCACTATTCAATTGGTTTGAGGCTATTAGGTTTTCTATACCTTTCTGTGATGTGGATAAAAATATTGTATCATCAGCATATCGAATCTCTGTTATTTCACGACCACCGATATTTAGGGCATTATACTGCTCGCTGGTTATATAATCTCTGACATTTCTCATTATATATTCGGCGTACAGGTTAAACACAAAGGGGGACAGTGCACAGCCCTGAGGGATTCATTGCTTGATGCCAAACTAATCTGATGTTTCGCCATCTATTCTAACCGCTGCTGGTTGATGGAGCATTTTTATGAGTTGCACTACATGTGATGCCGGCTCCGTGGCGAAAAGGTTACGGACGCAGTTCGTGATCCCGCATACCCACGTTCGAAACACATCTGCGCGCGATTTGGCAGCAGACCACGTTGCGTTGGTTGTTTACGGAGACCACGTTGCGTTGGTTGTTTACGAAATGGTATGGGTGCCGGTCGTTCAGATAGCAATGGCAAACTACTGAATGTAAACTTGCCAATAAATCACAACAGCAAGAAATGCTTTGTGATGTTATACACAGTTAAATGCCTTTGAATAATCCACAAAAAGTGAGGATACGTTTAAATTAAATTCTCTGCAATTCTCTATTATTAAACGCATGTTGAGTATGTGATCTCTTGTTTCTCGTCCTTGTCTAAATTCAGCTCGAGGTTCATCATCAAGTGCCATGCCGACTGGCACAGGCGTTCATGACTCCCCACAGATCTCGGTCTTTAGTTTTCTGGATCAATGATATTCTTCGATGCCACCGTCGCAATCCATCTAGCATAATTTTTCTACCTCTCTTCCCCTCGATCTTTCCAGTTGTCACGATGGTACCCAATGCCTCTGTAGCTTGAATGAGGTTAGAAATATTAAAAATTTAAAATAACAAAAAAAAATTCGCCCAACGTGGGGCTCGAACCCACGACCCTGAGATTAAGAGTCTCATGCTCTACCGACTGAGCTAGCCGGGCGCTTACTTCAATTTTATATTTAAATTATTTATGTAATAAATTTATTTAGTGATTGACATTACTAGTTACTAGTATTGAAATTACTTGTTAACTCTGAGATTGATACCTGTATTTGTCATTATTTATACTATGTGAAGGCATTTATCTTTACAGAACGGATGTATTATAAACATACCCGCCTCGCGCTGTACACGAAACATCAAACATCTGGACCGGTGTACACAAAACTGTCTGTGTCTGGGGTTCAAGGCCAGCCGTTACAGCAGCAGACGACGCCAACCGACGCTCCATCCAGGACACCACCACTTCCAGTAGTCGGTAGTTAGTTATGGCTTTTTCTCGTCTGTTGATTCCAGGAACTGTCATTGCCAACGCCAGGACGAATCTGTGAGTTCTTTTCTCCATTAGTGTTTGACTTTAAGTAACTTTAACGACATAGGCTGTTAATATTAGTGTTATTATTATAATATAAATATATGTCTTCAAACTAACTTTAGACTTTAGTGTCTTTAGACACTTTGACTTTAGTCTTTATCTTGTTTGTTTACAACTCGGCAATCGGTCCGGGGGCTTGATGTATGTATTGAATTGAATTGTTTTCTAAGATAAGAATATGATGCAATAACATGATATGCCGGTACAAAAGTTTAAATTAGTAAAGTTAAAGTAAAGGAAGGCTACCCTTTTACTTCTCAAAGAGTATTGTGTGTTTCTTCTTCTTTCTTTCGCTTGACATTTGTTGCCGGACGTCTGGCACCCCTAGACTAGTTTTAAGTTTAAGTTAGTCATATCTGACTAAGACCTGTCTGCCACACAGTTAGTTTAGTTTAGTTTAGTAGATGGATCAACATCACGGCACACGGTTTTAACCCATAAATGCTCCGTTTTCCTCCTACCTAACTCAAACCTGAGTCTGGAGAAACTCAGCTCAGTGCACGAACTCCGTAGCACCGGCGAGGCTCCTGAAATATTTTGGGTAGATCTTTAACTCGAAATTTTGCCCAGGCAGCGCCGTTAGGCTACTCTTTTTCGATTTCCAACTGCCAAGGGATTTTTTATGTGCGCAACAATACACACAAGCGTCCGATCTCACTACCCAGAGACCAGGGGAAATTTTATTACTAGAGGTCCACATGAAAAAATCCCTGTCCTCACTGGGCTTGAACCTGGAACCTCCAGCACTCGAGGCGGACACCATACTACCTCAAGACCACTCAGCCCCCTTCAAATGTCTGTGACACACAACACATTAATACAACTAAAAGAAAAGAAAAAAATGGTTGCATATCCTTTACAGGACATTGCTGTCAACATCAGCATCTTTCAGCTGATTGTTGATTTCTTGGCAAGATTACGCTCAGTAGTTTGCCATTGAACTAAAAGAAAACACAAGTAAAATCCATCATACAGGTGCAAGTCTCAAGTTCAAGTAGAAGCAGAGACATCATTGCAGATGCTAGCAACCACGGTTCGCAGAAAATATTTCCGATCATTGTACAGTACTTTGACTGGAAAGCAGGTGGAATCCAAAATAAGATTCTCGAGTTAGACAACACACCAAATGAAACCTCAGAAACTATATCACAGTATATTTTGAGAACACTCCAAAAACATGATTTGTACTCCAGATGTGTTGCTTTTGCTGGTGACAATGCCAATGTGAATTTTGGAGGCATTAACAGAAGAGAAGGTAGAAATGTGTTCTCGCATTTGAAGGAAGCCTTGAGCAAGCCATTAGTAGGCGTTGGATGTTCTGCTCATGTTCTGCACAACTGCATCCAACATGGCGCAGATTTAATGCAGATTGACGTTGAATCTATTGTCTTGAAGATATTCAATTACTTAACTATATACACTGTCAGAACAGAAACTTTAAAGGATTTTTGTGACTTTGTCAACATTAACTATCATCAACTACTCTATCACTCTAAAACTAGATGGCTCAGTTCGGTTCCAGCTGTTGAGAGGCTGTTGAGGCTGTTTACTGCTTTGAAAGATTATTTTCTTTCTGTAAACCAACCACCTGCTATGATAAAACTTTATTGGCAACTATTGTAATAAAATTGTACTGATTGTGGGTTTAATCTGGAACGATTTAAATGAAACATTCAATATGTCCTCCTTTGTCCTCCTTTTTGTCTTATTACGTCTTCCGTTGTCCACCTTTTTGTCTTATTATGTTCTCCTTTTGGTGCCACTGTATCTTGCAACCCTAGATAAGACTGAGCTAGCGATAAGACTGACAGCAGATGGTAAGTACTATTACCTGCTGCCTGTTAGCGCCAAATGTTGGGCGGCTCTTACCAAACCGACACTCATCATTGTGCCAACGTCTTCGGGCAGAGGAGTGCAATTGGGAGGGTACAAGCCTTACCCTAGTGCGAGGAAATGCGACCTAAAGACAAAATGTCATGGCAGGGCAGACCAGGCCCTAAGCCTTGGTTGGCAACTGGTCTAAGATGGAATCTCCGACATGCTGACAGTTAGAGCATTGCTTTGCTGATCCGGCAGCTTCTACAGCTTGTCTTGTTCCAGACGTATTGGTGTTACCTTTCCTCTGGAGTAAACTAGACAGGCTGAGAGAGTGATCATGCTGCATGGGCAACACATGGTCTCTAAATTGAGCCCAGGCTTTGTGTTATGGAGAGGTATAACTCCATTTTACAAACTATCGTCTGTCAAGACGGCCAGGTACCAGTCATTGTGTGTTAAAAGTTAGTTACATGTCCTTTAAAGGATGTTACAATCAACCCCAGTATTTTCTGGCAATTTGTGATTTATATTCAGTGTTTACGTTCAGTAGTTTCCCATTGCATTGTTGATTGAAATCAACACAAGGTGGTCTGATGGGTCTGCTTCCATATTGCCCGCAGCAGATTTTGAACCTTTGACTACCCGAGAAGGTTAACCCAGTCAACAAATGCCTGCAGAAGTCGGATGTGTCGGCCTAAAGGTGCAGTAACGCAGCTCTGCTGTGAACAGGCACAATGCAATCACATCCGAAAAAAAAAACACTCCAGATGAATGCAGAAGAAGAAGAAGAAGGGAATGAGAAGAAAAAGAAGAAGAAGAAGAAGAAGAACCATCGCTCAGTATGTAGGGGTGTTGTGACACTGCATCTCACTATCTTCCAAGCCACAATGCCAGTTAATGAGAATACATCAAACTATTAACAACTACTCAACTAGATATCCTGTGGTGTCACCGCACTACAAGAGGTGGCATCCTGCTGTGTTTAGGAAGCAATGTAGGCACAGATGGGGAAGCAGATAGGTAAAATAAGAATACAAAAGGCAAGAAGAGCTGTCATCGCACCTTGCAGGGAGTTGTTGGAAGTCAAACAAATTACATATAGTACCAGACATTGAATATTTAGGTCTAAGGTCGGGTCAGTTCTGCTCTATAGATCAGAAATACGGAGAACAACCAGTAGCTGTCACTAGTTAGTATAGTCCGAGTGGTGTAGTCGTGCCATGGCACAATAGAATGCCACCACGTATTTTAACAAAATTGTAACCAGGGTGTCCTCTGCCTCACAGAAAGACGGTCAATATTTAGTTTTTAAAAGTTGCTCCATTTAACATTAATTTGTTACGTGTCTGTCGAAACAAAAACCTACTGTAGCACAATGACCCCTTTCTTGTATAACATCATCATCTTCCACTTTTGCCATCAAGCGTTGTGAGGATGAATTGTTGACGTTCCAGCTACATATGGGTGGTACTGGATACTGTCATTTCTGTGCGATTGTGCAATGTCTTTGATGTCAATCCATTTTCTTCTCTGGCGTCCTGCCATCATATCAGATCTTCTTTGGTGTAGCACCAGTGCTGGGAACTGACAGTGTTGCATTCTAACGAGATGGTCGAACCATTTGCTCTTCTGCCTTTCAGTAAGTGTGGCACAAGGTGTTGATTCCACTGTCTGTATGATAACATCATTTCTAACTCATTCTCAGGTGGTTAAAGCAGCTCTTCTCAGGCATCTCATCTTGCATGTGTTGCTCCTTGTAAGTGTGATTTGGGTAATGTCCAAGTTTGATATTGTATAACAACAATATAATAATTATATTTCTGACAGACACTTGAGATGAAACTATGCTAATAATAACAGTGGTGATAAAGATCATACTAATAACTATGACACCATATTGTGTAGATTAACATATTTACTACTAGTACTTTATGTAATAGTGATGCAGTTTGGAAAATGCTCCGGTACTATTTCTTTGATAACTACATCAGTTAGGGTGGCTAAAACAATTACTAATAAACTACAAAAATCCATTAGCTGATGTCTGTTTAGAATAGAAGGATTCCAATGACATGAGAGAATCACTAATGCAGAGCTTATGAAGAGAACTAAATTGCAGCAAATCAAGACGAGAGGAAACATTGCTGGCACGGACAAGATGCACATTGAGGAAACCTGAACAGTATAAATAGACAGTCCTTTCTCTGGAACCCACAGGCACAAGAAACAGAGACCTAATAACACACGGAGACAAGAATTCTATACAGTTTAGTTTAGTCAACGGATCAACATCAGGGCACACGGGTGTAACCCATAAGTACTCCATTCTACTCCTTACTCAAGACTGAGTCAGTGCATGAACTCTGTAGCACCGGCGAGGATCCTGAAATACTCTGGGTAGATTTTTAACTCGGAATTTTGCTTGGGCAGCGCTGTTAGGCTACTCTTTTTCAATTTCCAACTGCCAAGGGATGTTTTACATG
This sequence comes from Cepaea nemoralis, assembly GCA_014155875.1. Classification (NCBI taxonomy): domain Eukaryota; kingdom Metazoa; phylum Mollusca; class Gastropoda; order Stylommatophora; family Helicidae; genus Cepaea; species Cepaea nemoralis. The sequence goes on along the minus strand of JACEFZ010005002.1, from coordinate 568,772 downwards.
CGCAACAATACACACGGGCGTCCGATCTCACTACCCAGAGACCAGGGGGAATTTTATTACTAGAAGTCTACGTGATAAATTCCCGGCCCTCACCAGGGCTTGAACTCGGGACCTCCAGCACTCGAGGCGGACACCACACCTCGAGACCACTCAGCTCCCCCAAGACAGGATAGACAGAGATCAATCATATGGGGAGGAAATTGAGGGAGCAGCAGGAGACAGAACAAAATAGGAAGGCTTGGCATGAGTTGGTTGAGGGCCTATACTCCACTGGAGCATAAAAGGCAGAAGAAGATGGAGTGTTTGTGGAGACACACATGTCGGGATACACAGTATATCTGTGATGGTTATTGCTCAACTCTTATGTTCTCCTGTGTATTTACATTTGTTAATGACGGTTGATATGTGAATTTACCCTACAGACCACGAATTTCATCATTTTATGTCCGCCACAAGTCAGATCATGGTAGTACAAATGAGAATCATGAACTCATCAACCACTCGCGAACCAGAGGAATCGACATCTTACGCAATCCAAAGCTGAATAAAGTAAGCCATTTCAGTGCGTTGTATAAATGTAGAGTGTGTGACCCAGTTAATAATAATTTGTTTAAAACTATTTTTAAAAACGAGTAGTTTATGCGTAATTGTAAAAGAAAACAAGAAGAAAATTATAAACTGTCTAACCAAATGCTCATGGCAACAAAAAGAAGAAATACTTTGGAATGGCCACTGCATTGAAGGACTAAGCATCCATGTGAATGCCCGATGTGCAGTGACATCATTCGATATAGCATATCATAAAAGCTCCTATAACTGGGACATCGAAGATAGATTATGGCATATACTGGTGACAGTAAATGACTGACTGATGCATGGTGTAACACCTCTTGATGAATCTTCTCAATTATAGCTGTTGTAGTAGGGAACTGAGTATGAAACTAGCAGGGCTGCAATGATGCGCTCGCGAGGACAGTTCAACCTCCAGTTGACTAGCTGACAAGAGGGACAGTCAGGATCCACACCCTTGAACTTTTGCTGGGAGAGACTAAGCATTTATGGACTTGTTCTGAGTGAAGTCATGTAGATTCTTCACTACTACTGTGAACCTGACTTGTTCTGGGTGAAGTCGTGTAGATTCTTCACTACTGCTGTGAACCTGACTTGTTCTGGGTGAAGTCATGTAGATTCTTCACCACAACTGTGCACCTGGCTTGTTCTGAGTGAAGTCATGTAGATTCTTCCCATATCTGTGAACCTGACTTGTTCTGAGTGAAGTCATGTAGATTCTTCACCATAACTGTGAACCTGACTTGTTCTGAGTGAAGTCATGTAGATTCTTCACTACTACTGTGAACCTGACTTGTTCTGAATGAAGTCATGTAGATTCTTCACCACAACTGTGAACCTGACTTGTTCTGAATGAAGTCATGTAGATTCTTCACCATAACTGTGAACCTGACTTGTTCTGAGTGAAGTCATGTAGATTCTTCACCATAACTGTAAACCTGACTTGTTCTGAATGAAGTCATGTAGATTCTTCACCACAACTGTGAACCTGACTTGTTCTGAGTGAAGTCATGTAGATTCTTCACCATAACTGTGAACCTGACTTGTTCTGAGTGAAGTCATGTAGATTCTTCACCATAACTGTGAACCTGACTTGTTCTGAGTGAAGTCATGTAGATTCTTCACCATAACTGTGAACCTGACTTGTTCTGAATGAAGTAATGTAGATTCTTCCCATAACTGAACCTGACTTGTTCTGAATGAAGTCGTGTAGATTCTTCCCATAACTGTGAATCTGACTTGTTCTGAATGAAGTCATGTAGATTCTTCCCATAACTGTGAACCTGACTTGCTCTGAGTTAAGTAATGTAGATTCTTCAGCACAACTGTGAACTTGACTTGTTCTGAGTGAAGTCATTTAGATTCTTCCCATAACTGAACCTGACTTGTTCTGAGTGAAGTCGTGTAGATTCTTCCCATAACTGTGAACCTGACGTGTTCTGAATGAAGTCATGTAGATTCTTCCCATAACTGTGAACCTTCTTCTTCTGCGTTCATCCAGAGTCTTTTTTTTCGGATGTGATTGCGTTGTGCCTGTTTACAGCAGATCTGCGTTCTTGCGCCGTTAGGCTGACACATCCGACTTCTGCGGGCATTTGTTGACCGGGTTAACCTTCCCGGGGACTGTGAACCTGATTTGTTCTAAGTTAAGTCGTGTAGATTCTTCCCATAACTGTGAACTTGACTTGTTCTGAGTGAAGTCGTGTAGATTCTTCCCATAACTGTGAACTTGACTTGTTCTGAATGAAGTCATGTAGATTCTTCCCATAACTGTGAACCTGACTTGTTCTAAGTGAAGTCGTGTAGATTCTTCCCATAACTGTGAACTTGACTTGTTCTGAATGAAGTCATGTAGATTCTTCCCATAACTGTGAACCTGACTTGTTCTAAGTGAAGTCGTGTAGATTCCCATAACTGTGAATTGACTTGTTCTGAATGAAGCATGTAGATTCTTCCCATAACTGTGAACCTGACTTGTTCTAAGTGAAGTCATGTAGATTCTTCCCATAACTGTGAACTTGACTTGTTCTGAATGAAGTCATGTAGATTCTTCCCATAACTGTGACCTGACTTGTTCTGAGTGAAGTCATGTAGATTCTTCCCATAATTGTGAACCTGACTTGTTCTGAGTGAAGTCATGTAGATTCTTCCCATAAATGTGAACCTGACTTGTTCTGAGTGAAGTCATGTAGATTCTTCCTGTAACTGTGAACCTGATTTGTTCTGAGTGAAGTCATGTAGATTCTTCCCATAAATGTGAACCTGACTTGTTCTGAATGAAATCATGTAGGTTCTTCCCATAACTGTGAACCTGACCTGTTCTGAGTGAAGTCATGCAGATTCTTCACCACAACTGTGAACCTGACTTGTTCTGAGGGAAGTCATGTAGATTCTTCACTACTACTGTGAACCTGACTTACCTCGTGTCAGATATGTACTTGCAGTGTTTTGTAGAGATTCATGTAGTTGTATTAGCATCCCATAATCCTTGTTTGTGTTTGCTGATTAAGGCTTTGTAGCTATAGCATCCATTCTGTCATTGTGTTTTTCTAAAGCTGACCTGTTCCTTATTGTATTTTCTACATGTATTCATTGCATTGTTACAACTTGCAAAGCTTGCTTTGCTGATCCGGCAGCTTCTGCAGCTTGTCTTGTTCCAGATGTAGAGGTGTTACCTTTCCTCTGGAGTGAACTAGGCAGGCAGAGAGAGGGATCATGCTGCATGGGCAACACATGATCTCTATATTTTAGCCCAGGCTTTGTGCTACTGAGAGGCAATAACTCCATCCCTTACAAACTATCGTCTGTCAAGAAGGCAAATTGCCAATGATAGTTACAACTTGACTCAGTTCAACACACTTCATTTGTTGGAGTGGTACCTGTTTCATGAAACTTTGTCTTTGTAATCACCTGGGAAGGTTAACCTGGTCAACAAATGCCCGCAGAAGTTGGATGTGTCGATCTAATGTCGCAAAAGCGCAGCTCTAGTTGTAAACAGGCACAATGCAATCACATCTGAAAAAACTCTCCGGATGAACGCAGAAGAAGAAGAAGAACCTTGTCTTTATAATCATGCCATTTGTTGGAGTGGTACCTGTTTTATGACAATCTGTGTGTTTAATCATATCATTTGTGGTGGACCAATTTCAGGGAACTGTGTGCATATAATCATGTCATTTGTTGCAGTGGACCAGTTTCAGAGCACTTTGTGCATATAATCATGTCATTTGGTTTCATTTGACCCAGGGCACAGCCTTCACACTGAAAGAAAGGCAGCTGATGTGCATCCATGGACTGGTTCCCTCCCACAGTGCGGACAATGAAAGAGCAGACGCTGCGAGTGCTGACCAACTTCTACAACTGCTCCAGTGATCTGGACAAGTTCATTTATCTCATGGGGCTTCAGGACCGCAACGAGAAGCTCTTCTATAAGGTATCATCATCAGTATCATCATCAACATTACAGATATCATTATCAGTGTCATTATTAACATCAGTGTCATCAGCTGCACATATGGGAATGTCGTGAGTGCTGTTATGTCAGTTCTTGACTCAACTCAATTAACATCATCGTCACATTTATCATCATTATTGTCATTGTCATCGTCATCTACATCATCATCATGATCATCATAAACATCATCATTATTACTGTCGCCATCATTGTCATCATCATTATTTCAGTCATCATTATTATCATCATCATCATCATCTTTATCACCACAGTCAACATCATAATTACCGTCATCATCATTATCATTTGTTACAATCATCATGATCATTATTATTATCATCATCATACTTTTCAGCTTACATTCGTCATCATTATCATTTTGATCATTGTCATTATCATCATCAAAAAAGTACAAGCAACCACCCGGCTACAAACCATTGAAGCACTTTGGGAATGTGGTGGTAGGTCCCAGGTTTGGAGACCAAATGGCAGGCCAGTGACTTTCTACCTCAACCAGCTCCCACTGAGCCCTGTGTGAGAGACTTCTCCCTGATTGGTTGCCTTTTGCAGCTGAAGTTTCCTTTGGGATGAGGCAGTCAGTCTCATATGAACCCTCCTTTGTTGTCTCTTATTTATTAACTTTTGTGCATTCACTTGCTTTGAACTCAAGCCTAGTCCATACACATGCTACTACTACAAGTAGTTGCTACTAATGGGGGAGTGCACTGGACTGATTAGGTCTCCCTATTACCAGTGTCCTCGCCATCAGGCAAACCCACTTCGACTACTGAGGTTCTTGTAATTTAGATCCCCAGCCAAGGACAAGAAGTCAACATTTTAGTCCATCTGACCAATGTAGGGGTTGAACCTGCTACTTCACCATCAGCACCATCAATTTAAGAGCAATTGTTCTTATCCAATCAGCCATGCTGACCTCTGTCATCTTGTATAAACATGCATGGTGGTGAAACAGTGTCATGTAACATAACTGACCACATGAGAATGTATGATAGCATTAGTTTCTTTCAGGGCGTGCCTGGGAGGCCAGCAAGTCCAAGTATAGACTGTTTGTTTGACTAAGAAAACATGAGACAAAACTGCTATAAGACAGCAACAAAACTCTGACAGCTTTCTTGGTCTTCAACGTAGGTGCTGTCAAACAATGTGGAGAAAATGATGCCGATTGTATACACCCCCACCGTTGGGTTGGCCTGCCAGCAGTACGGGATCTTATTTCGCAGACCAAGGTAATTTGCACTGATTTACTGCCAGATATTTTAGTTTGCTTTGTCAATTCATGCTTAGCACCATATTAGGTTTGCTCGTGTGCGATGGCTTACGTCATCTGCTTTAAACTATCATGCGCTATATTTTGTGCTCATGCCATTTGTGGTAGGCTCATGTCATGCATCATATATTAAAGTGTTATTTTTTTTTATGGTGCTCGCTTGCTTTGAACTCAAGCGTAGTCCATAACACTTTTTATAGTAGTGATGGACTGAATTTTACATGTGGATTAGCTTTCCCTATTAACAATGTCCCTCGCCATCAGGTGAAACAACTCCGACTTCAGAGGTACTTGTAATTATGTCTCCAAGTCAAGTACGACAGGTCAACATTTTAGCCCAGCTGTCAGGTGTTGGGGTTGAACCGCTAACCTCGACATCAGCACACTAGATGTTTAAGAACACGCGTTCTTATCCATTCGGCCATGCAGACCTGCATTTATGTGTTATAATATTATGTCATGTGTTATTGGCTAGTGATATAGGTTCATTGTGCTAACCCTGTATTGGCACTCGATGGTTGATGTGGTCACTATCACACTGGCTACCTTTACTTCCCAAAACATTTTCTGGTACCCATTGTAGCCTGGGCCAACCTGAGAACCCTTAACAAAAATCTTCATCTTGGCAGAGATTTGAACACATGGCCTTTGCTTTGGTATTCAAGTATACTGTCCACTGCATCTCATGCTTTGGCCATCACTGGGTGCATGTGTAGCTGACTGCAATGTTATTACCTCTCAGCTGTGGGATGTCAGTTGTGCCCTGTCTGTTTCAGAGGTGTGTTTGTCTCTTTCTGGGATAAAGGTCACATCTATGACATTCTGTGTAACTGGCCGGAGAATAACGTCAAGGTAAGGCTGCTTGTGGGTTGTGTTTTGTGTCAACAATACAGTCACAAATCACTCATTATCCCTGGCATCCGCTCTACGACCCAGCAACACATCAAACATGCATTATGACTGTACATCACGTATTTTCCTTCATTCCTGTTGTCCTGACCAGTTGTCCGATGAAGCCGTCCTTTAGAAGTCAAACGACAAATGATTAACAGAATTTATCTTCCAGTACTTTGTTGTCAGTGTCTGACTTAACAGGAAGGGCTGAGTAGGAAGGACTAAGGAAGTGGTAAAGGACCATTTTACATGCATTAAGGCATATTAGACATATGGTGCTAGAACCATATTCTTATAGACCAATCGACACTGGGTGGCTGATGTGGTCAGTATCTCACCGGCCGCCTTTATTTCCCCAGACATTTCCTGGCACCCATGTTAATCTGGCTGGACCTGGGAGCCGGGGTCAGTGTTGAGAATGTGATTCCACCTGGAATGTGGATCGAACCATTGACCACAGTGCTGGCAGGTAGACATTAGTCACTAGGCTACCACATCCCCCAGTTTCTGGTGTGGTCCCTGTCAACATGGCACAGAGACAACCATCCACTTATGAGGTGACAGGCTGGAGATTAGATTCCTGTGTTCTCAGAGAGACACCATGTGGGAAGATGGCAACAGAAATATGATAGCCATAACATCATGCATCACATTGCCACCCAGAGACAGCAGGTTGTTTGGACATCTCAGGAGATTATATATATGTAAAGAGAATGAAACCTGATCATCCCGACAAGAGAATACACAACCACACAGTAAAGGTAGTTCCACAGCAGACACTGCTGTTGGGCTGTCAAGTGTTAGACCTTCACATATACTAGGCCATGACATATGAGGTGCGGGTGGCTACCTGCGTTCCTTGTCACCTTTCCTGCCCAGACAATTCTTAGACAGTTCTGAACATACTCTTTGTTTCTTAGGCTATGGCGGTCAGAAAATTATAATCCTGTCTACGCTGCAGATTGAACCAGACCCGCTGTCTGGCTTCTCTCATTTCCTATTTATCTTGTTGTCTAACTCACTGTCTTGCTTCTCACATTTCCTTTTATTCTGCTGTCTGAACCATTGTCTGACTTCTTCAAATTTCCTATTATCTTGCTGTCTGAACCTCTGTCTGGCTTCTTACATTTCCTATTACTTGCTGTCTGAACCTGTGTGTGACTTCTTACATTTCCTGTCATCCTGACAGTGGGCTGATGTGGCAGGGTCAGGGTTTAAACTGACAAAGCTCTCTCTGCAGTTTCAAGCTGGGCATCCTGGGTGGACACTAGTCTGACGAGCCATAGAGCAGTGGTTCTCAACCTTTTTTGGCCCGTGCCCCCCTTTACCATATGTTCAGAACGTCATTCCTCCCCTTTCGAATTTCCTCCCTATAAATCCCCCCACCCTTACACAGTATACATAAAAATGGAAGCTAAATTTAATAACACATACTAGAACAAGTCTAGACATCTACATAAAATGGGATTTGCGGGTCTACTTACGTTATAAAATGAATTTCATTATGGTGAGAAGTACAGAACCGTAAAATTTAGAGGGAAAAACAATGTTAAATAACTGGTTCTTGTATTAATGCGATTTTGAAATAATCTTAATATTCCCCCCCCCCCCCCCTGGAAACCCTAAAATTCCCCCCTGGGGGGGGGGGGGAAATTCCCCACCGGTTTACAACCACTGCCATAGAGGATCCGCCCTGGTCTTCCCTGTGATGGAGCTGGTGAGGACTCGGACTGTTGATGCTGTTAAACCACAGGACAGTCACAGGAATTACTTATGATAGTAGAAGACAATTGAAATATTTTGGTGACTTGAAACGCAATGAAAGTTTGGAGACATCAGTAATGGAGGGGTATATGTCAGGGAAGAGAGGAAGAGGAAGGCCAAAGAGAAGATGGGTGCAGGATGTAGCAGATGATCTCCAGATGGGTGTATCGGACGCGGGACATCTTGCTTATGATCGAGAGGTTTTCCGAAAGGTTATTATGGGAGCAAGGTTCTGCAAAGGACATGCTACTGAATGAATGAGTAGAAGATGGGCAGCCAGGTGTGGCATTCAGCACTCGGAGAGCTTATTCAGACATTCAAGTGTTTTTGGCCTTGTAGGAAGGAGGGGGGGGGGGCATCTATTGATCACCAGATGCTGGTTCTTCAAGTCATACAAGAATGAGCAACTTCCATCGACAAGGCTTGGCAACATAACACATATGAAGACATTTTGCTTGTTAATGGACGCGCTTGACAAACTGCTATGTGTGTGTTTTATGCAGGCAATTGTTGTGACAGATGGAGAGAGGATTCTGGGACTTGGAGACCTGGGTGCATATGGCATGGGAATACCAGTTGGCAAACTGTCTTTGTACACTGCCCTGGGAGGTATCCAGCCATCCATGTGCCTGCCTGTCCTGCTTGATGTCGGCACCAATAACAAGGTCAGTCAGATAGTCTCACCCGGCTCAGATATGCTTATTGTGGAAATATCAAAGTTCATGTGATTTAATTGGTTATCAAATTATCAAGACCTCTCATTCAGCAGTGCATGCAAACTGAATGTTGACAACATGTAAATATTACACAAAGAGTTGATTAACTACAAGAGAAAGATCAGGGAGGTCAGGCCACTTCAGTTTGGGTTCCAAGAGTTGTTGAATAGTTCAATATGTAGTATCCAGAGCAACATGTCATGAGCATGATCAGACGTGAGTTTGATGCCTGGGCTCTCTGCCTGCTAAAGTGAGGGCAAGATTGACTGCCTATTCCTTCTTGCATTCAGGCCTACAAAATGTGATGGCTGTATAACATCACAGACCCATGGCCAGAAACCTGCTTCAGGAGCAATTATTATTGTGTTTGTAACCTACCAGGCCTGTTATAGGAGGTGACCTAGCAGGGTTGGCGTGAGAGACACCACCTCGTCCCATACAACACTTAGCTGCAAAAGCCAACCAATCGTGAACAAGTCTCCAAAGCACCTGGCGTCAGCTGGTTAGGATTAAGCCTATGTTTGACAGCTGTCGCTGTGACGAAGGGGTTACAAACCCAGTTGGCAGTCCCGCATATCTTGTTCGAAACACAGCTGCGGGCAGTTTGGAGGCAGACCGCTTTGTGCTGATTTTCATACAGTGGTATGAGTGCCGGTCATTCTGAAAGCAATGGCAAACTGCTGAATGTAAATTTGCCAAGAAAAGAAAAAACAGTCAAAATATACTGGGGTTGAGTGCAAGGTCCTGTAAAGGATATGCAACTAACTATTTTGACTAAAGTGTACATTTTGTTCTCACATCATCTGTTTGGTGCATTGAGTCCAAAATATGTGCACTAACAGCTAAAAATATGTGCTCCAGTCACAGTAGTGTAGCCTGGAGGGAACATTGCTCATGAGTACTTGCTCAGTAGAAATGTTAAAATGCCAGCCAGGTTTGTCAGGTTGTTAACCTTTGTTGCCATGAACTCTCACAGAAACTACACGAGGATCCGCTGTACATCGGCATGAACAGACCCAGGGTTCAAGGCCCAGAATATGATGAGTTCATGGACGAGTTTATGCAGGCTGTGGTCAGAAGGTTTGGGGCACATTTAGTCTGGGAAATTATTCATCACTCACTCATCCACCCATCTGTACTCACCCACTCACTCACTCATACTCTGCAAGATATCATTGTTTGATTAAGACCACTCACTTCCTCACTTATAATTATTCTACAAAATATCATTAACTATTTAAGATCACCCATCTGTTCACTTATTTACTCGCACACATTGATTAAATCACTCACTTTCTCACTCACTCACTCACTCACTCACTCACTCACTCACTCACTCACTCACTCACTCACTCACTCACTCACATGATTACTTATTTGTTCATCAGTGACAAATTAAAGACTGAAAGTATAGTGAGTCCCTGCCCATTGTAGTACGAGGGTGAGTCAATAAGTAAGCACACAGTTCTGTGGGATGGCAGGTACATGTAGTTGGTGTTTTCTTCAGGTGTCATTAGGTGACAGCAACATCGAACTTTATATTCTCGTTCACGTGGTGCTAGGTGTCTCATGTGCAGGTGCAGCGCATATACAAAATGGCGACTGTACTTAACGGAGTTTACAACCAAAGAGAAACGTGCTGTTGTACGTTTTTGTGGGCAAAAGGACTACCTGCAAAGGACATTCATAAGGAAATGCTTCCTGTTTATGCTGACAAATGTTTGTCCCGTAAAGCAGTGCATAGCTGGGTAGAAAATATTTCTCAAGGATGCTCTAAAATTGTTGATGAAATCCGATCTGGTCGTCCTATTGAAATTGCAAAGAAGCATCAGTGCAACGGGTGGAGGAGATGATTAGAGGTGACAGGCGAGTAACGATAGACTCTGTAGCATCTGCAATATGGTGCTCACATGGTTCAACATACAGCATAATGCATGATCGATTGCAATTTCCAGGACTGCTGACTAGAGGAGTGTTGCTTCTTCATGACAATACCACACCACATACGGCTCAATTAACTCAGGAGAAAATTAACTAACTAAGGTGGGAAGTTCTGGAACATCCACCTTACAGCCCCAACTTAGTCCCTAGCGATTTCCACCTGTTTGGTCCATTGAAAACCCCCCTTGGCGGGAGACATTTCGCAAATGACGCCGAAGTTGAATGTGAAGTGAAAACGTGGTTTAGAAAACAGAGCATGCAGTTCTATGCAGCCGGTTTGGGAGGACTGACAAAACGATGGGATAAGTGCATCAATGTTGGTGGAAATTATGTTGAGAAATAAAGGGACAATGTATGTATACAAATAAACTGGTTTCAAATTGTTACCATATTTTGTTATTTTTCTTCAGCCATTTGTGACTTATTTATTGACTTCCCCTCGTATATTTGGAAATGAAAGACCATTAAACATGGCACATGCTGTCATTCTAATGGTTGAGAAACTGTATCACTGATACTCGTTATTCTAGAGGTAGAAAATGTTAACCATGGTCATTATATACTGTAGATAAACTTAGAAAACTGTCCCTGTTTGACTGACACAATGTCTCAAGTCTGTTTCTAATTGACAGGTATGGTTCAGAGTGCTTGGTTCAGTTTGAAGACTTTGGCAATCACAATGCATTTAGATTCTTGGAGAAGTACAGGAACAAGTACTGTATGTTCAACGATGACATCCAAGGTGGGTCTGTGCCCCCTGAGAATTGTATCACATACGACAAATTACGCCATGTGGTGTCTCTGTTACCTCATCAGATGAATGTTATGTACAAGACGTATTAGTGTGCGGTTGTTTCTGCTAGTGATCTGCTGAATGTGCCACTGTGTCATGATGTTGATGTCCTACATGTCTATGTGTGTCCAGTGAAGACACAAAACATGTCCTGAAGCAGGACCCTAGGTTTGTGATGTGATTGAGCCATGACATTGTGTAGGCCTACATGCAGGGGTGGGCATAGGTGGCCAGTCTTTGCCTCTGTTAGTGGATGATCAACGCAGGAGTTGAACCCTCGTCTGCCCACCTTCATGACTTTATTAGCGTAGCCCCCCTATCGACTAGACTAAAGCACTCACCTGATGACACAAGCCATATGTTTATTGTACAAGCATGTGTCATCGTCTCTTCTTTGCCTCTAACTGTCAGCTTGTGATCATCCAGCCAGATAGGTGGCACTATTTGGTCAAGCTTGTGATCCTCCAGCCAAATAAGTGGCATTGTTTGTTCAAGCTTGTGATCATCCAGCCAGATAGCTGGCACTTTTTGGTCAAGCTTGTGATTATCCAGCCAGATAGGTGCCACTGTTTAGTCAAGCTTGTGATCATCCAGCCAGATAAGAGGGCACTGTTTGGTCAAGCTTGTGATCCAGAGGTTCCACTTTCTACAGACATTTCTTTTGCGGTTGTATTTCCTAGCTTTTGTAACCAGTCTATCTGTAAGGTCTGTCTCTCCCAGCCTTTGACTGTTCCCAGTCTTGTGTACCCACAAAGCAGCAGGTTTTTTATCTCTTTTGCCTAGTCCCCATCCTTGAACCTGTCTGACATGGGAGACCCTGCTAGTATCTACACTGCTGTCAGCATATATTTTGGAGTCACTGGGTTACACAGGCTCCTCTATCACCACAAGGCGCCACGCAAACAGGGTGTGTCCACTTATGAGACCATGGAGAATTCTGGGATGAGCTCTGGTGTGTGCCTTGTACACAGTGGTGTGTTTATTGTCTCCATTTGTCTCTTTCAGGATTGCCACCAGGCACTCATTTGGAGTGTGTTAACAGTGACATTCTAAAACCCATAGAGGTTAATGACCAACGTGGGCCTGATCCCAGCCAGTATGTGTGGGCTGTGCTGAATCACAATTTATTACATACTAGTATGCCTGTCAGTGGATGTGGATTCTCAGTATTTATCTTATACATCCTGACGGTTACTGGGCTTGGAGAGGGGAAGAAGAGTTTTGCAACACAGCCCCCCATGAAGAAGAAGGTACTTTGGTACCGGGTTAGGAGAAAAGTGTCAACATAAACCTCAATCCAATGGACACAACCCTCTTTCATGACTTCAACTCCAATACATCAGACTGAAGAGTTCAGACTCACAAGGCTTTCACAAGATGCACAACCATTCTCAGCCATCTCATTCTGATATACCTGATACTTTCTTCCAGGTGTACCCAAGCTGTAGATCTGTATGGAGGTCAGGTGATAGCCAATTAAGCCATTTTACACTTGCTACTTGACCCATGAAGTTTGACATTTGTCATTGACATTTGTGACTTGTCTCTGAGATTGAAGTCAGTGGCCCATAACTTGACTTCTAGTGTCAGAGAACTAGATCCCATGAAGTCAGTGGCCCATGGCTTGACTTCTAGTGTCAGAGAACTAGATCCCATGAAGTCAGTGGCCCATAACTTGACTTCTAGTGTCAGAGAACTAGATCCCATGAAGTCAGTGGCCCATGGCTTGACTTCTAGTGTCAGAGAACTAGATCCCATGAAGTCAGTGGCCCATGGCTTGACTTCTAGTGTCAGAGAACTAGATCCCATGAAGTCAGTGGCCCATAACTTGACTTCTAGTGTCAGAGAACTAGATCCCATGAAGTCAGTGGCCCATAACTTGACTTCTAGTGTCAGAGATCTAGATCCCATGAAGTCAGTGGCCCATAACTTGACTTCTAGTGTCAGAGAACTAGATCCCATGAAGTCAGTGGCCCATGGCTTGACTTCTAGTGTCAGAAAACTAGATCCCATGAAGTCAGTGGCCCATGGCTTGACTTCTAGTGTCAGAGAACTAGATCCCATGAAGTCAGTGGCCCATGGCTTGACTTCTAGTGTCAGAGAACTAGATCCCATGAAGTCAGTGGCCCATGGCTTGACTTCTAGTGTCAGAGAACTAGATCCCATGAAGTCAGTGGCCCATGGCTTGACTTCTAGTGTCAGAGAAGTAGATCCCATGAAGTCAGTGGCCCATGGCTTGACTTCTAGTGTCAGAGAACTAGATCCCATGAAGTCAGTGGCCCATGGCTTGACTTCTAGTGTCAGAGAACTAGATCCCATGAAGTCAGTGGCCCATGGCTTGACTTCTAGTGTCAGAGAACTAGATCCCATGAAGTCAGTGGCCCATGGCTTGACTTCTAGTGTCAGAGAAGTAGATCCCATGAAGTCAGTGGCCCATGGCTTGACTTCTAGTGTCAGAGAACTAGATCCCATGAAGTCAGTGGCCCATAGCTTGACTTCTAGTGTCAGAGAACTAGATCCCATGAAGTCAGTGGCCCATGGCTTGACTTCTAGTGTCAGAGAACTAGATCCCATGAAGTCAGTGGCCCATAGCTTGACTTCCAGTGTCAGAGAACTAGATCCCATGAAGTCAGTGGCCCATAGCTTGACTTCCAGTGTCAGAGAACTAGATCCCATGAAGTCAGTGGCCCATAACTTGACTTCCAGTGTCAGAGAACTAGATCCCATGAAGTCAGTGGCCCATAACTTGACTTCCAGTGTCAGAGAACTAGATCCCATGAAGTCAGTGGCCCATGGCTTGACTTCTAGTGTCAGAGAACTAGATCCCATGAAGTCAGTGGCCCATGGCTTGACTTCTAGTGTCAGAGAACTAGATCCCATGAAGTCAGTGGCCCATGGCTTGACTTCTAGTGTCAGAGAACTAGATCCCATGAAGTAAGTGGCCCATAACTTGACTTCTAGTGTCAGAGAACTATATCCCATGAAGTCAGTGGCCCATGGCTTGACTTCTAGTGTCATAGAACTACATCCCATGAAGTCAGTGGCCCATAACTTGACTTCCAGTGTCAGAGAACTAGATCCCATGAAGTCAGTGGCCCATAACTTGACTTCCAGTGTCAGAGAACTAGATCCCATGAAGTCAGTGGCCCATGGCTTGACTTCCAGTGTCAGAGAACTAGATCCCATGAAGTCAGTGGCCCATGGCTTGACTTCTAGTGTCAGAGAACTAGATCCCTTGAAGTCAGTGGCCCATGGCTTGACTTCTAGTGTCAGAGAACTAGATCCCATGAAGTAAGTGGCCCATAACTTGACTTCTAGTGTCAGAGAACTATATCCCATGAAGTCAGTGGCCCATGGCTTGACTTCTAGTGTCATAGAACTACATCCCATGAAGTCAGTGGCCCATAACTTGACTCTTAGTGTCAGAGAACTAGATCCCATGAAGTCAGTGGCCCATGGCTTGACTTCTAGTGTCAGAGAACTAGATCCCATGAAGTCAGTGGCCCATGGCTTGACTTCTAGTGTCAGAGAACTAGATCCCATGAAGTCAGTGGCCCATGGCTTGACTTCTAGTGTCAGAGAACTAGATCCCATGAAGTCAGTGGCCCATGGCTTGACTTCTAGTGTTAGAGAAGTAGATCCCATGAAGTCAGTGGCCCATAGCTTGACTTCTAGTGTCAGAGAACTAGATCCCATGAAGTCAGTGGCCCATAGCTTGACTTCTAGTGTCAGAGAACTAGATCCCATGAAGTCAGTGGCCCATGGCTTGACTTCTAGTGTCAGAGAACTAGATCCCATGAAGTCAGTGGCCCATGGCTTGACTTCTAGTGTCAGAGAACTAGATCCCATGAAGTCAGTGGCCCATGGCTTGACTTCTAGTGTCAGAGAACTAGATCCCATGAAGTCAGTGGCCCATGGCTTGACTTCTAGTGTCAGAGAACTAGATCCCATGAAGTCGGTGGCCCATGGCTTGACTTCTAGTGTCAGAGAACTAGATCCCATGAAGTCAGTGGCCCATGGCTTGACTTCTAGTGTCAGAGAACTAGATCCCATGAAGTCAGTGGCCCATAGCTTGACTTCTAGTGTCAGAGAACTAGCTCCCATGAAGTCAGTGGCCCATAGCTTTACTTCTAGTGTCAGAGAACTAGATCCCATGAAGTCAGTGGCCCATAGCTTTACTTCTAGTGTCAGAGAACTAGATCCCATGAAGTCAGTGGCCCATGGCTTGACTTCTAGTGTCAGAGAACTAGATCCCATGAAGTCAGTGGCCCATGGCTTGACCTCTAGTGTCAGAGAACTAGATCCCATGAAGTCAGTGGCCCATAGCTACACTTCTAGTGTCATAGAACTAGATCCCATGAAGACAGTGGCCCATAGCTTGACTTCTAGTGTCATAGAACTAGATCCCATGAAGTCAGTGGCCCATGGCTTGACTTCTAGTGTCATAGAACTAGATCCCATGAAGTCAGTGGCCCATGGCTTGACTTCTAGTGTCAGAGAACTAGATCCCATGAAGTCAGTGGCCCATGGCTTGACTTCTAGTGTCAGAGAACTAGATCCCATGAAGTTAGGGCCCATGCTTGACTTCTAGTGTCAGAGAACTAGATCCCATGAAGTCAGTGGCCCATGGCTTGACTTCTAGTGTCAGAGAACTAGATCCCATGAAGTCAGTGGCCCATGGCTTGACTTCTAGTGTCAGAGAACTAGATCCCATGAAGTCAGTGGCCCATGGCTTGACTTCTAGTGTCAGAGAACTACATCCCATGAAGTCAGTGGCCCATAACTTGACTTCTAGTGTCAGAGAACTAGATCCCATGAAGTTAGGGCCCATGGCTTGACTTCTAGTGTCAGAGAACTAGATCCCATGAAGTTAGGGCCCATGGCTTGACTTCTAGTGTCAGAGAACTAGATCCCATGAAGTCAGTGGCCCATGGCTTGACTTGTGTCAGAGAACTAGATCCCATGAAGTCAGTGGCCCATGGCTTGACTTCTAGTGTCAGAGAACTAGATCCCATGAAGTCAGTGGCCCATGGCTTGACTTCTAGTGTCAGAGAACTAGATCCCATGAAGTCAGTGGCCCATGGCTTGACTTCTAGTGTCAGAGAACTAGATCCCATGAAGTCAGTGGCCCATGGCTTGACTTCTAGTGTCAGAGAACTAGATCCCATGAAGTCAGTGGCCCATAAGCTTGACTTCTAGTGTCAGAGAACTAGATCCCATGAAGTCAGTGGCCCATGGCTTGACTTCTAGTGTCAGAGAACTAGATCCCATGAAGTCAGTGGCCCATGGCTTGACTTCTAGTGTCAGAGAACTAGATCCCATGAAGTCAGTGGCCCATGGCTTGACTTCTAGTGTCAGAGAACTAGATCCCATGAAGTCAGTGGCCCATGGCTTGACTTCTAGTGTCAGAGAACTAGATCCCATGAAGTCAGTGGCCCATGGCTTGAATTCTAGTGTCAGAGAACTAGATCCCATGAAGTCAGTGGCCCATGGCTTGACTTCTAGTGTCAGAGAACTAGATCCCATGAAGTCAGTGGCCCATGGCTTGACTTCTAGTGTCAGAGAACTAGATCCCATGAAGTCAGTGGCCCATGGCTTGACTTCTAGTGTCAGAGAACTAGATCCCATGAAGTCAGTGGCCCATGGCTTGACTTCTAGTGTCAGAGAACTAGTTCCCATGAAGTCAGTGGCTCATGGCTTGACTTCTAGTGTCAGAGAACTAGATCCCATGAAGTCAGTGGCCCATGGCTTGACTTCTAGTGTCAGAGAACTAGATCCCATGAAGTCAGTGGCCCATGGCTTGACTTCTAGTGTCAGAGAACTAGATCCCATGAAGTCAGTGGCCCATAGCTTGACTTCTAGTGTCAGAGAACTAGATCCCATGAAGTCAGTGGCCCATAACTTGACTTCTAGTGTCAGAGAACTAGATCCCATGAAGTCAGTGGCCCATGGCTTGACTTCTAGTGTCAGAGAACTAGATCCCATGAAGTCAGTGGCCCATGGCTTGACTTCTAGTGTCAGAGAACGTAGATCCCATGAAGTCAGTGGCCCATGGCTTGACTTCTAGTGTCAGAGAACTAGATCCCATGAAGTCAGTGGCCCATGGCTTGAATTCTAGTGTCAGAGAACTAGATCCCATGAAGTCAGTGGCCCATGGCTTGACTTCTAGTGTCAGAGAACTAGATCCCATGAAGTCAGTGGCCCATGGCTTGACTTCTAGTGTCAGAGAACTAGATCCCATGAAGTCAGTGGCCCATGGCTTGACTTCTAGTGTCAGAGAACTAGATCCCATGAAGTCAGTGGCCCATGGCTTGACTTCTAGTGTCAGAGAACTAGATCCCATGAAGTCAGTGGCCCATGGCTTGACTTCTAGTGTCAGAGAACTAGATCCCATGAAGTCAGTGGCCCATGGCTTGACTTCTAGTGTCAGAGAACTAGATCCCATGAAGTCAGTGGCCCATGGCTTGACTTCTAGTGTCAGAGAACTAGATCCCATGAAGTCAGTGGCCCATAGCTTGACTTCTAGTGTCAGAGAACTACATCCCATGAAGTCAGTGGCCCATAACTTGACTTCTAGTGTCAGAGAACTAGATCCCATGAAGTCAGTGGCCCATGGCTTGACTTCTAGTGTCAGAGAACTAGATCCCATGAAGTCAGTGGCCCATGGCTTGACTTCTAGTGTCAGAGAACTAGATCCCATGAAGTCAGTGGCCCATGGCTTGACTTCTAGTGTCAGAGAACTAGATCCCATGAAGTCAGTGGCCCATGGCTTGACTTCTAGTGTCAGAGAACTAATCCCATGAAGTCAGTGGCCCATGGCTTGATCTTCTAGTGTCAGAGAACTAGATCCCATGAAGTCAGTGGCCCATGGCTTGACTTCTAGTGTCAGAGAACTAGATCCCATGAAGTTAGGGCCCATGGCTTGACTTCTAGTGTCAGAGAACTAGATCCCATGAAGTTAGGGCCCATGGCTTGACTTCTAGTGTCAGAGAACTAGATCCCATGAAGTCAGTGGCCCATGGCTTGACTTCTAGTGTCAGAGAACTAGATCCCATGAAGTCAGTGGCCCATGGCTTGACTTCTAGTGTCAGAGAACTAGATCCATGAAGTCAGTGGCCCATGGCTTGACTTCTAGTGTCAGAGAACTAGATCCCATGAAGTCAGTGGCCCATAGCTTGACTTCTAGTGTCAGAGAACTAGATCCCATGAAGTCAGTGGCCCATAGCTTGACTTCTAGTGTCAGAGAACTAGATCCCATGAAGTCAGTGGCCCATGGCTTGACTTCTAGTGTCAGAGAACTAGATCCCATGAAGTCAGTGGCCCATGGCTTGACTTCTAGTGTCAGAGAACTAGATCCCATGAAGTCAGTGGCCCATGGCTTGACTTCTAGTGTCAGAGAACTAGATCCCATGAAGTCAGTGGCCCATAACTTGACTTCTAGTGTCAGAGAACTAGATCCCATGAAGTCAGTGGCCCATGGCTTGACTTCTAGTGTCAGAGAACTAGATCCCATGAAGTCAGTGGCCCATGGCTTGACTTCTAGTGTCAGAGAACTAGATCCCATGAAGTCAGTGGCCCATGGCTTGACTTCTAGTGTCAGAGAACTAGATCCCATGAAGTCAGTGGCCCATGGCTTGACTTCTAGTGTCAGAGAACTAGATCCCATGAAGTCAGTGGCCCATGGCTTGACTTCTAGTGTCAGAGAACTAGATCCCATGAAGTCAGTGGCCCATGGCTTGACTTCTAGTGTCAGAGAACTAGATCCCATGAAGTCAGTGGCCCATAGCTTGACTTCTAGTGTCAGAGAACTACATCCCATGAAGTCAGTGGCCCATAACTTGACTTCTAGTGTCAGAGAACTAGATCCCATGAAGTCAGTGGCCCATGGCTTGACTTCTAGTGTCAGAGAACTAGATCCCATGAAGTCAGTGGCCCATGGCTTGACTTTTAGTGTCAGAGAACTAGATCCCATGAAGTCAGTGGCCCATGGCTTGACTTCTAGTGTCAGAGAACTAGATCCCATGAAGTCAGTGGCCCATGGCTTGACTTTTAGTGTCAGAGAACTAGATCCCATGAAGTCAGTGGCCCATGGCTTGACTTCTAGTGTCAGAGAACTAGATCCCATGAAGTCAGTGGCCCATGGCTTGACTTCTAGTGTCAGAGAACTAGATCCCATGAAGTCAGTGGCCCATAACTTGACTTCTAGTGTCAGAGAACTAGATCCCATGAAGTCAGTGGCCCATGGCTTGACTTCTAGTGTCAGAGAACTAGATCCCATGAAGTCAGTGGCCCATAACTTGACTTCTAGTGTCAGAGAACTAGATCCCATGAAGTCAGTGGCCCATGGCTTGACTTCTAGTGTCAGAGAACGTAGATCCCATGAAGTCAGTGGCCCATGGCTTGACTTCTAGTGTCAGAGAACTAGATCCCATGAAGTCAGTGGCCCATGGCTTGACTTCTAGTGTCAGAGAACTAGATCCCATGAAGTCAGTGGCTCATGGCTTGACTTCTAGTGTCAGAGAACTAGATCCCATGAAGTCAGTGGCCCATGGCTTGACTTCTAGTGTCAGAGAACTAGATCCCATGAAGTCAGTGGCCCATGGCTTGACTTCTAGTGTCAGAGAACTAGATCCCATGAAGTCAGTGGCCCATGGCTTGACTTCTAGTGTCAGAGAACTAGATCCCATGAAGTCAGTGGCCCATGGCTTGACTTCTAGTGTCAGAGAACTACATCCCATCAAGAGCTTACTCCAACACAATATGGTAATGCTAGACACAGGCTGCATTATCGCCATATGGCCAAGAGTGTAGGCATCAAACACGGAAGGCAAACTTAATCCCAGGAAATCCCATGCCAATTGTCAGTGCCAGCCAACTTTTGCATCTTTATTGTAAACAGACACAATACTGCCGCACTTTTGACTCCATGAGTATGCTAATGAAGATTGAGATGGACTGAGTCAGAAGGCAGTGGCTTGAATATCTGAGGAGGTTGAGATTTGGTTGTAATTTTTGTGCCAGGGCATACGAGTATAAGAAGAAACAAACGAGCAGATAGCTTGCGGGCATGGCTGCTGTAGGGAGTGGACAAGCATTGGACCAAGCCAATATCCTGAACACTCCCCGGAAGGCAGGAAGAGTACATGACTTAAGGGATGAGTGTGATCGTGCAACTTTGACCAGATTACAAGAACATCATGTGAGACAGGGTCAAGCTAGACTAGAGGTCAGCCAAGGATATTAGTCAGCCACACAAAACTGGTGTTGTCGGTCACTATGCGGTGAGGGTGATACTGAGGAGAGGGTCTGAGCACTTTGGGACTAATAGTTTGATGCACAGTGAGGACATTCTGTTGACTAATTTACTTTTGGGAATACATGAGGAAGAAGAAGATCTGTCTGTCATTGAACATAAATCATTCATGACATTCTTTCATCTCTCTTGTTACATTTATTGTGGTTTCCCTTATGTTCTGTCCTTGTTGTATTGGGCGATATGTTTGACTTGTAGATCTCAAATATGTTGTTTGCAGGCACTGCAGCTGTAGCTACTGCTGGGCTGTTTGCCAGTCTGCGCCTGACAGGCAGGACACTTTGTGACAACACCTTCCTGTTCCAGGGGGCTGGCGAGGTATGTTCTAGACATGTTTCAGGCAGTGGGTCCTCTTGTTTTTCTCATCCTCCTCCGCTTCTTCTTTTTCCTCTTCACCCTCATCTTCTCCTGTTGATGCTGTAGCTCCTCCTTGTCTTCCTTCTCACCTTCTTTGTTTGTTATGTAAATGACATCTCCTTTTGGTTGGTGGTGAAGATAGAACGTAATTTAGATAATTGTCTGCAGCAGCAAAGAAAACTCTAATCTGCACAGTTTGCGGTGACTGCACTAGCCATGCGGCCTTAATTCCTCAGGCTCAAGACTCTCCTGTCCTACACCGCAAGGTAATATAGGCAGCAAATGACAGTTTTTATGACAGTATGCAGCAGCAAAGAAAACTCTAACCTGCACAGTTTGCGGTGACTGCACTAGCCATGCGGCCTTAATTCCTCAGGCTGAAGACCCCCCCCCCCCCCCCTGTCCTACACCGCAAGGTAATATAGGCAGTAAATGACAGTTTTTTATGACAGTATGCAGCAGCTTATTTGTATATATACAAGTGTATCTATTTTAGGAAATCAATTCACAGACGATGGTAAGATCAGTAGGGAGACTGAAGTATGATGTCAGAAATTCCCTGCAATAGCATATCAGTTCTCATCAATACTGAAATATCCCAACATCAGTATGAATACCAGACCAATAATGATCAACAGTGTTTTTATACCAGCTCTGCAATGCCAATGTCAGTCATGATCTTTAACCAAAATACACCAGGTTCTGCTCGAGGCATGTGATACAAGATGCTTGAAGATGTTGTTAGTGTCAGCAGAAGAGAGGATGAGAGGCAGTGACAGTAGAACCAAATGAACAGTATCATGTAGAGAGTGCATAGAGAGGCAGAAAGTTCAGCGGCTCAGTTTTCTTGTACACTTGAAGCCTGACTAACTGTGTTCCTGTGGTTGTAAACTGCCAGGAACACTTATATAAGAGTAGGTCAGCATGGCCGAATGGATAAGAACACATGTTCTTAAACATTCAATGTGCTGATGCCGAGGTAAGGGGTTCAACCCCTACACCAGACAGTTGGACTAAAATGTTGACCTATCGTCCTTGACTTGGGGACGTTAATTACAAGTACCTCTAAAGTCGGAGTGGATTCACCTGATGACGAGGGACAGTGTTAATAAAGAAAGCTAATCCACACGCAAAATTCAGTCCAGTGCTACTAGCAGTAGCGTGTATAGACTACGCTTGAGTTCAAAGCGAGTGAGCACAACAACAAAAATAAACAACTTATATAAGATGGATTGATACTCAAGTTTTTTATTTTAAGTGACAAGTGATCTGGCTGAACACAGCAGCGCATCTTGTGTAAGGGAAACAAATCATTGTCACAATGTAGTTATTGCTATTAACTGTGGGTAGTGTCCCTTGTTGCCAGGACACTATTGTGTCTCATGCTAGGTTCAAAGTACGGTCTCCCATGATTCATGGACCACAAGTGAAACATGGACATGGGTACTTCCATCTTCCTATTATTCAAGCTAAGGCTCATTTTTTTCACTACCTACTGTAGCAGAATGTATTAGTGTAGGCGTGCAAGGCTACAGCACGCTTGAGCATCAATATAGAACAGCTAGAAGGATGCTCAAGTCGTGACGTGGCTTGTTGTTGGGGTAGTCAGTAAACACCAAGGACAGGAGAAGAGAAGTTAACATCATGATCAAATTGTACTGTGAATTTGTATCGACCATCATATGTAATTAAAGATCTGTTTTGAAATAACCTAACTGATCTCGTTGCTCCACTGAATACACGCATTGTTATAGAAGGAGAAATGGTGCCGTGACCAGGATCCGATTTTTCACTTGAAGATCGCATGAACAACGTGAAGTACGCAAGCCAACATGCCGCATGTTAAAGGTATGAAATCAATTTTGAATTCATCAAACGAAAGAAGAAAAAGTTTAAAATCACTTCAAAATCAGACCGACTATAACTGAAATCAAAGTCAAAGTTTTTCAAACTACATAAATTAAACTTGCACACATCAAGATTTTTGAATGGAGCCATCATTGACATGATTGCCTATGACTGTGGAGTTTTATCAAGCTGTTTTTCTACAGAAATACTTAAAGCAACGTGATGTGTGTTGAATTTTTGTGAGGGTTGACTTGCATTTTTTACAACCGTTAAGTAACCTTGTGTTGAAGGTCACGCAATAACATACTAGCAAAGAAATTTCAAGATAGCTATCAACAACTCGAATTCAATAGAGAATTGGTTTAAGGAAGCTGTTTCCTTTTGTCATGTTCATTTGATATTGACTTTGAGAACCTGAAGAAAAATGAGAGATTATTTGGAATCAATTCTATTACTCCTTCAATTGGAAATTAGAAGAAAATACAGTTGCGTTCGCTCATCTTGAACTCCAGCAAATCAAAGTGTTTTCAACAAAACCGAACATTTCAACAGGGTGTCGACCTGCTGAAAAGAAGATCTTGAAAGCGATTCCAGCTCGATAGAACGATTTAATCTAAATTAAATCGTTCTATCGAGCTGGAATCGCTTTCAAGACGACGCCTTGAAGAGCCCTGTTAGGGTGAATAGAAGATGCAAGTCTGGTAGGGGCCCAACCAGGGGCTGAAAGTGAGAGTGAAAATAACGAAACCTGAGACGCTGGAAGAAGAATATCACTGAAGTTTACGATTTGATGGCTACAAAATAATACGAGCTCCAGACGGTTGAGTTATACAGGAACAGTAACAAGGAACAGGGCACAATAGATTACGCAACCACATGTATACAAAATTCAAGATTGGTGAAACAGCCATGTGCACATGTGGATTGCCGTCGCAGACAGCAGAGCACATTCTCCAAGACTGTCCAAAATATAACATATCTAGGCAAACCTTCTGGCCTCGAGAGACGACAGTGGAAGATAAACTCTATGGACCGCTGTGTGAACTGAAAAAGACAGTTCAATTCATACAAGAGACAGCATTGCAGTTATAGACATATTTCAAGCGAACGAAAGAAGAAGAAGAAATGCTTGTGGCAATCATGTCACACTTACACACATCTTTGTACCATAGTAGCACCCAACTCAGATCTTTTGCTCATCTGTAATTCACCAAAACAGATGTCCTTTGATATGCTATGAGGGGAAGTCAATAAGTAAGTCACAAATGGCTGTAGAAAAATAACTAAATATGATAACTTGAAACCAGTTTGTTTTTATACATACATTGTTCCTTTATTTCTCAACATAATTTCCACCAACATTGATGCACTTATGCCATCGTTTTATCAGTCCTCCCAAACCGGCTGCATAGAACTGCATGCTCAGTTTTTCTAAACCACGTTTTCACTTCACATTCAACTTCGGCATCATTCGCAAAATGTCTTCCGCCAAGGTGGGTTTTCAGTGGACCAAAAAGGTGGAAATCGCTTGGGGCTAAGTCGGGGCTGTAAGGTTGATGTTCCAGAACTTCCCACTTTCCTTTTGCCCACAAAAAATGCACAACAGCACGTTGCTCTTCGGTCATACACTCCGTATTTTGTTTATGCACTGTGCATGCGCATGAGACAACTAGCGCCACCTGACAAACGGGAATATAAAGTTTGATGTTGCTGTCACCTAATGACGCCTGTAGAAAACACCAACTACATTTACATGCCATCCCACAGAACTGTGTGACTTACTTATTGATCACCCTCGTACTCTCATCCATCCCCTTAATGTGTTCTATCCCATCTAAGTATATGAAGACTGAGCATGGAGCAAACCGTCACACCACCCAGTCTTTCCAATATTTTGGTATCTATGATCTTATCTTGCCACCTAATACCAAGTATTCTTTACAGACGTGGCATATGAAAGCTGTTTAACTGTTTCTTATGGTGTGAGTAAGTTGACCAGGCTTCACTGCCATAAAGAAGAGTACTAAAGACACAGACTTGATAGACCAGGAATTTTGTTTTGGCAGTAAGCTTTCTGTTCTCTAAGACTCTTTGTTAACCTGTTCATTGTAGTTGCTGCCTTACCAATCCTGATGTTTACAGCTTCTGAATATACTCCCATAGGGACCATGTGAGAATATGTTTTTTGAGCAGATTTGTGTGAGTTCATCATTGAGTTGGGATGAAACGCAAGTACCTGCCCTACTGTTGTTTGTTTCTTATCCATTCATCCTCAGGCATCAATAGGCATTGCCAGTTTGTTGTGTTTGGCTATGGAAGAAGAAGGAATCAGCAGACAGGAAGCCTGCAAAAGAATCTGGCTGGTTGATTCAAAGGGCCTCATCACAAACGTAAGTTGTCATTGTTCTCTATTTTAATTTGATGAATTGTGCACAAAAATGTTTCTGTTGTTTGCGTTCATCCGGAGTGTTTTTTCAGATGTGATTGCGGTGTGTCTGGTTAGGCACCCTTGGGTCGAAACCCTTAGGCCAACACATCCGGCTTTTTGCGTGCATTTTTGACCAGGTTAGCATTCCTGGGAGACTCTCACTTTTGTGGTACTGTCCACATCCCAGCTGGTCAAGTTGGAACAGTCGAAGACTGCATGGTCAACCCTCAAATGTAGGCAGGGACAGTCCATAGCATTTTCCGCCATCCTGGGTGGCTTCCATAATTGCAGAGCTGGCACATAACGCTCTGGTACTGGGCTTACCGAGGGAATCGTCACGTCCTGCTCATGGCTGCTTTAATTCCTCACTTCAATATATTGGGCATTTCGTTCGCCCCGGGCCGTTCCCGCACAGACCAGACTGGTTTGCAGTCAATCTCCACTCAGCGAGTTTTTCGGACATGTGCTTGTCGTTGTGTCCGTCAGAGCTGTTCCAGACACGTCGGACATTCGGAAAACTACCTAGTCAGAGCTGTTCCGAACAAGAGCGGCATTCGGAAACTAGGTAGCTGTTCCTAGCACGAGGGAAGACTAGTTAGAGCTTTTCCGGTCACGAAAGACATTTCACTCGGACGTAATTGCGTAGTGCCATTTTTATTTTGCCGCCCGTAGGCTGGCACTTCCGGCTTCGGCGGGCATTTTTGATGAGGTTAGCCTTCCTCGGTTTTCGAGACAGTTAGACTCTTATTTCGACTTCCACACAGCAAGCTTTTGCTTCGGGCTGCCACGTAATGGATTCGCAAGACAGGCGTTCCATTTCGTGTCAACGAGACAATTTTCCACCTTTGACTACACTCACTCCATGAGTATGGTTACAGACTATCTACGGGACGTGCGACCGAGGTGTTTTTCCACCTTTTGTACTCGCTCACGAGGTAGGCTACATGTGCTGCCGGCTCAGCACCTTACCTCCGTGCGTCTGTGGGCGAATAACGGTCAGGCCTTTCATCCGGGGATACCTCATATCCCCCAGCTAAGAGCCATCGAACGAGTATCTGCGCCGAGCATGTAGCGTGCTCAGCACCTCATCACAATTTTAATGTAGGTTTGTGTCGGCCAGGCTCTCACTTCCGAGAGTTTATGGCTTAGAGGCGTTCAGCCATACACCTCGGATGGGAGCCTTAGAGGTTATGTCCGGACTGAGATTTTTGGGATCGTTTGCCTGATTTTGACTGCTATCCTCAGTCACCTGCAGAGCAGCAGGTTGTGTCTCTCTTAGTCTGGTCCCTATCCCACGAGCCGTCCGATATGTAGTTTTCATCCATCGGCAAGCACATGGGGTCGATGGGACACGCAAGCTCCCCCACCACGGCAAGGTGGAGACACATCGGGGGAGATGCACAAAAATGCTTCTGTTGTTTGTTAAAGTAATGGTCTACACAGGAAGAGAATGCTTTTGTTTGTTATTCTAAGAACTTGTCTGTGAAATGTCAGCTGACATACCCCAGTGTTCTACTGTAGTGAGTGCAAAATGATCCATGACTCGTATCCGCATGTTGCCACAGTAGAGATGCTTGTTCACATCCAGTGGATAGCAGGTCACCATGGTTGAATTGGTAAGAACGCGTGTTCTTTAACATCCGGTGTGCTGATGCAGAGGTTAGGGGTTCAACCCCTACATCGGATAGCTGGACTAAAATGTTGACCTGTCATCCTTGACTTGGGGACGTTAATTACAAGTACCTCTGAAATCAGAGTGGGTTCACCTGATGGCAAGGAACACTGTTAATAGGGAAAGCTAATCCACACGCAAAATTCAGTCCATCACTACTATAAATAGTGTGTATGGACTATGCTTGAGTTCAAAGCGAGCGAGCACCCAAAAAAATACCTCAAATGGGTGACTGTCACTGGTGTGCTGGTGATGTGTCACACGTTCTCCATACTGTTGCACTTCTGCATGGTGATGTCCCACCTACATGTGGCTTGGTTGGAACAGTCCCTGTTTGCTGTTGGTTCTGGAGATATTCACAGTTCATCACTGAGGGAACAGTCATCAGATATGGATCTGTATACTTATTGTGACTATCATCACAGTCATGTAACATCTTGTTTGCTGTTATTGATCTGTCAGTGGGTGTTTGCTTCACTTTGCAGAACTAGAGTAGTTCTCTGTTAGTCATCATATTTTTTAATCATATTACAGGGTCGGCCATCAGGAGGAGTCTCAGGCCAGAAGACAGATTTTGCCAAGGACTACAAACACATGACTAACTTAGAGGAGATTGTGGATGAGCTGAAACCATCAGTAATCATTGGTATGTTTAATCAACACTTGTAGTGGTTAAATAGTTAGTCAATGGGTGATCTTCATTGCACATCAAACTTTTAGTACATAAGAGCTCAGATCCACTCCTGAGTATTTCCAGTCAGTGTGTAGCAACTGACGACATCAGTTCTGTGTTTGTTGACTATTCTTCTTTGACTGTCCAGATGGCGCTCACATCTTAACCCCCTTTTGACTTGAGATGTTCTTGCAATCAGGTCAAAGTTGCAGAATCACATCCATCCTTTGGGCCATTTACTTGTCCTTCCTCCCTGAGGGTGTTCAGGAGGTCAGGCTGTTCATCGCCTGTCCACTCTTCCCTCTTCAACTTTTAGCAGTTAGTGGGATTTTATATATATATATATATATATATATATATATATATATATATATATATATATATATATATATATATATATATATATATATATATATATATATAAGGGACGTTCATTTGAAACCCGTTCCAATGGCTTTATTACAAAAGCATGAATGAAACATTAACAGGTGTGGTAGAATTAAACAAAGCATTCGTTTTCAATGAATTATGCACCATGGGTTGGTCAGAAGAAGTCGCCGTAGGCATTCAGGCAAGCATCCCAATGCTTAGGTAGGCGGCGAATGCCATCCGCAAAAAAGGATTGTGGTTGCTCACTGAACCAAGTGTTTACCACGTTCTTTACGTCTGCATCTGTGTGAAATCGTTGCCCCTTGAGATCTTTTTTAGAAGTCCGAACAAATGAAAATCACTTGGTGACAAATCAGGACTATAGGCTGGATGTTGCAGAATTTCCCACTTCTTCCTTGCTTATGCTTCCTGCACAATCTTTACGACATGCAGATGAGCATTATCGTGCAACAAAATCACACAGCGAGAAAGCTTGCCGGGTCGTTTATTCTTGATGGCTTTTTAACATTGGCCATTTGCTGGCCACTCCCGACACTAACATCCCAATGTGATTATAACCCCACAAAAGTCTTAGTTTATATTTGGCACTCTACCCATTTGGTGTCATTGTGAGGATGTTATGCTACAGTGGCACGAGTGTGGTTGGACAACTTTGCCCTCTTCTTGTACCACCACATCTTGTACCATCTCTTCTTGTACCATCTCTTCTTGTACCACCACATCTTGTACCATCTCTTCTTGTACCACCACATCTTGTACCATCTCTTCTTGTACCATCTCTTCTTGTACCACCACTTCTTGTACCATCTCTTCTTGTACCACCACTTCTTGTACCATCTCTTCTTGTACCACCACTTCTTGTACCACCACTTCTTGTACCATCTCTTCTTGTACCATCTCTTCTTGTACCACCACTTCTTGTACCATCTCTTCTTGTACCACCACTTCTTGTACCATCTCTTCTTGTACCACCACTTCTTGCACCACCACTTCTGGTGCCACCATTTCTTGTACCACCACTTCTTGTACCACATTTGTTGTGAGCTGCCTCTTCTTATTTCTATTTTCTTGTACCTGTTCTTCTTGTATTTGTTTATCTTTCTTGTACTAAAACATCTTGTTCCTTACTTTCTTGTACCTCAGCTTCTTGCTCTTACCTTTCTTGTACTCCCACTTCATGTAATTATTTTTTAATAAACATCTTGATGCATTTATCTTCTTTTATAGTTTCTAGTTTTGTACCAAAACTTCTTTCTTTCTTCTCTGTACCTCATTTTCCTGTACTTCATGTTCTTTGACTTACTTTCCTGGTACTTTCTCTATCTGTACTGTCTTCATTTGTTGAAACAAATACTGTAGATGGGAAGGTGAGAATAGCTTTGAATGTTGGTGCTTGAATCTAGGTGCTTCTGCAGTACCTGGAGCATTCACGGAGAGAGTGATCAATTCCATGGCACAGTACAACGAGCGGCCAGTAATCTTTGCTCTCAGTAACCCCACCAGTAAATCTGAATGTACAGCAGAACAGGCGTACACTTGGACCCAGGTAAGACACAGTTGATGCTGGTGGGAGGGGGATGTCAGAGAGTCAGTGTCAGGTAGTGAGTCAGTGTGTTAAGCAGTGAGGTAGTGAGATGGGAAGTGAGTCTCTGTCTCAGAGAGAGTGAATGCTGGAATGAGTTCAGTCAGGCAATAAGTGAGTGTGTGGTTGCACAGATGCCTCAGTCTCCTGCCACAGATCCCAACTGTACCTCTAGGTCAATGGTTCTCAACTTGGGGGGAGGGGGGGGGGGGGGGGGGGGTTAAGATTATTTCAAGATTGCGTTAATAAAAAAACTGATTACTTGATATTGTTTATAGGGAGGAAATACAAAAGGGGGGAATGACATCATGAACATGTGGTGAATGGGTGCATGGGCCAAAAAAGGTTGAGAACCACTGCTGTAAGTGGTAGAGGGGGGGGGGGCAATCACAGCTCTGGGGACTGAGTACTCACTAGGTTAAGTGGACAACTCTGCAGCTGAACACAGCAAGGTAATCACTTGTTTTGACAGACAGAACTTGCTGTGAAATCAGAGGTGCATACTCCCATGTGGATGTGGAAGTCAGGGAGAACCCACTACATTATCTTCCTAAGATTACTTGGAATTCTACAGTCAGATAACAGAGTTCAAGACTGCCTTAGGACATCTTGGCTGGATGGCGTTGGACGATAGCATGGAGGAGTATCATCAATACAAAGAGTTCTCTGGAGATATAGAATGATTTGGCAGAGTGCATGAGGATGATGAATTTTTGTGTTGCAGATGGATACAATAGATTTATGTTGGAATGAGAGAACTGATGAAGGGAATAGATGACCTCACTTCATAATGTCATCATGTACCACATGTGGAGTCATGTCACTGTACAGCCTAACTGTTGTGTTTGCTGTGGAATGACTAGTTGGTTTGTTGTGTTATTCCTTGTCAGGGGAGATGTGTGTTTGCCAGCGGGAGCCCATTCCCAGCTTTCACCTTACATGGGAGAACCTTCCACCCAGGGCAGGGCAACAACGCTTACATCTTCCCCGGAGTAGCTCTTGGGGTCATCACCTGCGGCATACGACATGTGCCAGACTCCATCTTCTTGCGGGCAGCTCGGGTATGTTCCTTACATCATCTTCCCTTTTCACATGGGAGTCATATTTCTCTTAATATGTTTCTTATTTTTGGTGCCAAGTCACGCTTGTGTGAGAGGAAATGAACAGGCTTGCGAGCCGGGCTAATGCAGCAAGCGAATGAGCAAAGTCTTCAACACAGACCCATATTCATATAGAAGGGAATTCAGAATCCTGAACGTACCCCTTCAGTACAGCCCTACTTACAGGAGTCTGCCAAACATGACCATAGTTTCTGAGCTGAAGCATAAGCTATGGGGCTGTCACACTGGCCTGGAGAAGATAGCTGACTTTTGGCTGGCAACAGAACTGCAGCAACAGCATGAGCAGTGACCTGAACTCACAGAAGAAGAAGAGATCAATCTTTATTGTAACTTGTTGTTGGCCTTGAGTGTCCCACTCTTCCTCAGTATCACATACACACACCACACTCTCACACACACACTGTGGAGTTATCTTAGTGACACACACATTCACATATATACACCACAGAAACACGTGAAAAGTGTTTATCTTGCTTTGAAATTAACAAGCTTACTTGTAACTATCATCATCATCATCATCATGTGCCCTGCCAGCTGGCATGGCTGTTCATGGCTCTCCACAGATCTCAGTGTTCTGGATCAACTCTGTTGATGATATTCCTCCATGCCACTGTCTCAGTCCACCCAGCATCATTTGTCTTGGTCTGCCTCTTTTCCCACTGATCTTTCCAGATGTCACAATGTTCTCCAATGCCTCTCTTCTCATCACATGCCAAAAGAAACCTGTTTGTCTCTTTCTTTTAGTTATATGTAATGTTCTAGTTTAAATAGCCACTTTCAGGCTATAATTGTTAGTTACTCTAGCAGGCCAAGGAATTTGCAATAGTTGTCTCAGGAACCACACCTCTATTGCTTCTACATTCTTCCTAATTTGTTCATTTACATTCCAAGATTCACTGCCATGCAGCAAAACAGGTTCTGTAAACATTACAGCACCCTCTTTCTTACATTCAATGATAGTGACTTGTAACTATACTTAAATAACACTGCAAGATACCTTTATATCCCACATCAGAAGAGAAGAGGCTAAAAATAAGCATAACATATCTGACCATCTCAGGGTAGAAGCAAAAATGACTGAACAAGACCATACAACACCTTCACACCTCAGAGAAGGAAGTGGAAGACTAGATCTATGCTTGTGTATATCCTCCAGTCAACAGACAGCATGTCTAATATTGTTCCTGCATCCTTCTGTCATCAGTGTCTCTCCCAGCAAGTGGCCGACGAACATCTAGAAGAAGGACGTGTGTATCCCCCACTGAATCACATCCAGGATGTGTCCTTCAGGATTGCTGTAGACCTGGCCCAGTTTGTCTACCAGAATAACATGGCATCTGCTTACCCAGAGCCTGCAGACAAGGAAGAATACGTCCGCTCCTTCATGTACGACACAGACTATGAGCTCTTTGTGCCCCAGATGTGGGGCTGGCCTGATAATTGAGCTGCTTCAGTTATCTCTGGTGACTTTGTGTTGATTCATTTAAAATATGTCAATCAACTAGCTGATGTTGATCAACAACTTCAGTCAGACATGTAATTTGTTGGATTGATTCTATACCAATCAACTAGCTGATGTTGATCAATGACTTCAGTCAGACATGTAATTTGTTGGATTGATTCTATACCAATCAACTAGCTGATGTTGATCAATGACTTCAATCAGACATGTAATTTGTTGGATTTATTCTATACCAATCAACTAGCTGATGTTGATCAACGACTTCAGTCAGACATGTAATTTGTTGGATTGATTCTATACCAATCAACTAGCTGATGTTGATCAATGACTTCAGTCAGACATGTAATTTGTTGGATTTATTCTATGTCAATCAACTAGCTGATGTTGATCAACGACTTCAGTCAGACATGTAATTTGTTGGATTGATTCTATACCAATCAACTAGCTGATGTTGATCAATGACTTCAATCAGACATGTAATTTGTTGGATTGATTCTATACCAATCAACTAGCTGATGTTGATCAATGACTTCAATCAGACATGTAATTTGTTGGATTTATTCTATACCAATCAACTAGCTGATGTTGATCAACGACTTCAGTCAGACATGTAATTTGTTGGATTGATTCTATACCAATCAACTAGCTGATGTTGATCAATGACTTCAGTCAGACATGTAATTTGTTGGATTGATTCTATGTCAATCAACTAGCTGTTGTTGATCAACGACTTCAGTCAGACATGTAATTTGTTGGATTGATTCTATACCAATCAACTAGCTGATGTTGATCAATGACTTCAATCAGACATGTAATTTGTTGAATTTATTCTATACCAATCAATGACCTGATGTTGATCAGTGACTTCAGTCAGACATGTAATTTGTTGGATTGATTCTATACCAATTAGTTACTGTATTTTGATCATTGACTTCAGTCAGACATGTAATTTGTTGATCTGGTGACACTAAATGTCAGTCCTGGCAGAGATCTTAGTGACACTAAATGAGACTGTCAGTCCTGGCAGAGATCTTAGTGACACTAAATGAGACTGTCAGTCCTGGCAGAGATCTTAGTGACACTAAATGAGACTGTCAGTCCTGGCAGAGATCTGTAAAACAAACCATGTCCTGAAGCAGAGACCTGTGGTAGGTCTGTGTTGTGATAGGGCCATGACATTGTGTAGGTCTAAATGCACGGAGGGACAGGTGGCCAGTCTTTCCCTCTGTTAGTGGATGATGAATGCAGGAGTCCACACTCATGACTTTATCAGAGTAGCTCCCTATCAGCTACACTAATGCGCCCATCGGGAGAGATCTTAGTGAGACTAAATGAGACTATAAATCATGGGAGAGATCTTAGTGAGACTAAATGAGGCTGTAAATCATGGGAAAGATCTTAGTGAGACTAAAAATTTAGTTGCATGTCCTTCACAGGAAGTAGCAGTCAACCCCAACATTTTCACTGTTCGTGATTCCTGGGCAAATTTTACGTTCAATAGTTTGCCATTGCTTTCTGAACGACCGGCACCTATACCTTTTCGAAAAAACCAGCACCGCTGTGTTTCGAACCGGGTATTCGGGCTCACAAACCGCGTTCGCAAGCCCTTAGCCACGGAGACCGGATAGGGAGACTAAATGAGACTGTAAATCATGGAAGAGATCTTAGTGAGACTAAATCATGGGAGAGATCTTAGTGAGACTACAAGAGACTAAATCATGGGAGAGATCTTAGTGAGACTAAATCATGGGAGAGATCTTAGTGAGACTAAATCATGGGAGAGATCTTAGTGAGACTAAATGAGACTGTAAATCATGGGAGAGATCTTAGTGAGACTAAATCATGGGAGAGATCTTAGTGAAACTACATGAGACTAAATCATGGGAGAGATCTTAGTGAGACTAAATGAGACTGTAAATCATGGGAGAGATCTTAGTGAGACTACATGAGACTGTAAATCATGGGAGAGATCTTAGTAAGACTAAATGAGACTAAATCATGGGAGAGATCTTAGTGAGACTAAATGAGACTGTAAATCATGGAAGAGATCTTAGTGAGATCTACATGAGACTGTAAATCATGGGAGAGATCTTAGTGAGACTAAATCATGGGAGAGATCTTAGTGAGACTACATGAGACTAAATCATGGGAGAGATCTTAGTAAGACTAAATGAGACTAAATCATGGGAGAGATATTTGTGAGGATAAATGAGACTATAAATCATGGGAGAGATCTTAGTGAGACTAAATGAGGCTGTAAATCATGGGAAAGATCTCAGTGAGACTAAAAATTTAGTTGCATGTCCTTCACAGGAAGTAGCAGTCAACCCCAGCATTTTCACTGTTCGTGATTCCTGGGCAAATTTTACGTTCAATAGTTTGCTATTGCTTTCTGAACGACCGGCACCTATATCTTTTCGAAAAAACCAGCACCACTGTGTTTCGAACCGGGTATTCGGGCTCACAAACCGCGTTCGCAAGCCCTTAGCCACGGAGACCGGATAGTGAGACTAAATGAGACTGTAAATCATGGAAGAGATCTTAGTGAGACTACATGAGACTGTAAATCATGGGAGAGATCTTAGTGAGACTAAATCATGGGAGAGATCTTAGTGAGACTAAATGAGACTGTAAATCATGGGAGAGATCTTAGTAAGACTAAATGAGACTAAATCATGGGAGAGATCTTAGTGAGACTAAATGAGACTGTAAATCATGGGAGAGATCTTAGTGAGACTAAATGAGACTGTAAATCATGGGAGAGATCTTAGTGAGACTAAATGAGGCTGTAAATCATGGGAGAGATCTTAGTGAGACTAAATGAGACTGTAAATCATGGGAGAGATCTTAGTGAGACTACATGAGACTGTAAATCATGGGAGAGATCTTAGTAAGACTAAATGAGACTGTAAATCATGGGAGAGATCTTAGTGAGACTAAATGAGACTGTAAATCATGGGAGAGATCTTAGTGAGACTACATGAGACTGTAAATCATGGGAGAGATCTTAGTAAGACTAAATGAGACTAAATCATGGGAGAGATCTTAGTGAGACTACATGAGACTGTAAATCATGGGAGAGATCTTAGTAAGACTAAATGAGACTAAATCATGGGAGAGATCTTAGTGAGACTAAATGAGACTGTAAATCATGGAAGAGATCTTAGTGAGACTACATGAGACTGTAAATCATGGGAGAGATCTTAGTGAGACTAAATCATGGGAGAGATCTTAGTGAGACTACATGAGACTAAATTATGGGAGAGATCTTAGTAAGACTAAATGAGACTAAATCATGGGAGAGATCTTAGTGAGACTAAATGAGACTGTAAATTATGGGAGATATCTAAGTGAGACTAAATCATGGGAGAGATCTTAGTGAGATTAAATGAGACTGTAAATCATGGGAGAGATCTTAATGAGACCAAATGAGATTAAATCATGAGAGAGATCTTAGATTAAATGAGACTAAATCATGGGAGAGACCTTAGTGAGATTAAATGAGACTGT
The DNA here is from genome assembly GCA_014155875.1 of Cepaea nemoralis. Classification (NCBI taxonomy): domain Eukaryota; kingdom Metazoa; phylum Mollusca; class Gastropoda; order Stylommatophora; family Helicidae; genus Cepaea; species Cepaea nemoralis. Next base: position 532,996 of record JACEFZ010005002.1, on the reverse strand, counting down.
AAATGATGGGAGAGATATTTGTGAGGCTAAATGAGACTGTAAATCATGAGGAAGGTATTTGTGAGTCTAAATGAGAAGACTTATAGGTAGGCAGGCAGAAAAAAATTAATTGGTTTGTTGGCATTCTAGCAGATGAATAAGTTGTTTGATTGACAGTCGGGAAGGTAGATAGATTAGTTGGTAGGTAAGTAAGTTTGGCATATCTGGTTGGTAGATATACAGATAAGTATGTTGGTTGGATGATGGATAATTAGGTAGGATGAAAGAAAGGGAAAAGAAGGGAGGGAATAGTAATAGCTATACAATGTTCTGTAATTATTTATTGCTGTGACAATGAAATGATTGTGGTTTCCAGTCGCATTGATGCAATAAAGTGTAATAAAAATTATGCCGTGAATTGACTGTTTTTGTATAGCTGTCTGTGCTCCTCATCGGTGTCATTTGTCAGTTGTTGACAGGTCATTGGCTATCACATCTCATGGCAGCTTGTGTAGATCCTTGTTGATTTCTCATGTTACTGCAGCTGTTACTGTTATCATTGCTCTTTGGATTACTGTTACTGTATTACTGCTGATGTTTTGGTTATTGTAGCCCATATGTTTTACTGTTTTATTGTTGTTGCTACATTTCTGGCTTTACTACTCAACTACTACTGCCGTTGTTACATTTATTGAGGTGGTGACTGCAACTGAAAGCATTAGAAATAAATGATACTGTATTGTTTGTGATAGGCAGAAATGGTGTCATTACCCTCTCGACAGACTCATTTGTGTTCAATTTCTCTTTAAAAAAAAAAAAAATCAAATGAACACCAAAAAGTGTGTTACAAATCTGAGAAAAGACACTTTTGAAGAAGGTTATATAGTGTCAATAAGTGAAGAGATTCACAACCAGACACTAGGCCCAAGTCTGGGGACCCAACTCTTGTAGACTCAAGTGAGGTATTCCCAGGAGAGATTGCTTGGGCATGTTGGAAGAACTCAAAAACGTGTGAGATCAAATGTCATGGATCAGTACGTCTGTGAGGTTCAGGAGTAGCCTGAAGTGGGCAGATATAGACAGGAAACAAGCCAGATGGAGTGCCACCGACAGTCCACAGGGATGTCTAAAGGCTTCCATATACCAACAGTACACACACCAAGACAGAACTTGCTTGGTTCGTTGGTTGACTCTATGGTGGTGATACTCCAGGAAGACTTGAGTTTTGACTATGAAGTCCAATGTATTGGTGTTCAATTGTCTGATCACTGAAACAGGCTTGCATCTCCGAATGAGGTCAGTGTAAAGACTTGTATCCCGCCTGGTACAAAACTTATGTCTATCTAGGGACTATGTTGCAGTACTCTCCTTCCCCTCTTCAAACTCAGAAACTAGCTGAGGGTCAAGCTCTGCATTTGAACTTCACATCTGGGGGGAGGCATGGAATATGAAATCAAGAATCAAAATCATTGCACCCGGGAATTCCCACACGTGGCCTTTCCCTTTCTTCATAGCCAAGCAAGAGTGCCCATGCTGGTGGTACCAGTGACCTGGTTAAACGTCCGCTGGCGTTGTTCTTTAGGGGTTGAGTGTCGTCCAGATGTTCTGTTGGAGAGGTATGGAAGAATGTCCCCAGGTCAGGTTTCAGCACTGCACATACGCACACAGACAGGCTGGGACTAGGCCTAGGTTGAGCATGTAACCTCCACATGTTTGAGGGCGGCATTCCCTGCGGCAAAGTTAGTGACTGAACAGTCAGCACGACGTCCTAGCTTCTGCAGGACATGAAGCAGCTGTCAACTAGGCACAAGCCTGGCATAGGCAACCAGTCCACAGCATAGTCCGACAGTGAGATACAGTGACACACTCTCTCTAGCCAAGATGGATATTTGAGTCAACAACTGCCATCACAGACCTCGGGACATTCCCATACTTTGCTCCTTCCTCATCTTGAACAGCCAACTAAGAGTCCCAATACTAATGGTACCAGTATCAGTCTCATCCAAGATGGATAGTCAGATAAGACAACTGCAGTCACGATCAGTATTCCCCAAATCCCATGTGTGGGTGTAGTTATGAATAAATCCCCAGTGTCAATATTAGGGCACACTACATTAGGGTGTAGCTACACTACACCCTAGGTGCTGCTGTTGCACACGATGGTCGTGAGTTCAAATCCCCACCAATCTCGCCAGTTGTCACTAAGTTTTCCAGTTTATCTCTCCTCACAATGTGCCCCCCAAAAGTTCTGCTTAAAATAATTGACCATGGCTGCCAGGCCGACCTAGCTTACAATGTATACCATGAATTGATGCGGGAAGTAAAGGCAGCCTGTGAGATATTGACTACATCACTCATCGAGTGCCGATTGGCCTATAAGGATACGTCACGCACTTTAATACCCAAAACGCCCCACGGCGAGGTAAGTGCCCTTTCTTGCTTCCTCTATCTAAGAAGGGACTCGGTGCGCTGAAGATCATGGCAGCAATGGACAAGGAAAAAAGAAAGTTGTTTATAGTCTATTATAACATCTGATTCTCTCAGTAACTGGGTATGGACTGGGACTGCTCACAGTGTCAAAGAGTCAGCTGGTGACACTAGAGCGCGTAGAGAATGAAGCTATGCAGAGTGATACTGGGATGCACAAGGGACACGCCGGTAGTGTGTATGCGATATATCCTAGCCTTACCCACGATTGCAGAAGGTTCAAGGTGCAGCGGGCTAAATTATATCTCCAAGTGGCTACAGACATTGAAAACCCACTGCATGACGCCCTGGTCACAGTTAAGGGCTACAGGCTCATAAGAGAAAAATCATGAATGGCTCAGGCAGAGGACACAGATAAATGTGCATGCTTGAGGGTAAAAGAGGCGTCTGGGGGTTCGTGGCGAAGGTTGGTGGGTGGTGTTTGATGCAAATCATCTAGTCTGCGAATGGAGGTGGAGGACAAAAGCAAAAGCATGTTGTAATTGTAACGGACTTAACAAAGTATGATAAGAAAGGTGAAGACAGCCATGTTTCGGGCAGAGTGGCAGGCTTCCATTCAACAATTAAAAAAAAAAACATATATAATCTGTTGGATTCCCCTTCCCCTTGACATGCTGATGTGATAGGAAACGAGCAAGCGGACAGATTGGCTGGGTCTGCAACATCCCTTGTTAGGGTATTGGTGCATGAAAAGGTAGATCTGATCGGGGCCCTTTGGAATCGTGTGTATAGTGCAGAAGAGCAAGAAGATCATTACGATCTGGATAGAATGGTGCTGCAGGGAGTGACCAGAGCACCTGGCCAACACTCAAAACTCTGAGAAAAGGCCAGACGAACATATAATCAGATTGCTACGGGTACCCTTAGTATTGGGACAATTCGCTGGCTGTTGTAGATGAGGACGAAGTATATATGGGGATGTCCCGAGTGTTGTGTCACTTTTTAATTCAACTATTGCTTCCTATAAACTTATCCCGGTTTCCCTGGCCTGGGTGTTAACGTCTTTCTCCGTAATCCCGTATATTCTCGTGAGCAACGTAACCTGCGCGAGAATCGGTTGCCCAGAAAGTAATGGCAAACTACTGAGCGTAATCTTGCCTATAGTGTTTTTTTTTGTTGTTGCCTCAATATAAAATTCAATATCTCAGTAACCAACTGACGGAAAATGATGAGATTTTGCATATAACCTTATCATTATGTCCACCCAACAAAAAAATATTTGTTCTGGAGATTGTACAGCAGATTTCAATGTTTGCTTATATGCGGTATATAATCTACCGCTCCCGCATTCATGCCATCATTGTAAGAGTATTACAGCTTCAGCAAGACACACCCCCTCTCTTTTCGAAATTATTTGGCGGGTTTCGTTTTGGCGAAGTTAAATTGGTTTGTTCAGAGGTGTCTCAAATGGGGGTTCTTTCATGAAACGTTATTATATAAAAAAAACTAGCTGACTCGGCTCCTGGCGGGGATCTATCTATCTATCTATCTATCTATCTATCTATCTATCTATCTATCTATCTATCTATCTATCTATCTATCTATCTATCTAACTATCTATCTATCTATCTATCTATCTATCTATCTATCTATATCTATCTATCTATCTATCTATCTATCTATCTATCTATCTATTTATCTATCTATCTATCTATCTCTCTCTCGCTATCTATCTATCTACCTACCTACCTACCTACCTACCTACCTATCTCTTGCCTGCTGGCCGGCCGACCGATCGACCGACCGACCCACCCACCTACCTTTCTGCCTACCATTATCATTTGAAGTTGTATGTAGGCTTTCCATACCAGCCACTTTTTTATTAGTTTGCTCTCTACCTATTTTTGCATTGAAATCTCCCAGCACAATCAGGATGTCCTGTTTGGGGGTTTCTTCTGTGACATCTTCCCGATCATTATAAAAGTCTTCTTTAATATCATCTTCTTTTTCTTCAGTAGGTGCATGTACATTAATCATCGTTTTATTTTTCCATTTACCTTTTATTCGTAATTTACTAATCCTGTCATTAACAGCTTTAAAGTTTAAAACGTTCCCCCATAACTCTTTTTTGATGACAAATCCTGCTCCTAATTCATGTTTATTTTGGGTGTTTCCTCCATATATTATAGTCATTCGATTTTGCTCTAAAGTACCCTCTCCTGGCCACCTTATTTCTTGAATTGCTGTTATATCCATTCGATATTCAACCAGCTCCCGGGTTAGTTCTTCGGCGCTCCAGCTCGATATAGTGTCCGTACATTCCATGTTCCAAATCTCAAAAGTCCTTTAACGTTCCAAGGTCGTTGTCCAGGTAAGTCAGTCCAAATTCGAGGGTCATGTATCTGTTTCGTTACAAAAATGGTTTTTGGGGATGTTAACCCCACGCTTCAACCCCCAACCTGGAGGACCAGGGTGTTTCTCTTTGTCTGTTCTCTACCCTTTGTAAGGGATATGCAAAAAAGAAAAGAAAAAAACCCACTTATCCCATCCTTAAAAAACGGGTTGTATCTCTCAGTGGATAGCTTCTTTCCTCTCATTTTTGCCAGGGCACGGACTATTACGGCCTACTTTATGCGATTTTCAGTTGAAGTAGAATTTTTAGTTTGAGAATATTGCACAAGGGCCTTCAGTTTTTTACCCTTATCCGTGAAGGCTAGGTATCAGTCCTGGTTACCCAAGATCTTGAGAAGATTAGAAGCCGCTGATTATTACAAACATTCTCAGTGCGAGTCCAGTAACCTTCGTCCCATAAACGGACAGCTAGACCTGTCATTCAAACAACCACCTTGACCTCTCCGTGGAGACCATAAGTAGGATTTGTAATTCTAAACAATGAATGCTCCCGCGTCACGTGATGATCAGAGTGTTTTCGCCATCTTGTGTTGCTGGAGGACTACCACCCATTTCCTGTGGATATTAAAGTGTGAACACATTCTCGCTTGTCCTGGTGCTCGGGGCGTCTTCTTGGCCCGGGATCGGATTAAAGTGACCGTTTACATTCACTTTGATACATAAAATGGCTGGGCAAAGCATCATGGACCGCGTTGTTGCGGCGAAACACAGCATCGCCGGACAGGGCTTGGCCAAGTCCGTTTGTAAGGCTACCACAGAGGAGGTCATAGGTCCGAAGAAGAAACACTTGGACTGTGAGTATTGTAGATATCTCCTTCTTGTCTTCTTTAACCATACTTTCCCGTGGACACTGAATGAAATGTTATCACGTCCAGTGCTTCTTCTAGGGCAGCAACAGGCTTCACTTTGCTTGACCCATGGCTAACTTTTATTGTCGTCAGATGATAGTATAGTGTTAGTGTTTGACCCCAAAGTGCCCTAACTGACCCGTCCTGTAGACGCAGAAGAATAACATCGCCAGAAACACTTCTCGTCTTTAACACATTTTCGTGAAAATTAAAATAATACTCAATACCACCACATCTGACAATGTTGTACAAGACAGCAGCAAACTCCCACAACATTCGCAAACATCCAAACACTAAAACGTGATCATACTGTTGGGCAGTTGGGTATCTCATTTAAAATCATTTATTAACATATCAGGATATCTCATCTTGTTTTCAAACCACTGTTTCCATGATGGTTACAGGACAAACGTCATTGATAGACAGCAATCTTGTAATGGTAAAGTATTTGCCAGCCAGTTATCTTGTAGGGCAGCAGAGATTGCCAGTTCACAAGGCATGTAGTATACTTGACTATGACAGAAATCTGACCCCAACTGACCTGATTGTAAACAGTTCAACACTTTAGGTACAGAGCTGTACACCAAATACTTTTTTCTGTCCCAAGCTGTTGTTAGCTTATATTAGTAACTGTTTGCATAAAATTAACTAAAAAATAGCTGTTTGAGACAGGAGGTTAAGTATTGTTATATACATGGTGCCGTTTGCTTGAAAATTTGTTCCTGTTATAAAATATTTGAGATTGGGACATAAGTTTTTAAGTCCTTTTTTGCACAAATGTATGCTGGCTCCTGAGCAAAAGGGTCTAGCTGTTGAATTCTTGTAGCTTTGTCTACACCTGGTTACACCAGTATACTACTGCCTGAGCTAGGTGGAGTTGCCCCTGGGTTTAAAACAAATTTGGGTACTTTTGCTTTCTTTCACCCCAAACAAAAGGGAATCCCAGGGTATGACGTCACATCCAGGGGTTCCCTGTGTTGCGCCGAACATTCAGGGGGTTTCCGTGTGATGTGCCGTAGCTCGGTGCGCAATTCTATGCGGCGGTAGGGTTAGTGTGTGTACCCTACTCCTAACCCTACCCCCTAACCCTAACCGGAAAGTGATTGCAGGACCGATGCAAATGAGGATCGAAGGGAGACAGAAACGGTTGCCACAGCCCAAAGAAACAACACTGTGGTGTGGGGCAATTGAAACGCACTGACACGCACTCCACCCGAACACAGAGAGGAGATCACCGTCGGCGCTAAATATAGCTGGTGACTCTAAATATAGCTGGCAAAGTTTGTTTGGGGTGAAAGAAAGCAAAAGTACCCAAATGTGAATACTTATTGAAATGTCTGCATGAATAGTTTACACAAGTGAACCACTAGCTGTTTACACCAGTGAACTATTAGCTGTTTATATCTAGAGAACTACTAGCTGTTTACATCTAGGGAACTACTAGCTGTTTACACCAGTGAACTACTAGCTGTTTACACAGTGAACTACTAGCTGTTTATACCAGTGAACTACTAGCTGTTTATATCTAGGGAGCTACTAGCTGTTTATATCCAGGGAGCTACTAGCTGTTTATATCTAGGGAGCTACTAGCTGTGTATATCTAGGGAGCTACTAGCTGTTTATATCTAGGGAGCTACTAGCTGTTTATACCTAGGGAACTACTAGCTGTTTACACCAATGAACTACTAGCTGTTTACATCTAGGGAACTACTAGCTGTTTTCATCTAGGGAACTACTAGCTGATTACATAATGGACCAGCTGGCTGCTTTCATAGAGGAGCTACTAGCTGTTTACATAAGGTAACGAATAGCTGTTTTCATATGGAAACTAGTAGCTGTTTTCATCTGGGAACTACTAGCTGTTTACATACATGAATTGTAATATATTTGCTTACATGTAGGAATTGCTAGCTGTTTACACAAAGGGAACTACTAGCTGCTTACACAAGGGAACTATCAGCTGCTTACACAAGGGAACTATCAGCTGCTTACATGAAGGAACTGCTAGCTGCTTACACGAAGGAACTTAGCTTATATAAAGAAACTATTAGCTGCTTACACCAGCCAGCTATTAGATGTTTACATAAGGAAACTATTAGCTGCCTACATCAGGGAATTACTAGCTGCCTACATTAAAGAACTACTAGTTGTTTATGAAAGGAACTTCTAGCAGCTTAAATATGAAAAGCCGCAGAAGTCGGATGTGTCGGCCTAACGGCGCAAGAACGCAGCTCTGCTGTAAACAGGCACAACGCAATCACATCCGAAAAAAAACTCCGGATGAACGAAGAAGAAGAAGAAATATGAAAAGTAAAGCTGTTTACATAAGCTATTAGCTGTTTACATAAGCTATTAGCTGTTTACTTAAAGTAACTACTGGATGTTTATATTGGTAAATACTAGCTGCCTACATAAGGGAACTATAGCTGTTTATATAAGGTAATCACTAGCTGTTTGCATAAGATAACCACTAGCTGTTTACATAGGGAGTTGCAAGTTGTTCACATAAAATAGCCACTAGTTGTTTACATAAGATAACCACTAACTGTTTACATAAGATAACCATTAACTGTTTACATAAGATAACCACTAACTGTTTACATAAGATAACCATTAACTGTTTACATAAGATAACCACTAACTGTTTACATAAGATAACCATTAACTGTTTACATAAGATAACCACTAGCTGTTTACATAAGATAACCATTAGCTGTTTACATAAAATAACCATTAGCTGTTTACTTAAGATAACCACTAACTGTTTACATAAGATAACCACTAACTGTTTACATAAGATAACTACTAGCTGTTTACATAAGATAACCACTAGCTGTTTACATAAGATAACCACTAGCTGTTTATATAAGAAAACCAGGAGCTGTTTATGTAAGGGAACCACTAGCTGTTTATATAAGATAACCATTAGCTGTGTACATAAGACAACCACTACCTGTTTACATAAGGGAACCACTAGCTGTTTACATAAGATAATCACTAGCTGTTTATATGAAAAATTCCTTATCTGATGAAAGAAGGCAACTTTAAACTAAGTACTGGAAGCAGGTGTCAGTTTGCAAGATGCACAACCTCAGTGTTGTGTAGCTTCAGATAATGATCTCTATTCATGGGACAAGCAGCTGTTACCCTCCAGTCCTCCACACCTACTGGTAGAGAGAGTCTGTGTGACAGTGTTTCTACTGTTTTTGTTTTGTTCACTCGCTTTGAACACAAGCATAGTCCATACAGTGCTTCTACTTCTAGTGCACAGAACTGCTTTTTGTGTATGGATTAACTTTCCCTATTACCAGTATCCCTTGCTGTTAGGTGAACCCTTTCTGACTTCAGAGGTACTTGTAATTTACGTCCCCAAGTCAAGGACGAGAAGTCCAACATTTTATCCCAACTGATTGGTGTAGGGTTTGAAACCGCTCCCTTGGTCAGCACATGGGATGTTTAAGAATGAGCTTATCCATTCGGCCATGCTGACCTTCAGTGTCTACTGTTCTGGATGTTTTCATATTCTTCTTTGACATACTTGTAGTTGTGCAACTCAGGGAGGTTGGATGTCCTATTGGCTCTGTGTTCTAACAATTGATGGTGTAAGCTGACTGCAGCATCCATCCAGCCATGAATCAGTCCATCAATTCAAATGGTTGAGCAGAGTTGGCTGATTGACTGGCCAGGTGCTTGGTTGGTTGTTTGTGGAGAATCCTATAGATTGATTGGCTGGTTTGGTGCTTGGTTGGTTGTTTGAGGAGAATCCTCTAGATTGATTGCCGTTTTGGTGCTTGGTTGGTTGTTTGTGGAGAATCCTCTACATCAGAGGTGGCCAACATGAGGCCCGCGGGCCACATGTGGCCCGCCGGTAGTCATGTTGCGGCCCGCGGAGTGGGAAACGACAATGTGGTTGAAGCAGGAGCACGCTTGCTTGTTTACATTAATTTAACAAAAAAATTAGGTGCGTGGCCTGGCAGGAAATATTATTTCTGAAATTTGGCCTGCCTGTTGAAAAGGCTGGCCACCCCTGCTCTACATTGATTTGCTTTCTGGATGCTTGGTTGGTTGTTTGTGGAGAATCCTCTACATTGATTGGCTGTCTGGATGCTTGGTTGGTTGTTTGTGGAGAATCCTCTATACCTATGGGCTGGCCGGATGCTTAGCTGGTTGTTTGAGGAGAATCCTCTAGACCAGGGATGTCAAACTCAATCGCTCAGTGGGCCAAAACTCAAATCATACGTAAGGTTGTGGGCCGAACAGGATAAACATTCAGTAAGCCAAAAATTAAACCTTTTTTAAACATAAAATATAAATTAAAACAGAAAAAAAAGTTTTAATAATAAACAATCATTGGTATACACATTTTCACATTGGTATACTCAATTTCACTCAATTTGCCAGAGCACAATGTTTGGCGTCTTTTCTTGCTACAAGTTTGTTTATGTTGGGAGTAATGTTCTATGTCATTGAGATCCTCATGATGAACTGCAAGTGTTCATCAGTGAGATGACTCTTGTGTGATGTTTTGTTAATCTTCATCACAGATAACAGCTGCTCACACAGATATGTGCTACCAAACATATTCAAGGTTCGAGCCGCATGTAGATGAAGCCAGGGCATCTCTTCAGGAATGAAACAAGTGAAATATGCAGGCCCCACAATGTACTTAGCCTTTAGTGTCCCATTACACTGCAGCTCTATTAACTCCATCTACAAATTAACAGATGCAGTTTCCACATCTATGGCAAATGGATTACGAAACAGCTCGAAATTACTTTTCTATGCTTCAAAGTCGCTAAAGCGCCGTGCAAACTCGGCATGAAGTAAGCTAAGTTATTTTTAGCAAAGTGTGCATTGGGAAACACCATAGCATTGACATGGTTTAATATTGCTTGGCAACAAGAAAAGTGCGACAGATTGCATTGGTGCTTTTGTGTTTGCCATAAGCGCAGCTTCACTTGAAATGCCTTCACTGCATCATGCATATCAGTGATAAAGTGATCCTGTCCCTGGAGCTGCAGATTCAAGTTGTTGCAATGAGTGGTTATATCAGACAGAAACGCTAACTCACATTTCCACTTTTTATCCCGAAAAACTGGAATCTTTTCCTTTACTGTCCATTAAATGACAGATTTCCTTGATCAGCTTAAAAAAATCTGCTGAGAACTTTACCCCGACTTAGCCACCGCACCTCTGTATGATAAGGCATATCGCCGAAGGCCGTCTCTATTGCCTGCTAGAAAGACTGAAATTGGCAGTGATTTAAATCTTTGGCTCTGATAAAGTTGATGGTTTGTGTTACAGTGCTCATTACATCTTCCATGTTGAGGACTTTACCACACAGCGATCCTTGGTGTATGATGCAGTGATATGCTATCAATTCACCAGTACAGTTCTCCTGCATCTTTAACTGGATTCTTCCAACTAATCCACTTTTATTCACCACACATCATCAGTGCTCCATCTGTTGTCAGTCCAACGAGTTTGTCCCAAGGCAGGTTCATGTTGGTTAAACTTTGACATACGTTGTCAAAAATGTCTTGTGGATTTCATGTCCAATATTTCTTCTGTAACATTCCAACTGGATTCCACTCCATGGATGAAGATGGCGAGCTGTGCAGTGTCAGTCATGTCATTACTTTCATCGACAGCAAGGGAGAATACAACAAAGTCTTTGCCTTTTTCGATAAGCTGTGTTTTCACATCAATGGCCACCTCACAAACCCGATCAACAACCGTATTTGTGCTAAGGCTTAGCTTTGCAAACATCTGCTTTTTGCCTGAACACAAGACGTCACACACTTTCATCATGCAGCGCTTCAGAAACTCTTCTTCTGGAAATGGTAGGCCTGATTTTGCGATCTCCTCACCACAATAAATCTTGCTTTCACAGCAGCTTCAGTTTGTGATTTTGCTTTGGTGAAAAACATCTGCTGTGATGTTAGATGCCTCTTCAATTCTTCTACCTTTTGTAGCTTCTGCTCTGTATCCAGGCGGTTTAACTTGTCTTGATGTTTAGTCTCGTAGTCTCTCAGATTATATTCTTTGATCACAGCCACGTTATCTCCACAAATTAGCAATATCAGTAAACATATATTCAACCTCCCAGCGGCTTTGAAAGGCTCTGTTTTCAAAATCAACTTTTCTCTTGGCCATTTTAAACGCTAGCTTTGACGCTTGAATGATATCAGGTTAGCCGTAGCGGGAACAGGTGATGTAATATCCGGGCGCTACACTACTTTCATTTCTTATGCCCCAATCCAAAACGAGCAACTGAATGTTGCTAGGTCAGTATAACGACGAACATCCACACACTACACAACTTTTATTTTCGATTATTATTTTTCGAAGCTGGAACGCTCTCAGGTAGCCTATCATTCTGCAAAGCTGCTAATTAGGGAATTTGATTTGCACTTTATATAGTGGGCATAAAAAAATATTTTTGCCTCAAATTCTCTGTCAGGCCGAATATATTTGTACCTAGGTTGAGACCTCTCGGGCCTCGTGGGGGGGGGGGGGGGGGGGGGGGGTGGAAATTCCCCACTGTTTGAGAACCTCTGGTCTAGAGATTCTACAACAGTACACATACAAGCATGGCTACCACATATTCTATACAAGTACACACAACACATTGATACAACACATTCTGCAACAGTAGTTAAACATACAAAGCACATTGTACACCTGTGCATACACACACAGCATGTGTAGACGCCCACACATTCTGCATCAGCACACACACCAACCCCACATGCTGCATCAACACACAGCAAAAACCACACAAACAAAACCTAGGACTACTTGTGGCAGGCATATTATCCCACCAGAGCTTTGCGCCGTCCCCATTGACTTGCCGTTACTTTCCTCAGAAGGTTCTCACAAATCGAAGACGCTACTTCTACCATCAGTAATCAATGTTGGCCATTGTTGTCTCTGACTCCCGCAGCCACTTCCTACAGCCCCATTGACCCCCCTGCCCTGGCCATCGATTGATCAGGCGCGCCAGAAATCTTGCACCCATACACGCAGACTCCGTGCGTGCGGTAATCGGGCCCAGTGGCGTTCCTTATGGGATCTGTGTAAGACTGCGTCCCGGTGCTGGTGGTCGCGGACGTGTGTGCATGCTGTGTGTGGACATTTGTTAGCCTGTCTGGGTGTGTTTGTGGGACCGGCAGTTTCACATGGTCAGTGTGATCGGATGTGAGTGCAGGCCTGTCTGGATGCTGGTATGCTGCTATTGACAGTCGATTGATTGCCTTGGCCAGACCGTGAATACAGGCACACACAAACAGGCGAGGGCGATGGAGAGAGAGAGAGAGAGAGAGAGAGAGAGAGAGAGAGAGAGAGAGAGAGAGAGAGAGAGAGAGAGAGAGAGAGAGAGAGAGAGAGAGAGAGAGATTACACAGCTCAGACGTGCGAAGTGTGAGTTTTGGGATCTGGTAATCTTGTGTGTCTCTGTGGCTAAGGGCTTGCGAACGCGGTTTGTGAGCCCGTATACCCGGGTTCGAAACACAGCGGTGCTGGTTTTTTCGAAAAAGGTATAAGGGCCGGTCGTTCAGAAAGCAATGGCAAACTACTGAACGTAACATTTGCCTAGTACATCAACAGCAGCTGAAAATGCTGGTGTTGACTGCAACGTCCTGTAAGGGATACGCAACAAACATTTTTTTTCCTTGTGTTTGGGTGTTAAGTTGGCTAAACCTTTCCCTGACTGTATGAACTAGAAAACAGAGCACCACCTCCCCCTCTCCTCCCCCCCCCCCCATAGACACACACAAGAATACAGATCTGTTCCGAGACTGGTAATCGTGTTTTTGATGGCGAACCATACCTTCCAACTTCCTATATATATATATATATATATATATATATATATATATATATATATATATATATATACTATATATATATATATATATATATATATACACACACACATATACATAGAGAGAAAGGGGGGGGGGGGTTATGCATCAACACAGCACTCCCAAAACAGAGATATACACATGCGGGTGATTCTGGGATGCACAAAGGACACACTAATTATATGCATAAGGCATATCCTGGTGCTACCAACAATGGCGGACAGGCATAGCTTCAAATGAGGGTTGCTGCAGATAGGGATCGCTCCCTGCATGAAGCCATGGATATGGTCAAGGGTCATAGACTAAGACGAGGCAGGTCCTGGATGGCACAGGCAGAAATATCTATACATCAGGTTTGTGATCTAGAGACCGTCAATCGTGAAAAAGAGTGTTTAAATTACCGGAAAGCATGACGAACTGGCACAGTGTAATTAATAGTAACACTGGGTCGTGAGTGCAGAGAATGGGCAGCGGGCCGCACAGAGTTTGAGGTGAAACAACTGCCAGAGTAATACACATCAAGGTGACACAATGATCTACACCGACGGGTAAGTGGTGAGAAACAGACATAGCGGTTGGAGTTTCATTGCGAAGGCTGGACGATTCTTGAAAAAGGCGAGTCTGGCATATGAGGGTACGACCTCCAGCATGAGAATGGAGGTGGAAGCAGTAACAGTGGCATTCCGTTGGTTATAGGAGACCACTGCAATACACATTGTATTCATTACGGACTCAAGGAGTTTGCTTAATAAGGCGGAGAAAGGAATGTTTCGTATGGAATAGCTCTTCTCGCTTCAAAGGTCGCAGAATGTAAGAATTATATGGATTTTTTGCCCTGGCCATGCGGGGGGAAGGAACAGGCTGATAGGCTGGCAGGGAATGCACCTCTTGGTGGTAAATTACCTATGGATCTTGTGCCTGTGGGACCAGGTGGAGAAGGTCGGGGAAGCATATTGAGAACCCGCATGTGGAAAAAATGAGATTTCGGGGGATCGGCGGGGGTTCTGGAAGAATGTCAAAACTGAGAGGTAAGACCGGGAGAACTTTCAACCAGATAGCCGTGGGAACGATTAGTAGTATGACTCTTCGCTGGCTGTTCACCGAGGGGACGGAGCACGTCTGGGAATGTCCTGAGCGCAGTGATGTCGATTCTTAGCTCAATTCAACTATGCTGATATACGGATAGATGGATGGACCCCGGCAGGCAGGGATGTTTGTGCAAATAGTGAGGGTAGAACACATTCAGTCCGGGCACGTCGGGCGATTTGGAGAAGGCATGGAGGGGATCACTGAGCTCAAAGCTGAGGTTTGTACTCTGGTCTTAGATTTGAACAGATATGGGTAGTCAGTCTCGGGGTTATTGCAACTGATGCCCATCTCGACCCAGCAACCCCCCCCCTCCCCCCCCCCCCAAAAAAAAAATGGGTTCTTCGCATGAGTCATAGATCCCAGCAGATACTCATGGTCGCCGTGGCAGCAGGCATGCTTCGAGCAGTGGCAGGCTGCAGTTAAAAAATCAAAGCTATGGGGCATCTGTTGGATCTTTTCCCCAGGTGGTGGGAAACGGTGTGTTGGGAAACGAGCAGGCGGACAGATTGGTTGGGTCTGCACGGCTGGGTGGGGTATTGGTGTACGATAAGGCAGATATGGTCAGATCCCCTTGGGATGATGTGTATAGTGTGGAAGATCCGATACACCATCATTGCCTGGGGAGAATGGTGCGGCACAGAGTGGCCAGAGATTCTGGTCGACACTCAGGACTCAGAGGAAAGGCCAGACCGACACATAATCAGACGGCAGCTGCTACCATTAGTATGGAACTCTTCGATGACTGTTGAAGATGAGGACGGAGCACGTATGGGAATGTCCTGAGCGCTGTTATGTCGGTTCTCGACAGAACGTAACTCATCTTGAGCAGATTTCAGTCGCTAGTTTTGGTCCCTGGTGTGCTTCTGGTGGTGTTCGGCTGATCTGTCTCTTCTGCATGTACACGTACAGTACACACATCATTACATCGGAGACTGGGCACCCTGCGGGGATGTATTAGCACTACAGCAGTGTACACCACAGCATGGCGGGGAATTTGCTAGCACTACAGCTATGTACACCACAACATGGTAGGGGAATGTACTAGCACTACAGCTGTGTACACCACAACTTGGTGGGGGAATGTACTAGCACCACAGCTGTGTACACATAATGGGGGATGTACTGGCACTAGATTTGTACACCATAGTTTTGGGGATGTACTAGCACTACAGCTGCGTACACCACAATATTGGAGATGTACTAGCACTACAACTGTGTACACCACAACATTGGGGATGTACTAGCACTACAGCTGTGTACGACAGAGTATGGGGGATGTACTAGCACTACAGCTGTGTACACCGCAGCATGGGGGATGTACTGGTACTACAGCTGTATACACCACAGCATGGGGGTTGTACTAGCACTACAGCTGTGTAGACCAGAGTATGGGGGATGTACTAGCACTACAGCTGTGTACACCAAGCATGGGGGATGTACTGGCACTACAGCTGTGTACACCAGAGCATGGGGGGATGTACTAGCACTACACTACAGCTGTGTACACCATAGCATGGGGGATGTACTAGTACTACAGCTGTATACACCACAGCATGGGGAATGTACTGGCACTACAGCTGTGTACACCATAGCATGGTGTAGGAACTGGGAGCTCTCTACTACTAGCACTAGAACTGTGTACAGCAGAGCAGGCGGGGGCTAGTCGTATTCCTGCCACTTATATTGGCATTATTTGCGTCACTAGTTCAAACGATTTACCGCCCACAGGCAGACGATCGATCGCGGCAATTAGCTGACTGCTAAACCGCGTTTTATTCCACACAGCCCCATAGGTTTGGGACTTGAGCATTTGGTTGCCATGTTTAGTTTATCATAACCTAATAGGTGCATGCAGTACTTGTCAGCCCGTGTCATAGTTTACATGAATATACGAGAACGGGGCTAATGAAAGTAGAACTTGATAATTATAATGTGCCCATCATCAGCGTGGGCGGTCATGTTTCGCCATCTCACACGATCACCAGAGTCGTGGATCAGCTTTGTGTTCTTGCCTCAACCATACCACGTGGCCAGGCCATCCAGGTATTTACTTCTATTCTATGCCTTCCCCTGGTTCTTCTCTCTCCCCCCCCCCCCAAATCTTCCAATTGTCACCAAGTTCTCCAAGAACTTTATACACACATATAAAACGGAGACATATCTTTGGTCTTATAATGAGAAGAGAGACGTTAGAAAACCAACATGTCGGCGACTGGAACAGTCAGTGGTAGAAGAGACAAGAGGCAGACGGATGAGAAGTGATGCTGGGTGGACTGAGGCGATGGCGTGGTGGAATATTTTCGGCGGGATTGTTCGTGAACATCAAGGACCGAGATTTGTGGAGAGACACGAACGCCATCGCAACTTTGCAAGCAATTGATGATGATAGGAATGGCCAAAAATACTTTGAACGGCGTGAAATCACTATTAACATCTAGAGAGGTTAATAACGCATTAAAAATGAATTGTCAAATGAAACGTATGTTCAACGTCACTGTATGGCGCAAAAGCCTGGACATTGAATAAGCAGCTAAGTGGCATAGAAGCCCTGGAGATGTGGATACACAGAAGAATATGTCATATTTCATGGAAACAAAAACGATAAAATGCAGAAGTTCTCTAGAAAAACTGGGAATGAAGAGAGAGAGGAGAGAGAGAGAGAGAGAGAGAGAGAGAGAGAGAGAGAGAGAGAGAGAGAGAGAGAGAGAGAGAGAGAGAGAGAGAGAGAGAGAGAGAGAGTTGCTGACAGAAATAAAAAGAGGAGGCAAATGAAATATTTCGGCTACGTTAAAAGACATGATACTCTTATAAAAACCATACTGGAAGGCAAGGTTGAGGGCAAGCGAACAAGAGGTAGACAACGATATAAGTGGGAAGATAACATCAAGAGATGGCTGAACATCAGCATGTACAGTCAAGGCGAGAGACAGACAATGTTGGAAATCCATTGCAGCCAACCTTCATTGTGGAGACGGCACCTGATTGATTGATTGATTGATGATGATGAACTTAAAAGGCATGAGAAGAATCGCCTTGGGAGGACATAATATCAACTGTCTCAGATAGGCATACGATACAGCATTGATTGCAGCCATGGCTATCTTCATGGTGTAGTGTAGTGCGGTTGTTGTACACGGCGAGCAGCTAGGGTTAGAATGACATCGGGGGGAACATATGCCTTCCCCCCCCCCCCCCCCCCCCCCCCCCCCCCCCCACCACCACCACCAAAGCACAGTGTAATATCCAAGTAAATGGGAACATCCGTTGACAGGTGCATCGCTATAACTATCTTAACAGCCAACATCGAATCTACTATGCCCTGTGGAGATTAGAGCAAGATTCGCCATAGCAAAAGTTGTCATGTCTTTTGCAAGACAGAAAACATCTTCGAATTTTGCCGTCAAGCGTCGTGGGGAAAAATAGTTGATGTGCCAGCTTCCGATGGGTGGCACTATACAATGTCTTTGATGTCGTCAGTCCATTTTATTCTCGGGCGTCCTCTTGCTCTCGTGTCAAAGCTTCCTTGGTGTAGCGCCAGTGCTGGCAGTGATGCATTCTAACGAGCTGGCCTAACCTTGTGATCTGTTGCCTTTCGGTACGCGTGACATAAGGTGTGGGTTGATTCCACTGTCTGGTAACATAATTTCTGACTGGGTCTCGAATGGCTAAATTGCGAGCTCTTATCAGGCATCTCATCTCGCAGGAGTTAATTTTGTGCATGTGTGATTTGGATAATGGCCAAGACTGACGTTGGTAGCATAGGTTTGGTATGTTTATATATTGCGGATATTAGTATATTGGATGTTTCATTGGGGGGTTTTTACGGGAGCTTTTTTTCTTTTTTTTTGGGGTTATTGGTGTACGATAAGCAGATATGGTCAGACCCCTTGGGATGATGTGTATAGTGTGGAAGATCCGATACACCATCATTGCCTGGGGAGAATGGTGCGGCAGTGGCCAGAGATTCTGGTCGACACTCAGGACTCAGGGGAAAAGGGCCCAAACCCCGACACATAATCAGAGGGCCCTGCTACCATTAGTATGGAACTCTTCGATGACTGTTGAAGATGAGGACGGAGCACGTATGGGAATGTCCTGAGCGCTGTTATGTCGGTTCTCGACAAAACGTAACTCATCTTGAGCAGATTTAGTCGCTAGTTTTGGTCCCTGGTGTGCTTCTGGTGGTGTTCGGCTGATCTGTCTCTTCTGCATGTACACGTACAGTACACACTCATTACATCGGAGACTGGGCACCCTGCGGGGATGTATTAGCACTACAGCAGTGTACACCACAGCATGGCGGGGAATTTGCTAGCACTACAGCTATGTACACCACAACATGGTAGGAGAATGTACTAGCACTACAGCTGTGTACACCACAACTTGGTGGGGGAATGTACTAGCACCACAGCTGTGTACCCCAAGTATAGGGAGGGATGTACAGTGGTACACATAAGGGGGGATGTACGGCACTAATTTGTACCCCATATTTTGGGGGTGTACTAGCACTACAGCTGCGTACACCACAATTTTGGGAGATTTTCTAGCACTAAAACTGTTACACCCAACATTGGGATGTACTAGCACTACAGCTGTGTACACCAGAGTATTGGGGATGTACTAGCACTACAGCTGTGTACACCAGAGTATTGGGGATGTACTAGCACTACAGTTGTGTACGACAGAGTATGGGGGATGTACTAGCACTACAGCTGGTACGACAGAGTTTTGGGGGATGTACTAGCACTACAGCTGTGTACCCGCAGCGGGGGGGATGTACTGGCACTACAGCTGTATACACCACAGCATGGGGGGGGTACTAGCACTACAGCTGTGTAGACCAGAGTATGGGGGATGTACTAGCACTACAGCTGTTTACCCCAAGCATGGGGGATGTACTGGCACTACAGCTGTTTACACCAGAGCATGGGAGGATGTACTAGCCCCTACACAACAGCTGTGTACACCATGGGCTGGGGGATGTACTAGTACTACAGCTGTATACACCCCAGCAGGGGGAATGTACTGGCACTACAGCTGTGTACACCATAGCATGGTGTAGGAACTGGGAGCTCTCTACTACTAGCACTAGAACTGTGTACAGCAGAGCAGGCGGGGGCTAGTCGTATTCCTGCCACTTTATTGGCATTATTTGCGTCACTAGTTCAAACGATTTACCGCCCACAGGCAGACGATCGATCGCGGCAATTAGCTGACTGCTAAACCGCGTTTTATTCCACACAGCCCCATAGGTTTGGGACTTGAGCATTTGGTTGCCATGTTTAGTTTAACATAACCTAATAGGTGCATGCAGTACTTGTCAGCCCGTGTCATATTTTTACATGAATATACGAGAACGGGGCTAATGAAAGTAGAACTTGATAATTATAATGTGCCCATGATCAGCGGGGGCGGTCATGTTTCGCCATCCCACACGATCACCAGAGTCGTGGATCAGCTTTGTGTTCTTGCCTCAACCATACCACGTGGCCAGGCCATCCAGGTATTACTTTTATTCTATGGCCCTTTCCCCCTTTTTTCCCTCTTTCCCCCCCCCCCCCCAACCCTTTCCCAAATTTTCACCAAGTTCTCCAAAAACTTTATACACACATATAAAACGGAGACATATCTTTGGTCTTATAATGAGAAGAGAGACGTTAGAAAACCAACATGTCGGCGCTGGAACAGTCAGTGGTAGAAGAGACAAGAGGCAGACGGGAGAAGTGATGCTGGGGGACTGAGGCGATGGCGTGGTGGAATATTTTCGGCGGGATTGTTCGCGAACATCAAGGACCGAGATTTGTGGAGAGACACGAACGCCATCGCAACTTTGCAAGCACTTTATGATGATAGGGAAAGGCCAAAAATACTTTGAACGGTGTGAAATCACTATTAACATCTAGAGAGGGTTTAAAACGCATTAAAAATGAATTGTCAAATGAAACGTATTTCAACGTCACTGTATGGCGCAAAAGCCTGGACATTGAATAAGCAACTAAGTGGCATAGAAGCCCTGGGGATGGGATACACAGAAGAATATGTCATATTTCATGGAAACAAAAACGATAAAAAGCAGAAAATTCTCTAGAAAAACTGGGAATGAAGAGAGAGAGCGGGGGGGGGAGAGAAGAGAGAGAGAGAGAGAGAGAGAGAGAGAGAGAGAGAGAGAGAGAGAGAGAGAGAGAGAGAGAAGAGAGAGAGAGAGAGAGAGAGAGTTTCTGACAGAAATAAAAAAGGAGGCAAATGAAATATTTCGGCCACGTTAAAAGACATGATACTCTTATAAAAACCATACTGGAAGGCAAGGTTGAGGGCAAGCGAACAAGAGGTAGACAACGATATAAGTGGGAAGATAACATCAAGAGATGGCTGAACATCAGCATGTACAGTCAAGGCGAGAGACAGACAATGTTTTGGGAAAACCTTGCAGCCAACCTTCATTGTGGAGACGGCACCTGATTGATTGATTGATTGATGATGATGAACTTAAAAGGCATGAGAAGAATCGCCGTGGGAGGACATAATATCAACTGTCTAAGATAGGCATACGATACAGCATTGATTGCAGCCATGGCTATCTTCATGGTGTAGTGTAGTGACTGCGGTTGTTGTACACGGCGAGCAGTTAGGGTTAGAATGACATCGGGGGGAACATATGCCTCCCCCCCACCACCACCAAAGCACAGTGTAACATCCCAAATAAATGGGAACATCCGTTACAGGTGCATCGCTATAACTATCTTAACAGCCCAAAATCGAATCTACTATGCCCTGTGGGAAATTTGAGCAAGATTCGCCATAGCAAAAAAATTGTCACATCTTTTGCAAGACAGAAAACATCTTCGAATTTTGGGCCCTCAAGCGTCGGGGAAAAATAGTTGATGTGCCACTTCCGATGGGTGGCACTATAAAATGTCTTTGATGTCGCCCGTCCAATTTTTTTATGAAAACTTTAGAAACCACGCCCCTGCAGATGTGACCCATAGTCTGTTCAAAAAGAATGCCTTCATTCACGATCAATTTTTGTTTAAAACTGTCGTTTTCATCATTTTGAAAGTTTTCCTGCGTCTTTAAATTTTCCCCCACCCAAAAGGAAAAATTCTGTGATATTTCCAAAAGGGAAATTAAATCATCGAAAGGGCGAATTTCCTTTTATGTTTTTGGCGAAAAATGGTTAAATTTTTTTTTTTTTTGAATTTCGGGCGAAAGCTTCCAAATAAAGCTGTGGGTGAATGTACGTATGGAGTGACCAGAAATGATACCGCAATTTAATCATCATGTGTCAGTTGTTAAGGATCTGTTCAGCTGTCTGTGTAGCTTGTGACAGACCCGCTTTGAGTCTTCGTGAAAGATTGTCTACTCTTCTACTCTGCCATTTACCGTTCAGAGACGGAACATGATTATTACCTGTTGTGCACTATGAAAATAGTTGCCAGTGTCTCTGTAGTGGGCTTTCTTCTTAACGGCCAAGCTGTTGACCCTCTTTTCATTGAAGTTTATAGATTGATTCGTATGTTCGTGTGTTGTCCCCTCATGACAAGTGTTTTTCTCACATTTCTTGGAATGCTACACTA
This sequence comes from Cepaea nemoralis, assembly GCA_014155875.1. Classification (NCBI taxonomy): domain Eukaryota; kingdom Metazoa; phylum Mollusca; class Gastropoda; order Stylommatophora; family Helicidae; genus Cepaea; species Cepaea nemoralis. Next base: position 510,802 of record JACEFZ010005002.1, on the reverse strand, counting down.
TGTCAGTTTCCACCACAGTATTATTCTTCTGTTGGTATTCAATGCGTTTTGTTGTTGTTTTGTTTTTCAATACCAGTTGTTTGTCACCGCAGAGGGCTTGTGGAATTGAAAATTCATCACTGGAATACAAACTGTTGCCATTGACTTTGTGCTGATGCTGTAATGTTTAGGGCCTGCAATTCGTCTGATAGTTGGAGCAAAATACCCCAGTGAGTGTGCACGTAGATTAAGGTCTGCAATCTGCCCAGACTTTAATCTGTGTTGGACGATTCCAGTAGGTTGATGACTGCTCTCGGTTGCATAAAATTCAATACATCCTTTCTCCAATAGTCCTCTTCCTCTTTCAACACATGGTCCTAATTTTTTTTCCAGTAACTTTTATCAATTTTTAATAGCGCGGACTGGGTTAGTATCTTGACATCAGACAATTTGAATGTAGTATTGTCAGCTGCCACCTGTCCTTTAATTTTAGCCCACACAAGTTCTATAGGGTTTAAATGAGAACTGTACGGCAGACGTCTCAAGCACCTATGGCCATGACCTTCTTTAAACTTATTGATTTGATATTTCTTGCTTTTTGCGCTGTTTTACAAGGGACAACAACGTAGCTTGAAATATGTTTCTGGAAATATGTTTTCCCTTCAGAGCCATATCTTTATTGCTTCCTTTGTGCTCGATGCCGTAGGTATTTTGTATTCTTGGGCAACAACATTGTGATATGATGCATTGTCCATGATTAGACAAGACGGTCTATCAAGGGATGGAAGTACTGTATTCTCGAGCCAATCTCTAAACACATTACCATTCATCTCTTTATGATAATCCCTATTGTCTGTATGCATTGATACGAACACGAGTCCAGCATTCTGTAGTAAGCCATTATGAGTACTACCAGCATAGGCTATGACCAAACGCTGTTCTTTACTACTGAGCACATATCACTTTATCTTTCCGTCCACTGATTGCATTCCTTTTCACTTGTGTGGTGCGTATTGATCCACGTCTCATCCAAGATACACTATGTCATAATTTTCTTTGCGCATTTCCCTTATTTCACTTAGGTAGCTGCTTCTCATGGCTCCTAAATGCGGTTGCTCGCAAAGGATATTTCTACCTCCCTTGTACTTTCTAAAAGTGAAGCCTAATGTCCTTATAATTTTCCACAAAGTTGTTTTGGATAGCTCTATGTTATTGTTCTTTCTCAACCAAACCCTAAGTTTTCTTACAGTAACTGTCTTTGGCATCCAGCATTTTTATAATAGCTCACCTTATGACATCCTTCTCGTCTACAATTGCCTTTCTACCTACCGTTTGCTTATCGTGTGTTGGTTTCGTTCCAGATTATTGCACCTATCGACGAAATGACCGTTTACTTAAACCCAATGCATGCACTGTTCTTTTTTTTTTCGGGATTTGTAACAGTATGAAACAGTTTCCTGCGATCAGCATCTTGACAAAAAATATGTGTACAACTTCATAGAGATGCTTTGAAGTATACAACATTTCACAATCAATCCCATTCAACAATATTCACACATTCCAATGTTTGCGATAAATGGTGAGATTAATAAAATAATCATGTTTCACGAAAGGATCCACATTACGACGACACCTCTGAACACTCCCATTTAACTGGGCGCTATCGTGCCATAACGTGTACCACGATGAAATTTTGAAAAAAGCGCGGATGTGTCTGAGTGAAGGTGTAGTACATTTAAAAATGTGGACTTAATCTCTGACCCTGCAAATTATATACCGCATATAAACAGACATTGAAATCTGCTGTACAATCTCCAGAACAAAAAAATTTTTGTTGGGTGGACATAATGATAAGGTTATATGCTAAATCTCATCATTTTCCCTCAGTTGGTTACTGAGATATGGGAGCAGACAAAAGTTTAAACAGACTATAGTGTGTGACCCCTGCCTAAGCCAGACACGTGTCACCGGTGGGTCACTCCGCCTTGGCCTGTCTGAACAACAGGAGATAGAAAGGGTCCCGTACCGGTCTCCCGAAGTCAAACATGAGTCGGAGAATGTCGTCTTTTGGCTGACCTTGGGCAGTCAGGGCGGGTGAATCGATACGTGTGTTGGGTTTGGCGCTGCCTGGGCGGGCAGACGTCCGCTCCTTGTGATCTCCTGTGACATTGACACCACCGCTCCACAAGGGGCGGAGTGGTTAACAGGTTACTACGTCCAACCCAGGCACATGCAGAGCGAGTTTACGATAAGACTGGAGTTTTACATTCAAATAAGAAACGTCGAGTAAACCTACTCCCCACTAATCCAGGCCTTCTCAGATAAGGGCGACAGATTCACAGGACCCTTATCGGAATTCCCTCAGTCAGCAGTTGGATATGTACGTGAGCAGGATGTGCAGGCCTGCTCACTGGCAACATGTCAACATTAGATCAACTACTCACGACAAACATTTACATCACGTGAAATTCTGATAGAGCGGCAAGGGGTAGGCAGCGATACAAGTGGGGAGATAACATCCAGAACTGCAGTCTGACAGAATGTACAGTCAAGGCGACAGACAGACAGTGTTGGAGATCCAATGCCGCCAACCTTCATTGTGGAGAGGGCACCTCATTGATTGATTGATTGATTCTCGTGTACACACATTTGGGTCCTTGCTGGTGATATGGAGTTGATGCACTGTGCGGGGATTCCTTGCCAGTTGTGGAGGGAGACTGGGGCACTTCTGTTTAAAATGTGAATGCTCTTTAAAAGTGAACCTTAATTAAAATGAAAATCGCAATTCTGATGTGTCCACCGGGCGGCGCAAGTATCGCAGCTCTGCTGTAAACAAACAAATTGGAAGAAGAAAGAGGAAAGGAGGAGGAGAAGAAGAGGAGGGGAGAAGAAGAAAATAAAGTGGAGGATAAGAAAAAGAAGAGTAAGAAAAGACTTTAAAAGTGATCCTTAATTAAAATGAAAGTCGCAATTCTGATATTCCACCGGGCGGCGCAAATATCGCAGCTCTGCTGTAAACAAACAAACAAACAAACAAATAGGAAGAGGAAAGGAGGAGGAGAAGAAGAGAAGGGGAGAAGAAGAAAATGAGGAGGATAAGAAAAAGAAGAATATGAAGAAAGGGAGGAAGAGGAGAAGAGAAAATGAGGGGGAGGGAAAGAGAAGAATAGGCGGAGAAAGGGAAGAGAATAATAGAAGGAGAAGAAATAGAAGAAGAGTAGGAGGAAGATAAGTAGAAGAAGAAGAAGAGTAGGCGGAGAAGTAGAGGAAGGAGTGAATGAAAAAGAAGAAGAAGAATAATTATATAAGAAGAAGAAGGAGAATAAGTCTTCGCCGCCGATTCTTCATGCTATCAGGCCTGCTACCACCACAAGTGACGCTCACAGTCGTGGCTCATGTAGAGTCATCAACCCCCGTGTCAGCCCACATCCCCCACAAGTGACGCTCACAGTCGTGGTTCATGTAGTCAACAACCCCCGTGTCAGCCCGCATCCCCCACAAGTGACGCTCACAGTCGTGGTTCATGTAGTCAACCCCCGTGTCAGCCCGCATCCCCCACAAGTGACGCTCACAGTCGTGGTTCATGTAGTCAACAACCCCCGTGTCAGCCCACATCCCCCACAAGTGACGCTCACAGTCGTGGTTCATGTAGTCAACAACCCCCGTGTCAGCCCGCATCCCCCACAAGTGACGCTCACAGTCGTGGTTCATGTAGTCAACAACCCCCGTGTCAGCCCGCATCCCCCACAAGTGACGCTCACAGTCGTGGTTCATGTAGTCAACAACCCCCGTGTCAGCCCACACCCCCACAAGTGACGCTCACAGTCGTGGTTCATGTAGTCAACAACCCCCGTGTCAGCCCGCATCCCCCACAAGTGACACTTACAGTCGTGGCTCATGTAGAGTCATCAACCCCCGTGTCAGCCCGCATCCCCCACAAGTGACACTTACAGTCGTGGCTCATGTAGAGTCAGCAACCCCCGTGTCACTGATCTGCTGGCGTCCGTCCTCAGGGTCCCCACAACTGTGCATTGGTTCCAGCACATCGGACACAATATCCGTGTTTTCCCTAACACCGACTATTGGAGGAGGCGGAGGAAGAGGAAAAGGGGGGGGGGGGGGGTGCTTGGGTGTGGTGGGGGTAGAGGGGAAGAGTTGAGGTGAGCGAACTTTCGGATTTCTGCCTTCTCTCCCCTACACATGCTCACTTTGAGAACCACCTCGTGTCAGTTGCCAAATGTTGTTTGTGAGAGGCCAAGAATTTTGCTTGGGATACCACAGTTTCTTTATGCGATACCACAATTTCTCAGTGAGATACCACAATTTCTCAGTGAGATACCTCAATTTCTCAGCGGTATACCACAATTTCTCTGTGAGATACCACAATTTCTAAGGAAATACCATAATTTCTCTGAAATACCATAATTTCTTAGTGAAATACAACGTCATCTATGTGAGGTACGATAATTTGCTTTTAAGATACCAGTTTCTCCGTGAGATAGCACGTGTTGTTTGTAAGATATATCTCCACTGGCCTGGAATGTGGGACCCCGTACTACACTGGTCTGTCTGTCTGGTCTCGCCCCCTCCCACTCACTGCTGCCCCCCCAGTAACGATGTCAATACAATACACACATTTCATCACCACCAGGTATTGTAGCAGACAGCAGGCGGCGGGAGATCAGCTGACCATCCTCCCGCCTTCCCGCCCACTGTTGTTCAATCATCAGATGCATGTTTACCTCGTTAGCATTCCATGATTTTCTGGGCTGTTCATTGGTCAAACACCTCTCCTCCTCCACCGTCCTTTCCCCTTCCTCCACCGTCCTATCTTTTCTCATCCGCTGTCCTCTCTTCTCTTATCCACTGTCCACTTTTCCCCCCTCCACTGTTCTCTCTTATCTCCTCCACCGTCCCCTTTTCCCTCCTCCTCCGTCCCCTTTACCATCCTCCACCGTCCCCTTTTCCCTCCTCCACACTCCTCTCTTTTCCCCCGCCACACTCCTCTCTTTTCCCTCCCCCACTGCCCTCTGTATCATCATTTCCTATTCATAACTCCTCTTTCGCTCTTCATAATCTTTTGTCGTCCTACTCTCCTTTCATCAGTTGGCCTGACCTCAATCCATTACCCTCCCTCTCCCTCATCCACTACCCTCCCTCATTCACTACCCTCGCCCTCATCTACTACCCTCCCTCTCCCTCATCCACTACCCTGCCCCTCCTTCATCCACTACCCCTCTCCCTCATCCACTACCCTCCCTCTCCCTCATCCACTACCCTCCCTCTCCCTCATCCACTACCTGCCTCTCCCTCATCCACTACCTGCCTCTCCCTCATCCACCACCCTCCCTGTCCCTCAACCAATGTTTACTTCTTCATCCTCTCTTGTTCATTGCCTCTTTCCCACATATGTTGCTCTCTCTCTCTCTCTCTCTCTCTCTCTCTCTCTCTCTCTCTCTCCTCTCTCTCTCTCTCTCTCTGTCTGTCTCTCTCTGTCTCTCTCTGTCTTTCTCTGTCTGTCTGTCTGTCTGTCTGTCTGTCTCTCTCTCTGTCTCTGTCTCTCTCTGTCTTTCTCTATCTCTGTCTGTCTGTCTGTCTGTCTGTCTGTCTGTCTGTCTGTCTGTCTGTCTGTCTGTCTGTCTGTCTGTCTGTCTGTCTGTCTGTCTGTCTGTCTGTCTGTCTGTCTGTCTGTCCGTCCGTCCGTCCGTCCGTCCGTCTGTCTGTCTGTCTGTCTGTCTCTCTCTCTCTCTCTCTCTCTCTCTCTCTCTCTCTCTCTCTCTCTCTCTCTCTCTCTCTCTCTCTCTCTCTCTCTCTCATACGTTTACACCCCCCCCCGGGTCATCCATTATTGTTGTCAGTGTTGTTGTTAATGTTATTGTCATGGTTGTTATTGTTGTTGTCATGGTTGTTGTTGTTGTCCTCAGATTTGCTACAGTGCACACACGAGCCCAACGTGTCCATACCACAGATGGCGGACTTGCTGATCGAGCGCACTCAACACACCAGCTGGGTCGTGGTCTTCAAGGCCCTGGTCTCCATACACAACCTCATGAACTACGGCAATGAGGTAGCTTCCCTTGGCTCTCCCTCACTTCTTTCTTGTGTCTACCTTTTTGTTTCTTATGTCCACCTTTTTGTTCTTTGTCTCGTGTGTCTACCTTTTTGTTCTTTGTCTCTTGTGTCTACCTTTGTGCTATTTGTTTCTTGTGTCTACCTTTTTGTCATTTGTTTCGTGTGTCTACCTTTTTGTCATTTGTTTCTTGTGTCTACCTTTTTGTCATTTGTTTCCTATGTCTATCTTTTTGTTCTTTGTTTCTTATGTCCTAGTTTTTGTCATTTGTTTGTTATATCTAGTCTACCATTTTGTCATTTGTCTATTGTCTTCATTTTTGTTATTTGTCTATCAGTTTTCTTTTTAATTATTTGTTTCATGTGTCTTCCTTTTTGTCACTTGTTTATTGCATCTTCCATTGTAATTGTTTTTCTTCTTTTATGTCAGTTTTCGATTATCTCTTCCTTTGTTGCCAGTTCCATCTTGTCTGTTTTTTTGTGTGTCATTTGTTCCAATCTTTTTTAATTTGTTTTTTTTTCGCAATCATTTCTTCTGTTTTCCTTTTTTGTGATTTATGTTTTGTGTCTTCCTTTTTGACACATGTTTCTTATTTATACCTTCTCTCTGATCTCTCTCTCTCTCTCTTTCTCTTTCTCTCTCTCTCTCTCTCTCTCTCTCTCTCTCTCTCTCTCTGATCTCCATCTCTCTCTCTCTCTCTGATCTCCCTCTCTCTCTGATCTCCCTCTCTCTCTGATCTGTCTGTCTGTCTGTCTGTCTGTCTCTCTGATCTGTCTGTCTGTTTGTTTCCACGCCCCTCTCTCTGATCTGTCTGTCTGTATGTCTGTCTGTCTCTCTCTCTGTCTGTCTCTCTCTCTCTCTCTCTCTCTCTCTCTCATCTTTCTGTCTGTTTTCTCCCCCTCCCCCCACACACACACACATGTCTGTCTGTCTGTCTGTCTGTCTGTCTGTCTGTCTGTTTCTCTCTCTCTCTCTCTCTCTGATCTGTCTGCCTGTTTCTCTCTCTCTGATCTGTCTGTCTGTCCATCTGTGCCTATCTCTCTTGTCTGTTTGCCTCTTTCACTCCCTCTCCTCACCCATCATTCATGTGTTTGTGTTGCCTGTTGACAGTTGCTAATGTTAATTGTTGATTGTGTTAATGTTGGACCTTATACCATGTTGTGTGTAGCAGGTATTTAGATTCTGTCATCAACTATTTTGCTCAATTTGACTTGTAGTTGTTGACTTGTGTTATTGTTGCCTGTTGGTCGTCTTCTGCTAATGAGGGATGTTTAACCTAGCTGTCTACGCCAGCTGTTTGACCACTATCCCCCATTGAAAGCCTGTTTGTTTGACTTTTGTTGCAGAGGTTTACACAGTATTTGGCGTCCAACAACTGCTCATTCAGTCTTAGTGGATTCATCGACAAGGGCGGAGTTCAAGGTTAGTTGTCTCTAACTCGACCCTGAGCCAGGTGTCTGAAACCTGTCAACATATTTTTGGGTGTGGAATTTTATGTGTGAAAACAAATAGTCTGAAGGATACAACTGGCTCTCTTGTTCTTTTCTGTCTTTAATACCCCTAAGGAGCAATATGCCCTCAACCAATTGATGCCATACCCTTCTTTTTCCCCCCTCATCATCTGATGCTCCCTCCATGTCCACAATATTATTCATCTCTTGAAGGTCTCCGGGGTCCAGAGAAGGATTGGTCTAGTCATTGTATTAAAAGGTCCCCTCTGATGTGTCTCCACCTTGCCGTGGTAGAGGGGCTTGCATGTTCCAATGACCCCAAGAGCTATGCTGACTATAGCACAGCTACTGATAGGGTCTCCCATGTCGGACAGGTCAAGGGATAGAAACCGTACCAAGAGAGACACACACCCGCTGCCTTGCAGGTAGGCTGGGGACAGTAAAAGGCTAGGGATAAGCAAATCCATTGCACTGAAAGTCAGAATCATGCACACGCTGCCACTACATTCTTGATTCAGACACTTATTCTACAGCTCTCAACTGAGGGATATGGCTAAACACCCCTAAATCAATATCCCCAGGATGTGAGTGCCAGGCCGATACTCACCCACTGCTAAACTGAGGTGAGATGCTGAGCAGATACTTGTTCTACAGCTTTCAGCTGAGGGATATTGCTGAACGCCACTAAGACCATATCTCCAGATGAGAGGGCCTGGCCGTTACTCACTCTCTGCTGCATGGAGATAAGATGCTGTGCCAGCAGCACAAGCTGCCTACCTCGTGAGCGTTACTAAAGGTGGAAAAGGTGTCCCAGTCGCATGCAATGGTTACGATGCAAGTCTGTATCAAAAACTCATTGAGTGAGTGTAATCAAAAGTAGAAAAACGCCTCTTTAACATGAAATGGAACGCTTGTCTAGCGAACCCATTATGTGGAAGTCTCAAGCGAAAGCTTGCCAAGTGGATGTCTCATTAACACGGAATGGAACGCTTAGCTAGCGAATCCATTATGTGAAAGTCCGAAGCGAAAGCTTGCTGAGTGGATGTCATCTCATTAACACGAAATAGAATGCTTGGCTAGCGAATCCATTACGTGGAAGTCCAAAGTGAAAACTTGCTGAGTGGATGTCATCTGCAGACTAAGGTGAAAAAACGTCTCATTAACACAAAATGGAACGCTTGGCTAGCGAATCCATTACGTGGAAGTCAGAAGCAAAAGCTTGCTGAGTGGATGTCGTCTGCAGACTGACCGTTCCTGGTTTGCGTGGGGAGCGGCCAGCGGCGAACGAAATACCCAATACATGGAAGTGAGGAATTGAAGCAGCCATGAGCAGGACCTGGCGATTCCTAAGGTGAGCCCAGTATCAGAGCGCTATGTGCTGGCTCTGCAATTATGGAAGCCTCCTTGGATGGCGGGGAATGCCCATGGTGTGCACCTGCCTTCCCTTGAGGGTTGACCGTGATGTCTTTGGCTGTTCTAACTTGACCAGCTGAGATGTGGACGACAACACAGCAGTCACATGTCCCTGGAAATCCCCAGGAAGGCTAACCTGAACAAAAATGCCAGCAGAAGTCGAATGTGCCATCCTAAGGGTGGAAATAAAATTGGCACAACACAAAAACGTCAAGAGTGAGAGTGGAATGTCATTCTTGCCTGGAACAGCTCTGACTATCTTGTCTTCTGGGCACAGCGTCCAGCACATGTCTGAACCAAAAGCTCACTGAGTGAATGCCATCTGCAGACCGACCTTCCTGGTTTGTACGGGGAGCGGCCTGTGGTGAACGAAATGCCCAATACATGGAAGTGAGGAATTAAAGTAGCCATGTGAAGGACATGGTGATAAGGGTTTTGGCCCAAGGGTGCATAACGAGACACACCGCAATTACGTCTGAAAAAACACTCCGGATGAACGAAGAAGAAGAAGAATTAGAAGAAGAAGAAGAGGAGGAGAAGGAAGAAGAAGAAGAAGAAGTATTAAAAGGTTTCTCCTATCCAGTGTCCTGTCCTGCACTTCCTCTTTCTGTCTTCCTCTTTCAATTCCTCTTTTTCCCTCTCTCCCTCATCTCTCCTTGTTAGACTGTCTCCTATCCAGTGTCCTGTCCAGCACTTCCTCTTTCTGTCTCCCTCTTTAACTATCTCTCCTCCCTCTCCTCCCTCATCTCTCCTTGTCAGACAGCTCTTGATTTGCTGGAGTTTGTTTGCTTGTTTTTTGGGGGCTTCTGCTACCTTTGACATTCATCCATTTTCTGATGATTTCTAGTGTTTTTTACTGGTTTGCCAGTGTCTTCTTTGCTTATTATTCTGTCTTTCCAGTTGAGATTATGTTCTACCAACCTGTTGTTCAATTGCCCCTTTGTTCTCACGTCCAGTTGCAAGATGGAAAACATACTGAGCAATAAAAAGCTGGAAATTGCAGTTAGAAAAACAGTGTTGAAGTGATACATAGAACTTTTACTGTTGTTTACATGTGAAACAAGGACAATAAGCAGATAAGATGAGAAACATCTAATGGCAGTGGAAATATGGTTTCTGATGAAAATGTGAGAATACCATAAACAGACAGAAAAACAAATGAGCTAGTCATACAAGAAACAAATGAAAACCGTAAACTTATTAGAGAAATTATACATTGACAATCCCAGGAAGGTTAACCCGGTCAACAAATGCCTGGAGAAGTCGGATGTGTCGGCCTAACAGCGCAAGAACGCAGCTCTGCTGTAAACAGGCACAACGCAATCATGTCCGGAAAGAAAAAACTCCAGATGAACGCAGAAGAAGAAGACATAGACAATCAAAATTTCTTTGAGCACGTTATGAGACGAAATAAAAACTGGAGAACTTGGTGACAGCTGGCAAGATTGAGGGGAAAAGAACAAGGGCAAGGCAGAGAGGATGGCGTGCCCATGTGACATAAACACACAGCTGATCCATGACTGATGACCATGTGAGATGGCGGACCAAGAATGCCCGCATTTATCAGCATGGCACATGATGATGATGATATGTTTATTGACTCTTTCATTAGCAGAGACATGTATGTGATGGTCTTCGTATAAAATGTTTTCTCCTGTTTGACTTCTGACAGGCTATGATATGTCTACATTTATACGTCGGTACGCCAAATACCTCAATGAGAAAGCCGTTTCCTACAGAGTGATGGCCTTTGACTTCTGCAAGGTGAAGCGAGGGTAATTATGTCCTGTTTATTATCTATGACCTCATCGCCATCATCATCATCACCATCACCGTCACCATCATCATGAACGTTCGTTATAACTGTACATTCTTTATGGAATACAAGGCTTACTTCTTCTTCTTCTTTCGTTCACTTGAAATATGTCTATAACTGCAATGCTGTCTCTTGTATGAATTGAACTGTCTTTTTCAATTCACACAGTGGTCCATAGAGTTTATCTTCCACTGTCGTCTCTCTAGGCCAGAAGGTTTGCCTAGATATGTTATATTTTGGGCAGTCTTGGAGTATGTGCTCTGCTGTCTGTGACGCCAATCCACATATGCACATGGCTGTTTCACCAATCTTGAATTTTGTATACATGTGGTTGCGTAATCTATTGTGCCCTATTCTGAGGCTCAGAATAATGACTTGTTCTGGTCTATCCATAACGTGGTAGTCATCTTGAGCAGGTTTTGGTGGCTTTCTGACTGATTTGATCATTCTTTTCTTTTGGTGGTATGTAACGGGCACATCAGGCTGTTCTTCTTTGGCTCCGTCCTTAGCCAATTGATCAGCTCTGTCGTTTCCGGGTACTCCACAGTGGGATGGTATCCACTGTATGGTGACCTTATGCTGACTGCTAAGTTCAGTAAGTAGTGTCCTTAGTACTGGCAATTTCCCAGACAGGAGCGCCTCTAGTACTGATTTTGCATCTGTCAATAGCACCACAGGTTTTGTACCATTGCTGGTATTTAGTAATTTCGCTGTTGCTATCTTGATTGCCTCAATTTCAGCATCGCAGTTATGGCAGTACTTTCCTGTCGGGACTAGCTGTGTCCCTGGTATTATTTGGGTATTCTATGTACACTCCCGCTCCTCCATTTCGAACAGCATTTTGTGCTGACCCATCTGTGTAGACTCGGATCCAGAGGTCCTGTGGGTATTCAGTTCGGACATGTGCTGGACGCTGTGCCCGGAAGACTAGATAGTCCAAGCTGTTCCGGGCACGAGGGACATTTCACTCAGATGTTTTTGCGTTGTGCCAATTTATTTGCAGCCTTTAGGCTTCTGCCTTTAGACATCCGACTTCTGCGGGCGCTTTTTAATCAGGTTTGCCTTCCTGGGGGTTTCAAGGGACATTCTCTTGTGGTGTCGCCCACATCTCAGCTGGTCAAGGTAGAACGGCCAAAGACATTACTGTCAACCCGCAAGGGAAGGCAGGGGCTTCCATAATTGCAGAGCTGGCACATTGCGCTCTGATACTGGGCTCACCCAAGGAATCGCCATGTCCTGCTCATGGCTGCAATTCCTCACTTCCATGTATTGGGTATCTTGTTCTCTACTGGCCGCTCCCTGAGCAAACCAGGAACGGTCAGTCAGCAGACGACATCCCCTCAGCAAGCTTTCACTTCGGACTTCCACATAATAGATTCGCTAGCCAAGTGTTCCATGTCGTGTTTATGAGACTTTTCCCCACCTTTGTCTACGTTCACTCAATGAGCTCTAGTACAGACATGCATTGTAACCACTACGTGCACTTGGGACGCTTTTCCACCTTTAGTAACGCTCTTGAGGTAGGCTACATATGCTGCCGGCTCAGCACCTTACCTCCATGCAGTAGGGAGCGAGTAACGGCCAGGCTCTCTCATCTGGGTATAGCTCTTATCCCTCGGATGAGAGCCTTCAAACAGGTATCTGAACCAAGCATGTACCAAGCTTAGCATCTCACCACCATTTCGCAGTGGGTGAGCATCGGCCCGGCTCTCACAACCGGGGGATATTGACTTAGTGGCATTCAGTCATATCCCTCAGCAGAGAGCCTTAGAGTATGTGTCCGGACCAAGAGTTAGTGGCATCGTGCTCCTGATTCAGTCTTTGACTGCCTATCCTCAGTCTACCTGAAGAGCAGCAAATTGTGTCTCTCTTGGTCTGGTCCCTGTCCCAAGGCCTGTCCGATATATAGTTGTGCTTCCGTTGGCAGAGCTCTTGGGGTCATTGGGACACGCAAGCCCCTCTACCACGACAAGGTGGAGACACTTCAGAGGGGATTGACACATCTATACTGTCTGTTGTCCATTTGTTACTAGCACCCCAAGAGGACGTAAAGAATGAATAACGCTGTAGACCTCCTGGCAACTAGTGAAAGGCGACTAAAGAGGGTTGGGCTGAGGTTGGCTAGCTCACACTGTAGAAAAAAATCTGGCAGTATCCAGCAAACCATTTGCTGGCCTACAGAGGACTTGGCTGGTGTGGCTGTGGACCTATACTTCGCAGGTTACAGGAGAAGGAGGAATGCTGTGTTTTATGTGTCAGTGTGTGGTTTGTTTCACACATGGGTAGTGATGTATGTATCTTTGTTGTTTGTGATTTACATATATGCATACCCATCCACATGCATTCACATATACGTTAGTACTGTTCATTGTGTAGTTCATATTTAACACATATTGTCATCTTAATGTCTGTTTGGCCTTGATTTAGACACTGTCACTTTCTGTACATTTAAAAGATGTCATGTGTCAGCCATGATACTTGTCTTGTGTCAGTAATGATACATGACTTGTGTCAGTCATGATACTTGTCTTGTGTCAGTAATGATACATGTCTTGTGTCAGTCATGATACTTGTCTTGTTTCAGTCATGATACATGTCTTGTGTCAGTCATGATACATGTCTTGTGTCAGTCATGATACATGTCTTGTGTCAGTCATGATACATGTCTTGTGTCAGTCATAATACATGTCTTGCATCAGTCTTGTCTCTGTCATGATACATGTCTTGTGTCAGTCTTGATACATGTCTTGTGTCAGCCATGATACATGTCTTGTGTCAGTCATGATACATGTCTTGTGTCAGTCATGATACATGCCTTGTGTCAGTCATGATACTTGTCTTGTTTCAGTCATGATACATATCTTGTGTCAGTCATGAAACATGTCTTGTGTCAGTCATGACATTTGTCTTGTGTCAGTCATGATACATGTCTTGTGTGAGTCATGATACATCTTGTGTCAGTCATGATACTTGTCTTGTGTCAGTCATGAAACGTGTCTTGTGTCAGTCATGATACTTGTCTTGTGCCAGACATGATACATGTCTTGTGTCAGTCTTGTGTCAGTCATGATACATGTCTTGTGTCAGTCATGATACATGTCTTGTGTCAGTCATGATACATGTCTTGTGTCAGTCATGATACATGTCTTATGTCAGTCATGATACGTCTTGTGCCAGTCATGATACATGTCTTGTGCCAGTCTTGTGTCAGTCATGATACATGTCTTGTGTCAGTCATGAAACATGTCTTGTGTCAGTCATGATACTTGTCTTGTGTCAGTCATGAATCATGTCTTGTGTCAGTCTTGTCTCAGTCATGATACATGTCTTGTGTCAGTCATGATACATGTCTTGTGTCAGTCATGATACTTGTCTTGTGTCAGTCATGATACTTGTCTTGTTTCAGTCATGATACATGTCTTGTGTCAGTCTTTCAGTCATGATACATGTCTTGTGTCAGTCATGATACATGGCTTGTGTCAGTCATGATACATGTCTTGTGTCAGTCATGATACATGTCTTGTGTCAGTCTTGTGTCAGTCATGATACATGTCTTGTCTCAGTCACAATACATGTCTTGTCTCAGTCACAATAAATGTCTTGTGTCAGTCTTGTGTCAGTCATGATACATGTCTTGTGTCAATCTTGTGTCAGTCATGATACATGCCTTGTGTCAGTTATGATACCTGCCTTGTGTCAGTGTTGCCATGGTTTCAGTTGATACTAACATCTCGCTGATGTCTGATTCTGTATTCCTCCAACAGAAAAGATGATGGCTTGTTACGAACCATGAACACAGAAAAAGTGAGTTTCTTCTGTTGTCTCTCTATTTCCTAGCAATAAATGTTTTAGTATTGTCTCTCTTGCCTCTCTATTTCCTAGCAGTAAATTTAGTAGTATTGTCTCTTGCCTCTCTATTTCCTAGCAGTAAATTTAGTAGTATTGTCTCTTGCCTCTCTATTTCCTAGCAGTAAATTTAGTAGTATTGTCTCTTGCCTCTCTATTTCCTAGCAGTAAATTTAGTAGTATTGTCTCTTTCCTCTCTATTTCCTAGCAGTAAATTTAGTAGTATTGTCTCTTGCCTCTCTATTTCCTAGCAGTAAATTTAGTAGCATTGTCTGTTGTCTCTCTATGTCCTAGCAATACATGTTGTAGCATTGTCTGTTGTCTCTCTATTTCCTAGCAATAAATGTAGCAGTATTGTCTGTTGTCTCTCTATTTCCTAGCAATAAATGTTTTTGTATTGTCTGTTGTCTCTCTATTTCCTAGCAGTAAATGTTTTAGTAATGTCTATTGTCTCTCTATGTTATAGCAATAAATGTTTTAGTATTGTCTATTGTCTCTCTATTTTACTTAGCAATAAGCATGTTTTCCCTGTCAGTTATCAGTTCCTGGCATTCATTTAGTATTGTGCCCATTCAGACGGGTTAGAGTTGTTTTCATTACATTTGTGAAATGCATAACAGCAATAACAACAATAATTGCAACAGTAGTAATAATATAACATTTAAATTCCTGCGTGATTGTGATAGGTAGATATAGGTGGTTGACCAGGCAGAGTTACCATACCAGGTGTTGAGAGAGAGAGAGAGAGAGAGAGAGAGAGAGAGAGAGAGAGAGAGAGAGAGAGAGAGAGAGAGAGAGAGAGTTTCAACACAAGGCACTGTCCCACTCCTAGATCAGACAGGCATAATTCTAATTTCCGTTCCAGCAGCCATTCAGTAGACACAGGAACCCACACGTGACCTACGGGGAGTGGATTTATGAGTGTTTGATGGGTTCAGCACACAGTGGGGCCCGGCGATCTCCCAGATCCTGTGCCAGTTTAGTGGTTAGTACACTTGCCTGCCAAGACAGTGGCCAGAGTTAAATTCCCAACAGAAGCAGGCTTGTTTTCCTCACACAGGACAGCTGTTGCCCCAGCATCATTACCCACCCAGGACAGCTGTTGCCCCAGCATCATTACCCACCCAGGACAGCTGTTGCCCCAGCATCATTACCCACCCAGGACAGCTGTTGCCCCAGTCTCATGACCCACCCAGGACAGCTGTTGCCCCAGTCTCATGACACACCCAGGACAGCTGTTGCCCCAGTCTCATGACACACCCAGGACAGCTGTTGCCCCAGTCTCATGACCCACCTAGGACAGCTGTTGCCCAGCCTCATGACCCATCCAGGACAGCTGTTGCCCCAGCCTTATGAACCACCCAGGACAGCTGTTGCCCCAGCATCATTACCCACCCAGGACAGCTGTTGCCCCAGCATCATTACCCACCCAGGACAGCTGTTGCCCCAGCATCATTACCCACCCAGGACAGCTGTTGCCCCAGCATCATTACCCACCCAGGACAGCTGTTGCCCCAGCATCATTACCCACCCAGGACAGCTGTTGCCCCAGTCTCATGACCCACCCAGGACAGCTGTTGCCCCAGTCTCATGACACACCCAGGACAGCTGTTGCCCCAGTCTCATGACACACCCAGGACAGCTGTTGCCCCAGTCTCATGACCCACCTAGGACAGCTGTTGCCCAGCCTCATGACCCATCCAGGACAGCTGTTGCCCCAGCCTTATGAACCACCCAGGACAGCTGTTGCCCCAGCATCATTACCCACCCAGGACAGCTGTTGCCCCAGTATCATTACCCACCCAGGACAGCTGTTGCCCCAGTCTCATGACCCATCCAGGACAGCTGTTGCCCCAGCCTTATGAACCACCCAGGACAGCTGTTGCCCCAGCATCATTACCCACCCAGGACAGCTGTTGCCCCAGCATCATTACCCACCCAGGACAGCTGTTGCCCCAGTCTCATGACCCATCCAGGACAGCTGTTGCTCCAGACTCATGATCCATCCAGGACAACTGCTGCCCCAGTCTCATGACCCACCCAGGACAGCTGTTACCCCAGCCTCATGACCCATCCAGGACAGCTGTTGCCCAGCCTCATGACCCATCCAGGACAGCTGTTGCCCCAGCCTTATGAACCACCCAGGACAGCTGTTGCCTCAGTCTCATGACCCACCCAGGACAGCTGTTGCCCCAACCTCATGACCCATCCAGGACAGCTGTTGCTCCAGCCTCATGATCCATTCAGGACAACTGCTGCCCCAGTCTCATGACCCACCCAGGAAAGCTGTTACCCCAGCCTCATGACCCATCTAGGACAGCTGTTTCCCCAGCCTTATGAACCACCCAGGACAGCTGTTGCCCCAGCCGTATGAACCATCCAGGACAGCTGTTGCCCCAGCCTTATGAACCGCCCAGGACAGCTGTTGCCTCAGCCTCATGACCCATCCAGGACAGCTGTTGCCCCAGCCACATGACCCACTTAGGACAACTGCTGCCCCAGTCTCATGACCCACCCAGGAAAGCTGTTACCCCAGCCTCATGACCCATCCAGGACAGCTGTTGCCCCAGCCTCATGACCCATCCAGGACAGCTGTTGCCCCAGCCTCATGACCCAATTAGGACAACTGCTGCCCCAGTCTCATGACCCACCCAGGAAAGCTGTTACCCCAGCCTTATGACCCACCCAGCACAGCTGCCCCAGCCTCATGAGAACGAGTACCAGGAGAATTGTCTGGAAATTGTCGGAGTTGGCAGGTTTCTTTCCACCGTCTATTTTTCTTATTTTCTTATTTGTAGTTTTACAGCTTCCCCTCGACTGTAATCACCACATGACATTAGAGGGGGTTTCATGTTCCAGTGACCTCAAGATGCTGATGGTAGCGCAGCTGCTGGTAGGGTCTCCCTTGTCGAACCAATCAAGGGATAGGGACCAGACAAAGCTATACACAAACCTGCTGTTTTGTAGGTAGACTGGGACGGTGAAAGGCAAGGGAAGGCAAACCTGAATAAATGTATGTCGAAGTCAGATGTACTGAGTCACCGGCTTGATTAAACAGTGCAACACAAAGATGATGATAGTGATGATGATGATGATGATGTTGTACAGTTATACTACAGCACAGCCCATGCATTGTAGCATCCTGTTGCAGTTTGCTGCCATGTTTGATATGTTTGTGTTTGTGTCCTCTCCACAGCTGCTCAAAACATTGCCAGTCCTACAGCAGCAGTTGGATGCTCTCTTGGAGTTTGATGTAAGTCTAAGCTGGGCTGTACTCATTTCTTTATTGATTGGAGATTGATGTCAGTCTGGGCTGGGCTTTATTTAATTCTTTATTGATTGGAGTTTGATGTAAGTCTGGGCTGGGCTTTATTCATTTCTTTATTGATTGGGGTTTGATGTAAGTCTGAGCTGGGCTTTATTCATTTCTTTATTGATTGGGGTTTGATGTCAGTCTGGGCTGGGCTGTGCTCATTTCTTTATTGATTGGAGTTTGATGTAAGTCTGGGCTGGGCTGTGCTCATTTCTTTATTGATTGGAGTTTGATGTAAGTCTGGGCTGGGCTGTGCTCATTTCTTTATTGATTGGAGTTTGATGTAAGTCTGGGCTGGGCTGTGCTCATTTCTGTAATGATTGGATTAGAGTGGTGTCGTGGCTATGTTCTGGTCTGGTAAGCCAGTGGTCTGGGCTCGTGCCGTAGCAGTGGCAGGATTGTTTCTGACCAGGATGGATCTGAGCTCTGCCCAGCTTCTTAACATGGGTACTAGACATTGTACAGAATTGTCTGGGAAGGAAGGATGTGAGGAAGAGGAAGGCCTAAGACTTCACATTTCAACAGCAGGATCTACCATAGACTAGCCGTAGAGAGGTCTGCTGTTTATTTGATGTCAGTCTGCAGTATTTGTAATTATATTGTTTTATCTTTGCTAGAAACATCTTGTAGAGAAATAAATACGCACATGCCATTCTGCAGTATTTGTAATTACATTGTTTTATCTTTGCTAGAAATATCATTTTGTAGAGAAATATATACACACATGTCATTCTACAGTATTTGTAATTACATTGTTTTATCTTTGCTAGAAACATCTTGTAGAGAAATACTGCCATTCTGCAGTATTTGTAATTACATTGTTTTATCTTTGCTAGAAATACCATTTTGTAGAGAAATATATACACACATGTCATTCTGCAGTATTTGTAATTACATTGTTTTATCTTTGCTAGAAATATCATTTTGTAGAGAAATAAATACACACATGTCATTCTGCAGTATTTGTAATTACATTGTTTTATCTTTGCTAGAAATATCGTTTTGTAGAGAAATAAATACACACATGTCATTCTGCAGTATTTGTAATTACATTGTTTTATCTTTGCTAGAAATATCATTTTGTAGAGAAATAAATACACACATGCCTTTCTGCAGTATTTGTAATTACATTGTTTTATCTTTGCTAGAAATATCGTTTTGTAGAGAAATAAATACAAGTGTCATTCTGCAGTATTATTTGTAATTACATTGTTTTATCTTTGCTAGAAACATCTTGTAGAGAAAGAAATACACACATGTCAGTCCGCAGTATTTGTAATTATATTCAAATATCTTTGCTGGAAGAGTCATCTTGTAGAGAAAGAAATACTCACATGCCACTCCACATTATTTGTAATTTTATTGTTTTATCTTTGCTGGAAACATCTTGTAGAGAAAGAAATACACACGTCGGGCAGCAGTATTTGTAATTATATTAAAATATCTTTGCTGGGAATAAGTTGACAATGATGCTGGGAATAAGTTGATAATCATGCTGGGAATAAGTTGATAATCATGCTGGGAATAAGTTGACAATAAGTTGATAATCATGCTGGGAATAGGTTGACAATCTTGCTGGGAATAAATTGATAATCATGCTGGAAATAAGTTGACAATAAGTTGATAATCATGCTGGGAATAAGTTGACAATAATGCTGAGAATAAGTTGACAATAAGTTGATAATCATGCTGGGAATAGGTTGACAATCTTGCTGGGAATAATTTGACAATCATGCTTAGAATAAGTTTATAATCATGCTGGGAATAAGTTGACTATAAATTGACAATCATGCTGGGAATAAGTTGAATACTTTAAATATAAGTTGAGTTGTATTCTAAAAGAATACAAAACTCCTGAGACACTAGCAATGGCTGCAGATGGCTATCAGATTAATGATATGATAACTGATACAGATGCCTTTGTGTGATTATTGCAGTGTGCTCCCAATGAATTGACCAACGGTGTGATTACTGCCTGCTTCATGCTCCTGTTCAAAGATCTCATCCGATTGTTTGCCTGTTATAATGATGGAGTCATCAATTTGTTAGGTGAGCTGTTGTGTTCAAAGATCTCATCCGATTGTTTGCTTTTGGTCAAAGATCAGTTTCATGGATATCTCCAAAGTTCTCCAGGCTCCTCCCATAGATCTCACCAGGAGAATCTCAGCTCAGTGCATCAACTCTGTTCCACCCACGAGCATCCACATGCATGTCCACCAGGATCACACCATCCATGGCTTGTCCTGCTTGTCTTTCAGAATGTCCCCCTATCACAGTGTCCCCCTATCACAATGTCCCACCTCTGTTGTTGTCATGTGTCAATGATCTGTCACATCTGGAATACATCTAGTTGTGGTCTTCCTGTTTTCTGCTTCCCCATTACACCTCCCTCCACAATGATCTTCCCCAGTTGTGTTTATCTCAACCAGTCTACTTGACAGCTGAGTTTTTGTTGGGCAGATCTGTTTGTTCCTTTTTGTTTCTTGTCCAGTCAATTTCTAATACTTTTCTGTTATACTCATATTGAAAGAAGTCTATGTGCTTTCCAGTGGATTTATAAACATGCAAGTGTCTCTTGCGTATGTTGCCATGGAATTTATGTAAGCTGCCAACACTCTGACTTTGTTCTTCTGTCTGTTCCAGTCCTAAACAGCATTTAGTTGTTTTAGTTTTTACACAGCAGCGTCTCTTTTTCTGGTTATTTCTGTCACCACATTTCCATCGGTCGCCAGTAGCAACACTAAATATTCAAATTCACTCACTTTCTGTAACTTTCTCCATTGCTAAACATATCTGTTGCTGTATTGTTTTATGGTTGTTATTATTGCTGTTTTGTTACATTGAGATATACATGTTGATTTTCACTTTGCTCTTCAACTGACCTGATTAACTTCCCAGTTCCCATCTGTGTTATTGATAGTCAGACTGTCGTCAGTGTATCAAAAGTTCAGGTGTTTCTGTTGCTGCAGTTGCACAGGTACCATATTGTTGCTTGTCAATGTTTTCTCTAACATCTCCTGTCTTCTCTGCCTCTGACACGGATGTTCCTGTCCATTTGTTGTCTTACCATCTATTCTGTTGACTTCCTCTTACACATGCCTGCCACTTGTCTGTGTCACCGTGATTTTATCTCTGTTTTGTGTTTCCAGAACATTGCATTCATCAAACCTTTAGAACTTCTGCTTTCATTCCTATCATTGCCTCAAGTTAGTTACATGTCCTGGTACAGGGCATCACCATCAGCCCCATAATTTTAATGGGCTGTTTATGATTTTTTGGGCAATTCTACGTTCAATAGTTTACCATTGATTTCTGAATGGCAGATGCTCACACTATTATGAAAAAAGAGTGCAAGGAGACCTGCTTCCAAATGACCTGTGGCTGACTTCCAACCTGGCATGTCTAGATTGTGGAACTGGGTTCACTGACACCAAGCCACAGACGCAGACGATATAATTGTTTAGGGCTTCCTGATGTCATGTTGTCTTTTAAATATGGCTTAATTACTGGATACCACATCTACTGGAAGTGCTTCATGATGTCATGTTTTGTAAATATCATGGCTGAATTACTATACACCTCATCTACTGGAAGTGCTTTGTTAACTGTGTAGATCAGACATCATCAGACAAAATCAGGTGATGTTTAGATGAGAAAGGAAAGCCAAGAGCTCCCACACTGACAGATGACGATTGTGTCTGGCGGGAATTCTGATCCTCTTCTTCGATCTTTGTGTCCACAGAAAAGTATTTTGATATGAATAAAAAACAGTGCAAAGATGCGCTGGACCTGTACAAGAAGTTTTTGGTGCGCATGGACAAAGTCTCGGAGTTCTTGAAGGTTGCCGAGGTGTGTATCCTCATGTTTGTGTGTGTATTATATATGTGTGTGTATATGGATGGCTGGGTTTGGTGGTGTAGTTATATGTATGCATGTGTATTTAGGTGGTTGCGTTTGGTGGTGTGGTCATGTGTGCTTGCGTTAGTGTGTGCGCATGTGTGTGTGTGTGTGTGTGCACGCATGCGCGCTTGTGCTTGCACATACCCAACATGTGTGTGCTTAGTTAAAGACCCAACACAGATCCCACTTTATTAATCGAATATAATCAAAGAACCTACATGAACCCTCAGATCATCTATGACACGAGTCCATGTTTTATAGATCACATACAGTATGAAAGTAACACAAGTCCAAAGCAGCAAGAGAAGTAGGGACAGCATGGCTACATAGACTATTCAACCACGTTTGAGTAGAACAACAGACACCAAGAGACTGGGGAAATGCCATAATTATCTCAGTTTGTAAAAACAAAGGCAGCAAAAGAGACTGCACACAATACAAAGGCATTTCACTGTTGAGTCATACTGGGAAAATATTTTGCAAAATTCTTGAGAAAAGATTACGAACTATTATAGTACCCCAGCTAAGCGAAACACAACTTGGATTTAGGAAAAACAAAGTATGCACAGATGCCATTTTTGCTCTTAGACAACTTATAGAAAAATCAATCGAATTCAACGAAACACTCTACTTAGCCTTTGTTGACAAAGAAAAGGCATTTGATAGAGTAGATAGAAACAAGTTGTGGGAAATCCTTAAACAATATGGAGCGAGTACACATCTAACAAACCTATGTAGAAGCTTATACAACAACAGTGAATGCATAGTGAGAGCAACTGGAGGACACTCAGAATCCGTCACCATAAGATCCGGAGTACGACAAGGTTGTGTCCTGTCCCCTCTCTTGTTTATAACATACTAGCAGACCCGGCCCGGCTTCGCCCAGTCCCTGGTGGGGAGCATCTCATTTAATTCATATAAGTAGTCATATAAGCTCCCGTTCCTGTTCCCGACTGTCTGTCTGTCTGTCTGTCTGTCTGTCTGTCTGTCTGACCCGGCCCGGCTTCACCCAGTCCCTGGTCGGGAGCATCTCATTTAATTCATATAAGTAGTCATAAAAGCTCCCGTTCCCGACTGTCTGTCTGTCTGTCTGTCTGTCTGTCTCTGTCTGTCTGTCTGTCTGTCTGTCTGTCTGTCTGTCTGTCTGTCTGTCTGTCTGTCTGACCCGGCCCGGCCCGGCTTCGCCCAGTCCCTGGTGGGGAGCATCTCATTTAATTCATATAAGTAGTCATATAAGTTCTCGTTCCCATTACCGACTGTCTGTCTGTCTGTCTGTCTGTCTGGCTGCCTGCCTGCCTGCCTGCCTGCCTGTCTGACTGTCTGTCTGTCTGCCTGACCCTGCCCGGCTTCGCCCAGCCCCTGATGGGGAGCATCTCATTTAATTCATATAAGTAGTCATATAAGTTCCCGTTCCTGTCTGTCTGTCTGTCTGTCTGTCTGTCCCTCCCTCTCTGTCTGTCTGTCTGTCTGTCTGCCTGTCTGTCTACTCATTTATTGGTTGCAGTTAGAACAACCTAGATAAACGAAGACCAACTTACAAAAAGCATTAGAAAGAGCACTTGCAAAGGTCTTTACATCTTCCCCAACAATTAACTTGGGTAAATGGAGCGGCGGCAGCAGCAGCAGCAGAAGAAGAAAAAGGAGGAGTAGGAGCTGGGAGGAGGAAGAGGGAGGTGGAGGAGGGAGGAGGAAGAGATAGACGGAAAGAGAAGGAGGAGGGAAGAGGAGGGAGGAGTAGGAGTAGGGAGGAATAGGAGGGAGGAGGAGAGAGGAGGAGGAGGGAGGAGGACATAGAGGGAGGAGGAAGAGGAGAGAAGAGGAGGAGGAGGAGGGGGATAAGGGAGGAGGGGGAGGGAGGAGGAGGAGGGAAGGATGGAGGAGGAAGAAGAGAGGAGGAGAAGGGAGGAGGAGTGATAAGGGGGAGGAGGAGGAAGAGGGAGGGGGAGGGAGGAAGAAGGAGGGGAGGAGGAGGAGGGAGGAGGAGAGGGAGAAGGAGGGAGATGGAGGAGGAAGAGGAGGCGGAGGGAGGAGGGATGTGGAGGGAGGAGGAGGAGGAGGGAGGAGGAGAGAGGATGAGGAGGGAGGAGGAGAAGGGATGAGGAGGGAGGAAGAGAGGGAGGAGTAAGGGGAGGAGGAGGTAGGAGGAGGAGGGGGAGGAAAAAAAAGGGAGGAGGAGGGAGGAGGGATGCAGGGGAGGACATAGGAGGAGGAGGGAGTAGAAGGAGAAAGGAGGAGGAAGGAAGAGGAGTGATTAGGAGGAGGGCGAGGAGGTAGGAGGAGGAAGAGGGAGGAGGAAGGAGGAGGAAAAAGGGAGGAGGAGGAGAAAGAGGGAGGTGGAGGATGGAAGGGGGGAGCGGAAGAGGAAGAGGGTTAGGAGGAGGAGGAGGGGAGAGGAGGAGGAGGAGGATTATAACGCATATGCCTATAGATAACTGCAGCGAAAAGGTGGGTCTGTCTATCTATCTGACCCGGCGTGGCTTCGCCCAGCTCCTGGCGGGTAGCGTCTCATTAAATTCATACAACAAAATAAAGTAACTTAAAAGAATGTCCTTCAACACACCATCCATTATTTCTAATGAAAACCGTTTCTAATCACCTGCATGACTGTAGATAACTTCGTAAGCATAAAAAGATGAGTTACAATGTTATGCATTATGCATTATTTTTATGAAAACTTTGAAAATGCCTTAAAGATTGTATCATTATTTATTATAACTCATATGCCGGTACATAACTATAGACAAAGAGTTTATAAATCTTTGAAAACGATGCAACAATATGACTGTAAGTTATACAGTAATGTTATTAAAAGTTATGCCCCTTGAAATAACTTTTCTAGAGTTAAGTCCCCTCGCTGTATATAAATTACAATGTAAAATGAAAAATTAAATAATATTAAGTAAGCAGCCGATTTCACACTAAAAAAATATCACAGTTGGCTGCGATGGAATGAAAAGAAGACGTGTAGAAAATTTAATCTCAATCGGATGGACCGTTCGCGAACGCATAAAGGACACACACACATACATCCTTTTTTATATATAAGATATAGACAACATATGTAAAGAAACCAGCCAAACAGAAACCATAAGAACACCTCATGACGAGATCACAGAAGAAGAACCATCTGCAAATCTAACCATTAGAGAACTCCTGTTTGCGGACGACCAAGCACTAATAGCAAAATCAGAAGCTGAATTACAAGACCCCATGAATAGTCTAAACGAAATGTGTAGGGAACATAACATGAAAATTAGCACAAGTAAAACAGAGGTATTGACTATAACTAAAGAAGAAAAAGCAACAAAGAATCACCTAAACGAACATCCCTTGAAACAAGTAAAGAGTTTACAACACAATCTTCCTACCAACTCTATGTTATCAATGCGAAACCTGGACAATGACAGAAAAAGAGAAAAGAAAAATCACAACAACAGAAATGAGATTCCTGAGAAGAATACTCAATGTTTCAAGAAGAGATAAGATCAGAAATGAAGAAATCAGGACTAAAGTGGGGGTTATAGCTGCACTAGATTTTATTAGAAAGCAGCAAGTCAAATGGTTTGGCCATGCAAGTAGATTACCATTTAACAGTATACCACAACAAGCAATGATGTACAGACCAGAGGGAAGCAGAGGAAGAGGCCGACCACGTAAACGATGGATGCAGGGAATAACAGTCCATGGGAATATCGATACATAAAGGCTATAACGGGCACTCTCCCGCTGTTTATACTTCACCTCGACACCGCAAGGTACAAGAGGAACGAGATGAGATGAGATGAGATAGAGGATGAAAGTAACATGAGCCCATGTTTTATAGATCACATACAGTATGAAAGAACACAAGTCCATGTTGTATAGATCATATACAGTATGAAAGTAAAATGAGTCCATGTTTTATAAATCACATAGAGGATGAAAGTAACGACTCCATGTTGGATTGATCAGTTAGAATGTGAAAGTAGCGAGTCCATGTTTGATTAATCAGTTAGAATGTTAGTCATTAGTCACAGTTTCAAAATCATGGCAATGGGTCATCCCATAATTGCTCCATTTCTGTGCCAGCGAATATCACACATAAAACTCCTCACTGTCCCATGTGAAAAGTGGTACAAACAGCAGTCCTGACAAAACCAACAGCACACACACACATTTTAAAGCATGTATAAGGCTGCATTACAGTTCATCGTCAATGAGAGCAGCAGTTACTAGAAAAACTTGCAGCTGTATAAGCAGTTCACAAAACAAACCACTGTGGAAAGATTTTTAAAAAAGCATGAAATCCAAAGTTCATTGTCACACCAAGCTCTAAACTCAGTAGCTGGGTGACAGAACCAAAGTTCAAAATGAGGAAAATGTGCCAACTCTTCTGTCCATTGTGGAATCGTTCCACACAGGCATGAAGGGTATAATCAAGTTTGATGGTGCAACTTCAGAAGAGTTTGAAATCAAGAGTGGAGTCAAGCAAGGTTGTGTACTTGCTTCTACCCTCTTTGGAATCAAGTTTGATAGTGCAACTTCAGAAGAGTTTGAAATCAAGAGTGGAGTCAAGCAAGGTTGTGTACTTGCTCCTACCCTCTTTGGAATATACTTTTCACTTCTACTGAAATATGCTTTTCGTGATAAGGATGGTGGTATATACATTTACTCATGCTCATATGGCAGCCTCTACAGTGCTCAGAGATTGAAGGCCAAGACCAAAATTAGGAAGGTACTTACTGATCAGAGTGTTATTTTTTGTGGATGATACTGCAATTACCACCCACTCTGAGGAAGAATTACATCATCTACTATCTGCATTCTCCAGTGTTCTGAATTTGGTTTAACAATTAGCAAAAAGAAGACACAGATTATGTCACAAGATGCACATGGGGTACCATCAATCTTTATTGACTGACGCCGAACTGGAGATAGTAGACCATTTTACATATCTAGGATCAGAGGTAAATAGCAAATTATCACTAGATCAGGAAATCAACATCAGGATTGGTAAGGCAGCAACAACAATGAACAGGTTAACAAAAAGTCTGGGAGAACAGGAAGCTTACTGCCAAAACAAAAGTCCTTGTCTATCAAGCCTGTGTCCTTAGTACTCTTCTTTATGGCAGTGAAGCCTGGTAAACTTACTCACACCAAGAGAAATGTTTAAACAGCTTTCATATGCGGTGTCTGCGAAGAATACTTGGTATTAAGTGGCAAGACAAAATCACAATCACTGAAGTATTGGAAAGATCAGGTTGTGTGACAGTTTGTTCCAAGCTCAGTCTTCATAGACTTAGATAGATAGGACACTGTTAGGAGGATGGATGATGGTAGAATACCAAAGGACATCTTGTTTGGTGAATTACAGATGGGTAGGAAATCTCAGGGTCTGGCCTCTACTACGATATAAAGATGTGTGTAAGAGGGACATGATTGATACAGGCATTGATAATGCATATTGGGAGCAAGTCATCACAGATCACGTTGCATGGAGGGAAAAGAACTAAAATGGAATAAAGACAAAAAAGAAAATTATTGCAGATAAGTCATACACTGAGCATTTGAGACTTCAGATGGTGCATGATGGTGGAAATGATCCATGTGTTCACATGCATCCATTGTAGATGAACATTTACCGCGTGAATTGGTCTGATCATTCATATTCGCTACCGCCATGGGTTGTAGTTATTATTATGTCTTTTTTTAAGCATAATGTAACAAACTATCGTCTGTGAAGATGGCAAGGTGCCAATGAATGATTCGTTCAAATATAGTATGACAGTAACATGGGTGCATGTTTGATTAATATGGGTGCATGTTTGATTAATATGGGTGCATGTTTGATTAATATGAGTGCATGTTTGATTAATCAGCTACAGTATGAACTAACATGAGTCCATGTTTGATTGTTTCAGAGCATGGGCATAGATAAAGGTGATATTCCGGATTTAGCCAAGGTGAGTACTATCATCATGAGTCATCATGGATGTTGACTGGTGTCTTCTGTATGCATTCAGTGTTGTATTTTATTCTACTTATAACTATCAGTGTCTGGCAAGCTTTTGTGGCCATCCTGAGATTCTTCTTCTTCTGCGTTCATCCGGATTTTTTTTTCGGATGTGACTGCATTGTGCCTGTTTACAGCAGAGCTGCGTTCTTGCGCCGTTAGGCCGACACATCCGACTTCTGCAGGATCCTGAGATTTATGTTGCAGATATTGATCAGTGGTCATAGAAGCAGAGGGAAACAGTAGAGATATTAGGACATCATCATCATCATCAAGTGCCTTGCCAGCTGGCTTAGGCGTTCATGCCTCTCAACAGATCTCGGTCTTTGGTGTTCTGGATCAACTCCGCTGATAATATTCCTCCATGCCACCATCTGAGTCCATCCAGCATCATTTCCCTTGGTCTACCACTGCCTCTCTTCCCCTTGATCTTTGCAGTCATCATGATGTTCTCCAATGACTGTATTTTCATCACATGACAAAAGACCAAAGAAATCTGTTTGTCTCATTCTTATTGTTGAATATAATGTCTGGTCCCCATCAGGGGCTCTCTTCTACAGCTGTTCACCAGAACCAGATACGTTTGATGTACAACATGTCAATCATATTACACACATTCACAAAGGCACACACACACATGCACAGAGATACAATGCAGGAGCTCATACACACACACAGTGGCACACACACACAAAGGCACATATACACACAGACAGGCGTGCACACACACTCATACCCACACAGACCCACATATTCATAGACACTCTGTGTTTGTATCATACACTCTCACTCTTTCTTTCTCTATCACCCCAACCCCTCCAGTTACTCTCCTCTCTCCCCCAATCTATAACACATAAATAAGTAATGCATGTACATAACCAGAGACGCATATAATCTGTCAACCATGGGCTTCGCTTGACTCACTCAACCTGGCATTACTTGTGTACATATATCTGGCGATACTTGTATTCTGTTGTAACTAGGGCCTGAAACTGCCACAGTTGTTGTGTTGTATCTAACTGTAGTTGTAGTCCGGCTGTGAGCCCCTGAGATAGCCTGCAGTAGCAGTTAGATCCTCTAGATAAGGGTTGTTTTGCTCGACTGAACACACTGAGGGCATGTGTGAAACTATCAAATCATTCCTGCTTTGACTAAACAACACATTGAGATGTTACAACTTTGAAACAGTTTTTATTGCTGTCATTATCATTCTCATCGTTATCATCACTGCTGCGCATTGTCACTACAACCAACCCCCTCACCAATTATCATCATCATCATCATCATCATCATCATCATCACTTTCATTACCATTCAATATCACCATTATTGATGCTGTCATTATCATCATTCATCATCGCCAATAACACCCTTACTATCACAACCACCATCATTAAACAAACAAATAAAACAAATCATGTCCCATTTCACGAACCTGTTGTGGCTATGTGAACTGCCATTATCATCACCACTGCCACCAGTCATTGTTATCATGATCCAAATAGTCATTATCATCATTGCTGCCACGTCATCATTACCATGACCAACATCATCATCATCATCATCATTAGTTATTTTTCTTTTGTCCTTGAGACTTCTAATGGAGCAGACTGAGCTCTTAAGAAAGAGACTGAGTGCTGAAGAAAGAGACTGAGTGTTGAAGAAGAGACTGAGCTTTAAAGAAAGAGACTGAGTGCTGAAGAAATAAACCTTGTGCTGAAGAAAGAGACTGAGCTCTGAAGAAAGAGACTGGCTCTGAAGAAAGAGACTGAGTGCTGAAGAAAGAGACTGAACTCTGAAGAAAGAGATTGAGCTCTGAAGAAAGAGACTGAGTGCTAAAGAAAGAGACTGAGTGCTAAAGAAAGCGACTGAGCTCTGAAGAAAGAGACTGACCTCAGAAGAAAGAGATTGAGCGCTGAAGAAAGAGACTGAGCTCTGAAGAAAGAGACTGAGTGCTGGAGAAAGAGACTGAGCGCTGAAGAAAGAGACTGACCGCTGAAGAAAAAGACTGAGAGCTGAAGAAAAAGAATGAGTGCCGAAGAAAGAGACTGAGCTCTGAGGAAAAAGAGTGAGTGCTGAAGAAAGAGACTGAGCTCTGAAGAAAGAGACTGAGTGCTGAAGAAAGAGACTGAGCTCTGAAGAAAAAAACTTGAAAGCTGAAGAAAGAGACTGAGTGCTGGAGAAAGAGACTGAGCGCTGAAGAAAGAGACTGACCTCTGAAGAAAAAGACTGAGAGCTGAAGAAAAAGAATGAGTGCCGAAGAAAGAGACTGAGCTCTGAGGAAAAAGAGTGAGTGCTGAAGAAAGAGACTGAGCTCTGAAGAAAGAGACTGAGTGCTGAAGAAAAAGAATGAGTGCCGAAGAAAGAGACTGAGCTCTGAGGAAAAAGAGTGAGTGCTGAAGAAAGAGACTGAGCTCTGAAGAAAGAGACTGAGTGCTGAAGAAAGAGACTGAGCTCTGAAGAAAAAAACTTGAAAGCTGAAGAAAGAGACTGAGTGTTGAAGAAAGAGACTGACCTCTGAAGAAAAAGACTGAGAGCTGAAGAAAAAGAATGAGTGCCGAAGAAAGAGACTGAGCTCTAATGAAAAAGAGTGAGTGCTGAAGAAAGAGACTGAGCTCTGAAGAAAGAGATTTGAGTGCTGAAGAAAGAGACTGAGCTCTGAAGAAAGAGACTGAGCTCTGAAGAAAGAGACTGAGCTCTGAAGAAAAAAACTTGAAAGCTGAAGAAAGAGACTGAGTGCTGAAGAAAGAGACTGAGCTCTGAAGAAAGAGACTTGAGCTCTGAAGAAAGAGACTGAGCTCTGAAGAAAGAGACTGAGCTCTGAATAAAGAGACTGAGCTCTGAATAAAGAGACTGAGCTCTGAATAAAAAGACTGAATGCTGAAGAAAGAGACTGAGCTCTGAAGAAAGAGACTGAGTGCTGAAGAAAGAGACTGAGTGCTGAAGAAAGAGACTGAGTGCTGAAGAAAGAGGCTGAGCCACATGGGATAAAACCTTGGGGAATGAAGTCAAACCTCCTGCCTGTACACCCATCTGTTAAACCATGTATGTCAAACCTGTTGTAGACCAGTTTATTATTGGTTGAACATTGGCTTTCTTTAGTGGCAGATTGCCAGTCTTGGACCAAACCTCTTTATCTGCCAGTCGTGACACACGTAGAAGGTCTACAGTGTTGGCCATTCTTCACTGCCCCTGTAGGGCTCCAGTAGTATACAGGCTTTATCTGATATGGTCCCTGTTACAGAGGCTCACCTCATTGTTTGTGTGAACTGTGTCAGGAACTCCATGTCTGGTGTTTCTACATGTGTGCTGGGTTTGTTGGGTTTTCATGGCTGTGTTAGTTTTATTTTGCCACATATGAACATCTGACAGTTCACTGTTTGTGAATGTTTCTGTGAGAAATACTGACATTTGCTGTGATGTGCGTCTGTTTGTCTGTTTGACGTATGACATGCATACTGTAGGTGACATGTGACCTGATATTTGTATTTTGTTTAATTTTTTTGCAATTTTGTGCAGGGGTTAAAAAACAATTCCACGTCTGTAAGTGTTTGAAAGTTTTGTTTCCTTGCATCAACATACCTCACATTATACAGTTCTACTTTTTAGATTGTGCTAATCTGCTAACAGTTTGTTAACATTACCAGCAGTAAGTGGGGCTACACCTGATGTGTGTATGTGTGGTCAGTAACATTACCAGCAGTAAGTGGGGCTGCACCTGTGTGTGTATGTGTGGTCAGTAACATTACCAGCAGTAAGTGGGGCTGCACATTATGAGTGTAACATCAGCAGTAAGTGGGGCTGCACATTATGTGTCTAACATTACCAGCAGTAAATGGGGCTGCCTTGTGCATGTGTGTTCGCGCGCGTGCACCAGCAGTAACTCTTTACCTAGAGTGCCATAGCTGGCTGTGTTCATGGCGTGGACAGTGAGCCATCTTTGTTTGTAAGGTACCAGAACATTCTCCTAAAGTGTGATAGCTAGCTGTTTTTGTGTCATATCTCTCTGCCATAAGAGTTGATAATGAAGTAGGCCAATATCAGCCTATTAAGAGAGCTGTGAGACAGGGGTGTGTAATGTCTCCAGATCTGTTTTCCCTGTACAGTGAAAGTATTTTCAGAAATATTGAAGATATGGAAAGAATCAACATTGGGGGACGATGCATCAATAACATTAGATATGCAGATGATGCAGTCTTGATTGCAGACAATGAACAGGATCTGCAACATTTAGTAGATGCGGTTGTTACACACAGTGAACAATGAGGGTTAGAATTAAATTGTAAGATTATGGTCGTCACTAGGAAGAACAAAATACCACAATGTAATATACAAGTAAATGGGAATACTGTTCAACAAGTGAATAGGTACAATTATCTCAGAACAGTAATAACATCTGATGGGAGATGCCTTGAAGAGATTAGAACAAGAATCGCCATGGCAAAAGTAGCCTTTAGCAAGATGAAAAACATACTGACCAATAAAAAGATGTCAATTGAAATGAGAAAAAGAGTGTTGAGGTGCTACATAGAACCTATACTTTTATATGGATGTGAAGCTTGGACAATGAGCAGTCAAGCTGAAAAACATCTGATGGCTGTAGAAATGTGGTTTCTGAGGAAAATGCAAAGAATACCATGGACAGCCAGAAAGACCAATGAACAAATCCTTCAAGAAACAAATGAAGATCGTAAACTGATTAGAGACATTAGACGTAGACAGTCAAAATTTTTTGGGCATGTTATGAGAAGAAATGAATTGGAGAACTTGGTGACAACTGGTAAGATCGAAGGGAACAGACCAAGAGGAAGACCTAGAAGCAAATACCTGGATGGCTTGGCCACGTGGCATGGTCGAGACAGAAACACTGAGCTGATCCACGACTCTGGTGATCGAGTGAGATGGCAAAACATGACCGCCCATGCTTACCAGCTTGGCACATGATGGATGGATGGATGGATCTCTCCCCGCATTCTTTGACCGTTTCATTTTGGGTGGTGTTCACCTGGAGTTTCCTGCAGATGCAGTCACACATAAGCAAAAAAAGCTTTGTTTATACTGAAATAGCTTCCTGAAATATTGACTTCAATGGGACAGTTACACTACAAAACTAGTGGTTGAGGAGAACTTCTGATGCAAATATAACTAGTGTTCTGTGATACTCTTGTTTCTGTGAAGATGGATATCTGTGGCTATATTTTGTTGGAGATATGAACTCATATTTATTGGAGCTGTACATTTGCACAGTGTTTACAATCAATTTGGATTCTAGTTTGCAGATAATTGAGACTGACAGTTAGCAATTTTGACTGGCAGTTGGCAATTTAGACTGACAGTTAGCAGTTTAGACTGATGGAGTTAGCATTTCCAGTCTTAGTTATCTGTTAATATGATTGTGTAAAGTAGCAGATAAAGGAGCCGTTGACCAACTTGAAGCCACATTGGGCATATGGTGCAAGACCCATATTTGTATTGACCACATTGCACTCAGCGGGTGATGAGGTCAGTATCGTGCCAGCCGCCTTCACTGCCCAAGACATTTCCAGGTTCCCATTGTTAGGCTGGCTGGACTGGACAACCAGGTCAGTTTGAACCGTTCACTCCCAAGTGGGTTTAAACCCATGAGCTCCAGTCCGGGGTTCTTCTTTGAACGTGTTCCCAAATTTGTGAGGGATCATGTTTCTATGGTTGGGGGTCTGAGGACATGTGTAGATGGACTTGTTAGTCCCTAGAAGACAGTCAACAAATAGTCGACCTGTTGTCTACCTGCAGATGTGATTGTAGACGTCTCGTCTATCTGCATATGTGATTGTAGATGTGTTGTATGCCTGCGGATGCAATTGTAGATGTGTTGTCTACCTGCAGATGTGATTGTAGATGTGTTGTATACCTGCAGATGTGATTGTAGACATCTTGTCTACCTGCAGATGTGATTGTAGATGTGTTGTCTACCTGCGGATGTGATTGTAGATGTGTTGTCTACCTGCAGATGTGATTGTAGATGTGTTGTCTACCTGCAGATGTGATTGTAGATGTGTTGTCTACCTGTAGATGTTATTGTAGATGTGTTGTCTATCTGCGGATGTGATTGCAGACATCTTGTCTACCTGTGGATGTGATTGTAGATGTGTTGTCTACCTGCAGATGTGATTGTAGACATGTTGTCAACTTGCGGATGTGATTGTAGATGTGACAGTGTTTTGTCCTGTAGATTTACAGTGTCATCCGTCATCACTTCTGTAAACTGGTGGTATTGTGGTTTCTGCATTCGCCTGCCAAGACAGTGGTCCATGGTTCCCGCGGTGGTAGGATTATTATGTCTCACAAGTATGGCTGTCAGGTTGATCCAGCCTCGTACAGTGGCACCAGATAAGTTTCAGAACTGTCAGAAAATTGTCCTGTATGCAAGGGCGGTGAGTAAGGGAACTGACCTCCTAATCTCATATGTCATGGCCTAGAATAGTGAAGGTCTAACACATCACGCCCCAGCAGCAGTACCTGCTGTGGGACCGCCTTGTTTGGTTGGAGTAGTCAGTTGAGGTTAGTTGTAAATATAGCAGCATTGTTTCTGTACATTGTGATGTTGTTTTACACAACTTTTAATATCAGATTTAGTTCTGTATAGGTCAGGTTTGATTGTAAATATAACCATTTCTATAAATTGAGTTGTTGGTTTACACAATTGTTAATGTTAATATTTAGTTCTGTAACAAACATAACGGCATTCGTTCTGTAAATTATGATGCTGCTTTATACAATTGTTGATATGAGATTTGGCGGCTTCATAGCGAAGGGGTTATGGATGCAGTTCGTAATCCCGCATACCCACTTTCGAAACACAACTGTGGGTGATTTGGCAGCAAACCACTTTATGTCGTTTTTAAAAAAATGAAATGGTATGGGTGCCGGCCGTTCAGAAAGCAATGGCAAACTACTGAACGTAAACTTGCCAAGACATCACGAACAGTCAAAAAATGCTGGGATTGACTGCAACATCCTGTACAGGATATGCAACTTTCTAATATCAGATTTAGTTTTGTGTAGGTCAGGTTTGATTGTAAATGTAAATTTTTCTGTAAATTGAGTTGTTGGGTTACACAATTGTTAATATTAAGATTTAGTTTTGTAACAAATATAATAGTGTTGTTTCTGTAAATTAGGATGATGGTTTACACAACTTTTAATGTTAGATTTAGTTCAATACATGTCAAGTTTGATTGTAAATATAACATTTTCTGTAAATTGAGTTATTGGCTTACATAATTGTTAATGTTAAGATATAGTTCTGTAACAGATATAACAACGTTGTTTATGATGTTGTTTTACACACTTGTTAATATCAGATTTAGTTCAGTACATGTCAAGTTTAATTGTAAATATAACTATTTGTGTAAACTGAGTTGCTGGTTTACACAATTGTTAATATTAGATTTAGTTCAGTCAATTTTGATTGTAAATATAACAGTAATTATTTCCATAAATGATTATGTTGGTTTACACAACTGTTAATGTTAAGATTTAGTTATGTAACAAGTTAAGTTTGATTGTAAATATAACTGTTTCTGTAAATTGTTGGAGTTCACAATCAGCAATGTCAGAGGTCGCCCATATACTTAGTCTGTGGTCACAGATGTGATTTTTGTGTTTGCAATTACAACAGATAACGAGGTCTGTCATGTACATTCTATGTTGATTGTTGTCTAGCCCTCCTTTTTGATTTCTTGATGTGTCCTCCCAAACACCAGCAGTTCACCTGATCTTTCTGAAGGCAAGACACCGTCTGATTTTTTGACAGAAACTGTCTGTATTTGTTGTCAGAAATTGCCTGAGTTGTTGACAGAAACTGTCTGAAGAACAATTATGTAAATTTAAAAACAGTGTTTGTGTGTTAGTTGACTGATTGTAGATAATGGGATTGACATGGAGGTGTTTGTGTGTAGTTGACTGATTGTAGATAATGGGATTGACATGGGGGTTTTGTGTGTTAGCTGACTGATTGCAGATAATGGGACTGACAGGGCAGTGTTTGTGTGTAGCTGACTGATTGTAGATAATGGGAATGACATGGCAGTGTTTGTGTGTAGCTGACTTATTGTAGATAACAGGATTGACAGGGCAGTGTTTGTGTGTAGCTGACTGATTGTAGATAATGGTACTGACAGGACAGTGTTTGTGTGTAGCTGACTGATTGTAGATAATGGTACTGACAGGGCAGTGTTTGTGTGTAGCTGACTGATTGTAGATAATGGTACTGACAGGACAGTGTTTGTGTGTTAGCTGACTGATTGTAGATAATGGTACTGACAGGACAGTGTTTGTGTGTAGCTGACTGATTGTAGATAATGGGATTGACAGGGCAGTGTTTGTGTGTAGCTGACTGATTGTAGATAATGGGAATGACATGGCAGTGTTTGTGTGTAGCTGACTTATTGTAGATAACAGGATTGACAGGGCAGTGTTTGTGTGTAGCTGACTGATTGTAGATAATGGTACTGACAGGACAGTGTTTGTGTGTAGCTGACTGATTGTAGATAATGGTACTGACAGGGCAGTGTTTGTGTGTAGCTGACTGATTGTAGATAATGGTACCGACAGGACAGTGTTTGTGTGTAGCTGACTGATTGTAGATAATGGTACTGACAGGACAGTGTTTGTGTGTTAGCTGACTGATTGTAGATAATGGTACTGACAGGACAGTGTTTGTGTGTTAGCTGACTGATTGTAGATAATGGTACTGACAGGACAGTGTTTGTGTGTTAGCTGACTGATTGTAGATAATGGTACTGACAGGACATTGTTTGTGTGTTAGCTGACTGATTGTAGATAATGGTACTGACAGGACAGTGTTTGTGTGTTAGCTGACTGATTGTAGATAATGGTACTGACAGGACAGTGTTTGTGTGTTAGCTGACTGATTGTAGATAATGGTACTGACAGGACAGTGTTTGTGTGTAGCTGACTGATTGTAGATAATGGGATTGACAGGGCAGTGTTTGTGTGTAGCTGACTGATTGTAGATAATGGGAATGACATGGCAGTGTTTGTGTGTAGCTGACTTATTGTAGATAACAGGATTGACATGGCAGTGTTTGTGTGTAGCTGACTTATTGTAGATAATGGTACTGACAGGACAGTGTTTGTGTGTAGCTGACTGATTGTAGATAATGGTACTGACAGGGCAGTGTTTGTGTGTAGCTGACTGATTGTAGATAATGGTACTGACAGGACAGTGTTTGTGTGTAGCTGACTGATTGTAGATAATGGTACTGACAGGACAGTGTTTGTGTGTTAGCTGACTGATTGTAGATAATGGTACTGACAGGACAGTGTTTGTGTGTTAGCTGACTGATTGTAGATAATGGTACTGACAGGACAGTGTTTGTGTGTTAGCTGACTGATTGTAGATAATGGTACTGACAGGACATTGTTTGTGTGTTAGCTGACTGATTGTAGATAATGGTACTGACAGGACAGTGTTTGTGTGTTAGCTGACTGATTGTAGATAATGGTACTGACAGGACAGTGTTTGTGTGTTAGCTGACTGATTGTAGATAATGGTACTGACAGGACAGTGTTTGTGTGTTAGCTGACTGATTGTAGATAATGGTACTGACAGGACAGTGTTTGTGTGTTAGCTGACTGATTGTAGATAATGGTACTGACAGGACAGTGTTTGTGTGTTAGCTGACTGATTGTAGATAATGGTACTGACAGGACAGTGTTTGTGTGTTAGCTGACTGATTGTAGATAATGGTACTGACAGGACAGTGTTTGTGTGTTAGCTGACTGATTGTAGATAACAGGATTGACAGGGCAGTGCTTGTGTGTAGCTGACTGATTGTAGATAATGGGATTGACAGGGCAGTGTTAGTTTGTTAGCCAACTAAAAAAAAAAAAGTCGCTTAAAAGTCAACAGGGTTTACTTCATTGCACCGGGTTTGATCCCATATGACTCGATCTCTTTCCGTAGCGCGGAAAGCGTCACACAAAGCACGAACTCTGTAGCTCTAACGACGACCGACAGGAGTCTGTGAAAAATTTCACTCGTGAACCGAAGGATGCAGCCTGGAATCGAACCCACAACCTTCGGAGCCCGAGTCAAAACGGCTTGACCACTTCATCACGGAGACTCCGTTTGTTTGTTAGCCAACTGAATGTAGATAATGGGATTGACATGGAGATGTTTGTGTGTTGAGATGAGCAACTGGGATTGATCGGGGAGTGTTTCCGATAACTTCATGCAACTAGAAACCCTTGGCTGTGGAGGGTTTGCATTTTCATTGTTGTGTGACTGGTTAAAAGCAAATCACAGAATGGCTCCGGAGCATTGAATCATAGACTTGGATCACTAGTTGGGGATGGTGCAAGAAATGGGTTGATGATCCTCCTCTCGTGTGATACAGCCAGAGGCCTTGTCAACACAAGTCTAGCTGCCGGTCACTTGCCTGCTGCTATGCTTGGTGATCCAGCTTGCTTGCTTGTAGTGCAGCTTTTCATTCCTTGTTTACACCCATGCCTTTTTGCTGACTAACTTGCACGTGCTTTCTCTTGTATGCCAACAGCTTTTGGACATCACCCACACAATATTTAACCATTTGCTAACTTGATTAGGTGAAGCAGTTCGACTAACCTTCACCCAGCTACTAACCTTCAACCTCTGACACTCACTTTTGTCAATCTGTTTTATTTACCAGCCAACATCCATTCTTCAGGCTAACATAGCATGCTTAAGCTGACAGGTGTGGGTTTGAATATTTTGATCACTGTTAGAAACCATTGATTATAATGCTAAGGACAACACTGCAAATAACACTGGAGCTGCTGTGGTAGTGTTACAGTGAATGTTCTTGCCTTCCAGCTTAGAGCTCAGGTTTAAATCTAAGTTGAGGTGTGTTTATTCATGACCACTTATAGCCAGTACCTGTTTGTTACTGGGACCTATAAAGGAAGCAAAGAATAGTAATACTGTCAGAATCTGGCAGGTCCTCAGGACCGGTCCTCAACACAACCAACTCGGTGCAATAATGAACATGCCAGTCAGCGAGAGCCCCGTAAGACCCAACTGAACCTGAAGAGCAGAGAGAAGAAAATATGACAACTCCTGGTTAGGACTAACTCGAAAGAGAACAAAGAAAGGAAAGAATATCAACACTCACAGTAAAACCGGACCTCAGTTATAATCAGCGCTGTAGAAGCAGGTTAAACAAGGCCAATGTTGTTTGTCTGTCTGGTCACCACTGAGCTGACACTGTAACCTACCAAGCGTGTCACAAGAGGCAGTTGTGGAGGGCTGGCTGCCTCGTCCTCTAGAAAACTTAGCTGCACAATCCAACCATTCATGAACAAGTCTACACAGGGCTGGGTGTGAGTGGGTTGAGGGACTACTTCATTGGGATCTGACAGGGCTGTGTGTGAGTGGGTTGAGGGGCTACTCCATTGGGATCTGACAGGGCTGGGTGTGAGTGGGTTGAGGGACTACTCCATTGGGATCTGACAGGGCTGTGTGTGAGTGGGTTGAGGGACTACTCCATTGGGATCTGACAGGGCTGGGTGTGAGTGGGTTGAGGGACTACTCCATTGGGATCTGACAGGGCTGGGTGTGAGTGGGTTGAGGGACTACTCCATTGGGATCTGACAGGGCTGGGTGTGAGTGGGTTGAGGGACTACTCCATTGGGATCTGACAGGTTTGGTTCACTGAAAAATACTGGTTAATAGGTTTACTTTTGTTGATGTTTTTTTGTTTGTTGAATCTCCTAGTCACAACTCACATTCATTTGTCTTCAATATCAGCTTGATTGCTGCTCCTTCTACTGCATGGGGCAGAGGTCATCATGCTGGTGGGTCATAGGTCATCATGCTGGTGGGTCATAGGTCATCATGCTGGTGGGTCATAGGTCATCATGTCTTATGTTGGTTGGTCAGGTCACCATGTCACATGCTGGTGGGTCATAGGTCATCATGTCTTATGTTGGTGGGTCATAGGTCATCATGTCTTATGTTGGTAAGTCAGAGGTCATTATGTCATATGTGGTGAGAAGAGGGCATCTTCAAATGTTCAGTCACCTCCGTAGGTTTATGTGTGTCACTTTAAGCAGGTTGCTGTAAACCAGAGAGTTGTAACACTGATCTTGTGCCAGATGTTGTGGCTGTCATCCCCGAATGTGTTAAACATAATTGTGTTTGTTGCAGGCACCTGCCAGTTTGTTGGATGCCCTAGAGCAGCACCTGGCATCGCTGGAGGGCAAGAAGGCCGGAGCAACAACGCCCACCAATGCTAGCAAGTGAGGCTTGTGTGTGATTGTCTTCTCACGTACATTCATGATTGAGCACTGACACAAACATATGGTTTGTGACTGATGCTCTTACCAACAACACCACCCACCAATGCTAGCAAGTGAGACTTGTGTGTGATTGTCTTCTCACGTACATTCATGATTGAGCACTGACACAAACATATGGTTTGTGACTGATGCTCTTACCAACAACAACACCCACCAATGCTAGCAAATGAGACTTGTGTGTGATTGTCTTCTGAAGTACATTCATGATTGAGCACTGACACAAACATATGGCTGTCAGATGAAGTGACCAGTGTCAGTCCTCACTGTCAGTCCTGTCTAGAACAATCTATGGTTTCTGTTTGTGACTGGATCAAACCCAAACCTTTGGTTGTTGTTTGTTTTGGGGTTGTCAGTTCAGGATCAGTTTCATTGCTCATGTTTCCCTCTATCAGCCTCTTCTCATAGATCACACTGGGAGAATCTCAGCCCAGTGCATCAACTCTACAGATAGCAAATGTTTTCATACCTGAAATGACATCTGCTGTCAGTATTGTGGTTGTGGGTGTTGTCTAATGTGGGAATGTACCTGGGACTGTGATCTCTTCAGCCTTCTCTTTTCCACTTCCAGCTGTTGACCGACGCTCAAACCATTGTTGAAAATCAGCACAAGCTATCTGCTTCCAAATGGCCTGCTGCTGAATTGGAACCTCATGTTTGGGATTGTGATTCATGTTTGCTGCCCCTTATCCAGAGACAGTGGCAATACATCTCTAGCCCTATAACAGGGGGCCTGTACTCTGACTGGCTGCTCTCTTCTGTTGTGTAGGTTCTGAACCACTTTGTTGTATGTTGTCTCTACTATAGATCCTGAACCATTCTGTTGTATGTTGTCTCTACTATAGATCCTGAACCACGCTGTTGTATGTTGTCTCTGTTATAGATTCTGAACCACGCTGTTGTATGTTGTCTCTACTATAGATCCTGAACCACTCTGTTGTATGTTGTCTCTATTATAGATCCTGAACCACGCTGTTGTATGTTGTCTCTGTTATAGATTCTGAACCACTTTGTTGTATGTTGTCTCTGTTATAGATCCTGAACACACTCTGTTGTATGTTGTCTCTGTTATAGATCCTGAACCACTTTGTTGTATGTTGTCTCTGTTATAGATTCTGAACCACTTTGTTGTATGTTGTCTCTGTTATAGATTCTGAACCACTTTGTTGTATGTTGTCTCTGTTATAGATCCTGAACCACTTTGTTGTATGTTGTCTCTACTATAGATTCTGAACCACTCTGTTGTATGTTGTCTCTGATATAGATTCTGAACCACTTTGTTGTATGTTGTCTCTGTTATAGATTCTGAACCACTTTGTTGTATGTTGTCTCTGATATAGATTCTGAACCACTTTGTTGTATGTTATCTCTGTAATAGATTCTAAACCACTCTGTTGTATGTTGTCTCTGTTATAGATTCTGAACCACTCTGTTGTATGTTGTCTCTGATATAGATTCTGAACCACTTTGTTGAATGTTGCTTGCCTCTGTTATAGATTCTGAACCATTCTGTTGAATGTTGTCTCTGATATAGATTCTGAACCACTTTGTTGTATGTTGTCTCTGATATAGATTCTGAACCATTCTGTTGAATGTTGTCTCTGATATAGATTCTGAACCACTTTGTTGTATGTTGTCTCTGATATAGATTCTGAACCACTTTGTTGTATGTTGTCTCTGTTATAGATTCTGAACCACTTTATTGAATGTTGTTTGCCTCTGTTATAGATTCTGAACCACTGTATTGTATGTTATAGGCCTGTTGGGTTTGCTTCCGCACTGAACACAATGACATCCAACACATTTAACGTCTCCGAGACTGAGAAGAAGCGCATTCTAGATGAGGAGAACCAACAGCTGGAAAAACTGAAGGTGAGTTTGACTTTCCTGTCTTTAAGTGTTTTCTTCTTTCTGGTTTTGCTTCCCAGATTTGTGGGTTTTATGTGTTTTGTTTTTAAAATTTCTCGTTATGATGCTTGGATAACTGTTTGTGGGTTAATATATTTCTTTTTTCAACTAAATATTCTTTATTCCATTGTGTTTGTTGAGAAAAATTTTGGTGGAAACATTGGCTTGGTATCTGTTTGTGTCTTTGGTTTGTCGAGTTTCCCAGTCACACTTCATGTTTATTTGTATTTGATATCAGCTGGATAGCAGCCAGTCTTGTGTTTACTAACATCTGACCCCAGTTGAGGAGAATCCTAAATCTGGGACCAACTGAACCCCGGCATAGTCCGGTAGCCACGGATGCCTTGACACATCTCCAGGCTGACTGAACCCTGGCATAGTCAGGTAGTCAAGGATGCCTTGACACATCTACAGGCTGACTGAACCCTGGCATAGTCAGGTAGTCAAGGATGCCTTGACACATCTACAGGCTGACTGAACCCAGCATAGTCAGGAAGTCAAGGACACATCTACAGGCTGACTGAACCCTGGCATAGTCAGGTAGTCAAGGATGCCTTGACACACCCCCAGGCTGACTGACCCCAGCATAGTCAGGAAGTCAAGGACACATCTACAGGCTGACTGAACCCTGGCATAGTCAGGAAGTCAAGGAT
The DNA here is from genome assembly GCA_014155875.1 of Cepaea nemoralis. NCBI lineage: Eukaryota > Metazoa > Mollusca > Gastropoda > Stylommatophora > Helicidae > Cepaea > Cepaea nemoralis. The sequence goes on along the minus strand of JACEFZ010005002.1, from coordinate 468,122 downwards.
GCCTTGACACATCTACAGGCTGACTGAACCCTGGCATAGTCAGGAAGTCAACGATGCCTTGACACATCTACAGGCTGACTGAACCCAGCATAGTCAGGAAGTCAAGGACACATCTACAGGCTTACTGAACCCTGGCATAGTCAGGTAGTCAAGGATGCCTTGACACATCTCCAGGCTGACTGAACCCTGGCATAGTCAGGTAGTCAAGGATGCCTTGACACATCTCCAGGCTGACTGAACCCTGGCATAGTCAGGAAGTCAAGGATGCCTTGACACATCTACAGGTTGACTGAACCCAGCATAGTCAGGAAGTCAAGGACACATCTACAGGCTTACTGAACCCTGGCATAGTCAGGTAGTCAAGGATGCCTTGACACACCCCCAGGCTGACTGAACCCTGGCATAGTCAGGTAGTCAAGGATGCCTTGACACATCTACAAGCACATTCAGTGTCTGGTGTTAGACCCATATTTCAGTAGACCCAACCACACTTGGCGGCTGATGTCACAATCATGCCAGACTCCTTTTACTTCCCAAGACGGATTGCCAACCTCGGGAGGAAACCAATGAGGTCAAGGGCCCTTGCAGTGCCTGCAGGCATGTTGGGTATATGGTGCTAGCCCTGATGTTTACTGACCAACCAGCACTCAGTGGCTACTGTGGTCAGTATCAGACCGGCCGCCTTTACCTTCCATTACATTTCCTGGTGCCTGCTTAGTCTGGAGTCAGTGGCGAATGTAATCCCAAGGCTATATCACACCCAGGGTTATATCACATCCAGGAATATATCACACCCAGGGGTATATCACATCCAGAGATATATCACACCCAGGGCTATATCACACCCAGGGTTATATCACACCCAGGAATATATCACACCCAGGGTTATATCACACCCAGGAATATATCACACCCAGGGTTATATCACACCCAGGAATATATCACACCCAGGGTTATATCACACCCAGGGTTATATCACACCCAGGGCTATATCACACCCAGGGATATATCACACCCAGGGCTGTATCACATCCAGAGATATATCACACCCAGGGCTATATCACACCCAGGGTTATATCACACCCAGGGCTGTATCACATCCAGGGCTGTATCACATCCAGAGATATATCACATCCAGGGCTATATCACACCCAGGGATATATCACACCCAGGGCTATATCACACCCAGGGTTATATCACACCCAGGAATATATCAGTAAATGAGCAGATCATAGTGAAACCACAGTGCCAGAAGTCATGTTCTTACTAGGTCGGATGTCATTGTCATCTGTTGTCCTCTATGTGTCATTGTCTATTGTTGTCCTTTCTGTGTCATTGTCATTTGTTGACCTCTCTATGCCATTGTCACATGTTGTCCTTTCTATGTCATTGTCATTTGTTGTCCTGTCTTTGTCATTGTCATTTGTTGTCCTCTCTGTCTCATTGTCATTTATTGTCCTCTCTGTGTTGTTATTTGTTGGCCTCTGTGTTATTGTCATGTGTTTTGTCCTATGTGTATCATCGTGTGTTGTCCTCTCTGTGTCATTGTCATGTATTATCCTCTCTGTATCATTGTCATGTGTTGTCCTCTCTGTGTCATTCTCATTTTTTATCCTGTCTGTGTAATTGTCATATATTGTCTTATGTGTGTCATCATGTGTTATCCTATGTGTGTCATTGTCTCATTTGTTGTCCTCTCTGTGTCATTGTCATCTGTTGTCCTCTCTCTATCATTGTCATTTGTTGTCCTCTTTGTATTGTTTGAAGCATGGCCAGAAGTCTGCCATGTTGATTGAATGGATTCATGAATTATAAGTTGGTTTATTTTCCTGTTGTGGGGTCAGCTGTGAATTGTGGCTGATTCCAGTTGGCTGACTCTTGAGTCATTTCAACATACAGGCTTGAACATCTGTTGGGAGGTGTGTTTGAATGTCTGTTTTTGACCTTTTAAAGTGTCATGAAGCATGGCTGACTCTTGAAAATTGACTGACTCTTGAAAGTTTACTGACTCTTGACAATTGACTGAATCATGAAAGTTGACTCTTGCTGGATGTTAATGCTTGTCATGCTGTTGTTAACACATGCATTGGCTGAAGTTTAGGTTTATGTTATCCAGGCATTTGTATGCCTTATACAGTTGCACTAAATGTGATTTATTTACTTATCTATCTGTCTGTTTGTCTGTTTGTCTTTATGTCTGTCTTTATACAGCTGCCTCTTGTATCTCTCTGCTTATCTATCTGTCTTTTTCCCTCTTAATCCTTAAAATGAGAGAGATGGTGAGCCTACAACATGTCACCTCTTTGACATGCATCTCTCTCTTTTCTTGATCTTCTTCCTCCTCCAATGATCACCACCATTGCTGAGTTTATTGCTTTGTGCGTGTGTCTGCCTGTTATGTTGATTGCTCTCTCTCTCTCTCTCTCTCTCTCTCTCTCTCTCTCTCTCTCTCTCTCTCTCTCTCTCTCTCTCTCTCTCTCTCTCTCTCTCTCTCTCTCTCTCTCTCTCTCTCTCTCTCTTCTGCGTGTGTGTATGCGCACATGTGTGTGTGCCTGTTATGTTAATCAGCGGAAACTGTAGAATGTAGCCACGATTTCTTGAGTACTAACTTGTGGGGTAGACAAAGTGTGTGTGTTAACAATTAGTATTGCTAACTGTGCAGTATTAACATGAATTAGACCTTCAAAACTCTCCACTAATGTAGCTATCTAACCACTCGGCCACTTCACCAATGCCACCAGCGTTGCTCTGTCCATCAGCTCACCACTTGCATTATAATTGGTTCATGTCGGTCCATTTGGTCAAACATGTCTTGGTGTCTCCTCATCTTTCTTTGAACTGCAATTGTTTTGTTGTTGTTGGTCTCAAGTTGTTACCATGTCTAACAGGCTGAATCCATCCCTGGCCATTGATGATCTGTCAGTTGTGTCTCAAGTTGTTGCCATGGCTAGCAGGCTGAATCTGTTCCTGGTAGTTTATTGTCATATTTTCTTGTTTAGTCTTTCTTCTTCTCCCCCTGGGATGTGGAGATACCTTACAGTCTTGTTTAGTCTTTCCTCTTATACCCTGGGATGTAGAGATACCTTACAGTCTTGTTTAGTCTTTCCTCTTCTCCCCCAGGGTGTAGAGGTACCTAACAGTCTTGTTTAGTCTTTCCTCTTCTACGCTGGAAGTGGAGGTACCTTACAGTCTTGTTTAGTCTTCCCTCTTCTAACCTGGGATATAGAGGTACCTTACAGTCTTGTTTAGTCTTTCCTCTTCTACGCTGGAAGTGGAGGTACCTTACAGTCTTGTTTAGTCTTTCCTCTTCTACCCTTGGGTGTAGAGGTACTTTACAGTGTTGACATGTTTAGTCTTTCCTCTTCTACCCTGGGATGTAGAGGTACCTTACAGTCTTGTTTAGTCTTTCCTCTTCTACCCTGGGATGTAGAGGTACTTTACAGTCTTGTTTAGTCTTTCCTCTTCTACCCTGGGATGTAGAGGTACTTTACAGTCTTGTTTAGTCTTTCCTCTTCTACCCTGGGATGTAGAGGTACCTTACAGTCTTGTTCAGGCTTTACTCTTCTATCCTGGGATGTAGAGGTACCTTACATTGTTGTTATATGTTGGTGTAATTATAACACACACACCCCTTCATGATTCATTAATTAAATCAAGGCAACTCACTGTGTTCTGTATGGACTTATAGAATTCCCAATTTAGACATCTCTGGGGCTCTTCCAGTGCTCATGTCTAGGCAAATCTAGCAATCAGCTGCTTGTGTCAGGGAGCACAGATACAGTTAAATATACAGTCACAGTTGCACATGGGAGATGTGGCAAGCTGTTGTTTGCTCTATTCATGATGCCCGTTAATACTGATTATATACTAAAAGCAAGAGTATCTGAACACAACTGTGCTTTTACAGAATCAAATAACAGGAAGATGTTATGTAGCTGATCATTGCATCTCAGGCATCTCAGCATACATTGGTGAAGACCTTTCTTGAATGTGGTCAAGGTCCTGTGAAGAATTACTGCTCCAGCAGCAGCACAGAGACCAGTGACCTTAGACATCAGGTCCTTATCTGACCAGATGTGTCAGAGTGTCAACAAACGTGACGTAACTCGGGTGTAATTTAGCCGTCAATTGTGTCATTTGTGTCTCTGTTCTTATGTGTCTTTATGCCAGATGAAGATAATGATGTCCTAGTATGTATTCAATCTTTGTTTTGTATTACTTTATCACCATAAGTGCCAGATGCCCCTGTAGATTGATGAGTATGCCTGGATCACCTGTAGATACACGGTGGAATTGTCTGTCTGGGCTGTTGACCGTTGGAGCTGTGAACTTTGTCATTGTTGGTTTTTGTCATTGTTGGTTTTTACTGAAAGTACAACATATGTTCTATTGGGCAGGGTGAGGATGAGGCTGAACTCAGCGTTGAGGCTGAGGGCGGTGAAACTGAGAATATCTTTGTGAGTAGCCCAGTGCTGATTGTACTTCATCCCAGATGACCTTTGTCCTGTGTAGTTCTCAGTTGTACCCAGCTGCACCCCTTCACGTTACCCAGAATCCTCCATGTATCCCTTCCTGTGTTGACACAGTGTCTGTGTGCTTGCTGTAGATAGCTGTTGTAGTTAGTGTAGATCCACCGAGCTGCTTGTTGTGTGTCTGTTGTAGAAGGTATTGTTCCAGTGACTTCACTTGCAGAGGAGGAGGAGGAGGCAAATTCAAAGGAGGAGATGAAAAAGGAGAGTAGTAGTAGAAGGATCCCCCGCTCGTGACTTGCGGGATACTGAGCCGGCCGCTCAGAAAGCAATGGCAAATTACTGAGCGTAATCTTGCCAAGAGATCAACATACAGCTGAAAGATGCTGGTGTTGACAGCTAAGTCCTGTAAAGGATATGCTAAAAAAAAAAAAAAAAGTAGAAGGATTGACAATGATGATGACTCAAGATGAGGGTGATGATGTTTAGAAGAGAAGAGAAGAGAATGATGTTGAGGAGGGAACAAATAATGATGATGAGGGAAAAGAAAACTATGAGGAGTGAGAAGAAAAGGATGAGTAGGAGAGAAGAGAATGATGATGAGAAAGAGAAATGAGAACAACGAGGAGGAAAGAAGAGAATTAGATGAATAGGAGGGAAGAGACCAATGACAAGGTGAAAAAAGAACGGTCGTGTGGAGGAAAGAAGAGAATGGTGTTAAGAATGAGAGAAGAAAATTATAACGAGAGAAAAGAATGAATGATGTGAAGGAGAGCAGATAATGATCTGAAGGAGAGAGTAGAGTGATGTTTATGAGAATAGAAGATAAAGAAGACAGTGGGTTGATACAGGTGATATTCTGTATTTATTCCACACCTGTGACCTAGTCACACATGAATATATGCCCAGTGGGGCAGGCCTGCCACAGCTTAACCATACAACTGCAACTTTCATTGGGGTCGCCTGCAAGCTGACGCCGGGATGGGTTCAAACTGACTGGCATATATGGGTTTTTCGAATGTTTACATATCTCTTCTGTTTATATTTGTATGTATGTAGTTTTATTCATATATTTATATGCCAATGTTTATAGGCATATATTTATATACCTATATGTATAAGTCTGCATTTATAGGTGTGTATGCATCTGTTGATATTTATATGTATTTATATACCTATGTTTGTAGATATAGATTTATGTATTTATGTTTATGGTTATGTATAAATACACATCTGTGGGGATTCACTCTTCTCAAGTAATACACTTAATTTAGTTAATGTCGTCATCGCCAGGAGGTTACGCTGAAAATTTCATGAGTGGGGTTGGGCAAGAGTTTGACCCCACACTCACCGTCTGCTAAGAGAGGTAAAGATTAGCCATTTATTCCTCCGTGCATTCAGACCTACAAAATGACCCTAGCATGTCACAGACCCCCTAGCAGGCTCCCGCTCTGGGACTTGTGTTTTTTTCTTCTTTTGAATATTGAATGAGAAATAGTAGGAAGAACATCAGCAGCAGCACATGGAGCAGAACAAGCAGACCAACACACATGACCGTGAGAAAGCTGGCTTAGACACCCAGCAAACACACACCACATGTAGTATGTACTGTCTGAAATAACAACCACCATATGTACTCATTATAACTGCAGGGATTGATCAGGGTAGGGAGGGCCTTTACACAATTTGTTCATAAACAAAGCTAGTTGCATATATAACAGCGCACAGATAAATAGGACTAACGAGTTCTTTGCTGAGTATAAACAGAGGTTTATTTCATCTTGATGACAACTTCTACAGCCTTCATACAACATGGCGTCTTCTCTCTTCCAGGCCCAGATGTTGACTGCTTCCTAACAACAAACTACGTCACGACTTGAGCATCCTTCTTCCCATTCCATCCTGATGCTCAAGCGTGCTGTAGCTTTGCCCACCCTAATCATACACTATCTGCTACACCTTCCTATGTTTTCGAAAGACTTTTTCTCTTAAAAAAAGTCTTTACTCCCAATCCCCCTATTCTATTCCCTCTCTTTCCTTACTTCCCATAACTCCTCTAATCTTCCCCAAACCAACTTTATTTTAAGTACAACAATCTATTCGTAACTCTTTCCCCTGCCATATAGTAAACGACTATGAACTTCTTCTTCGTTTCTGACTCTTCAAACATAACACACATTATTTACATATCCTCAATAACATTTAACTCTTAACTTTATACAATACATCATAACACATATGGTTACCTTTTTGGAATACCTCTTCTTTGCTTAAAAAATTCAAACGCTGTACCCTTCCGACACTACCTCAACTCCCCATTGTCATCACTACCCGTATGACCTCCCCATTACTGCTTCCCCACTTTCAACTAAGCTGAAATCACTCGCACACAATAGGAAGACAAAGAATCGGTGCGCACCGGAAATTCAAAGAAGTAGAACTCTTCCACACAAAAACCGCACTCACCTAAACCACACACTCCTTTACCCCCCTATGTCATTTGAGACTTTATGTAATAAAGTCTAAAACAATTATATCTTCTACAGTTCCCTTATACCACTTATTATGGTAACAGTTTACGCTGCTATCTACAGCATCCAATACCAACCATCAAAAATATTATTTACTCCCAAGTGTCTATATATTACAGACACTACTAATTTTATAGCTCTGAACCTTACCTCAACCTCGCATTGTAATGTCAACCACAAAACACATCCCGAGGACACAATTAAAAAGGTCCATTATCCCTCAAGACCTGTCCCAATACACATCACCTCACATAATAATCTCTTTTAATCTTGCCGAAATTTTCAGCGACCCCCTACTGTCCATTTATTATGGGCATATCTACTAAAACCTCCACTTATGCCGTTATCAACAGCAACAATATACTACCCCTGAACTCATGTGTGTGATTGCTTGCAACTAACTTTATTCTATCTCAGTCCATATATCACGGACCCTCAAAAACCCCATGTCATTATGTCTCCACAATGTTCATTTCTCACACTTACAACCCTTTACTATTGTACTGCTATCCACAGTGTCTAATCAAACATGGATTCAATTCATGTTTTACTATTTGTCTGGGGTAACATCGTTACCCACTTCTTCTTCTATAAGCCAGCAATCTCGTGTCTCTTATGAAAGTACATCCACTGGCTCTTCTGACCCCATGGAAACTATATTCTAAAACTTTTCCCTCATTTACCCCACTGCTATATTCATTAATCTTTTCTTCCCCCATATGGCTTCCAATCCATATATTTCCAATCAATGCTCACTTAAATTCCCCATAACCATTTTACTTGTGTAGTAACCCCGTCGTATGTTTCCAACACTTCATAGCCATATCAACCTCTCTACGCTGATTATCACAGCAAGCAAATATACCCATGAACATTATTCTTCACAAAGATGAATGTGTCTCTCTATTAGCTCTCAGTAGTTTTATTAACTCTTTTCTGAACGAAGGGTCTTAAATAAAGCCCCATGTATTGTCTTTATTCTAGACAAAACCATGTAAATTAAACATAACTTAATTAACTACTATTTAACATACAAGACAATTCACTTAAATTATAAGTGAAAGCGAAATAAAATCACAACAGGACATCATACCCCTCCCCCCCCCCCCAAGTTTTTATAACATCATTTATGTTTCCCCTCATATCAATTAAAGGTATTAACTCATTCAAAGAAAAACATATATTAAAATAATACAACATACATCCTAATCTATTTTTACCTAATACTACTGGTCTCTTTTACGGACCAGTAGTTTGTACGCAAAAGTCTAAGAACACAATAATCCTATTCTAAAATCAAATAATAACAATCATTTTACAGGACCAAATCAAGCAAAAAAATATTATATATGAGGCATTGAAAACTCAGATTCAATAAAACAAGTGTCTTCTCGCTAAAGAGAAGGTTTTCAAAAAAAATAATTCACATAGAATTAACTACTTAAAGTGACCAAACAACATTGCCTCCTATACGAACCAATGTAACACATATCTATTCACCCAAGTCATGCTTATTTTGTTATAAAACAAAACAACTCAATGCCAAGCATTAATGCCAAAATACGTATATATATATATATATATATATATATATATATATATATATATATATATATATATATATATATATATATATATATATATATATATATATATATATATATATATCTGTTACCACAGACCAACTCCTAAGTTAAAACAATATCTGTTCTCTCAATACAAGTCATTAATTAATAAATGACCGTCAATCATTGATTCTCTCCCCTTACAATATTCTATCTTTTACCAGACCAACTCCTAACACATCTCCCAATATCTGGAATATCAGCCTAACTAACCGCTGTAAACTGCAGCTCAAATCACATTACTTACCACTATTGTGGCGGCTATCCCAGCATACTACAACTCATTTCTCTACTAAAGGAAACCGTACCTCGACACACTAATTGTTTCCCTTGGATTTGTTCCAAGTATTACTACAACTACTTAATTATTACCGTTAACTACGGTATCTCCACCCTCCTACGACCAGCAAACAAATTTTGTCTATTTACTATAGACCTCTCACCAATACATCTACTTACTGTACCAACGACTAATTCTACTTTTAAGTTTCTCGTCTACCCGACGCAATTCACTAACGTATCATTACTTTCCAACATCTCACCACAACTACTCTAAACTATCCTCAAGTCTCTCCTAGCGATGATACTAGTCACACTTATCGGAACACGTTCTCCAACATTCATTTAACTAATCTTATTTACCCCCGTATCTTTAATTCCTCTTCCATTTATCGGGATTCTTACAGAACAGCAACCCACACCACTTATAACTGACAACGGACCTCACTTTCCTCATTTCTCAGTATCAGGCATTCATACTTCAACCTGTCCCTGTCCCTGTCAACAATACTAAACATATTGTATGAAACGTCATTCAGAATGTTAACTCTCTTTCTGTCAACCTGTCATACAACTTCCATAAATTCCGTCCAAGATTACACATTCCAAACAAAAGACATCACACCTTTCTAATCATGTTCTTTCTACCTCTCAATTTTCATATACTCAGTTACTTTATGCTCCACGTTTTATCAACATCACTTATCAGCCACTCTTCGCATATTCCCACGGTATTCGTATGTTTGCTCAGAAAGTGATACCCAACCTCGCTCTCATCTCTCGACTACTCTCGCATCGCGACAACCTAACGTGTCCATACCATTACTTGAAAAAGAAACAATTTAGACGCCAATTCAACATTCCAGCATATCACTTCACCACAGTCTAAGCGTATCGATCTCCTCCACACACATTGACACAAGATATATCAAGCCGCGCAACTATTACTAATCGCTTGACAACATTTTATCCATGTACTCCACTTAGACGGCGTCTCAAAACCTCACTTCCTAGCTTCACTCAGCGCGACGAACACCTGTTTGTCTACAGTTATACTCACGTGCGGACAACGCATAATCTGACGAATTACTCAACAGGACTTTCACAATTCAACTACTTTCTTACTTCATTCTCAATCATCATAATGCCACTATTCTCCGTCCTACTTAATTCTCAACGTCAAACTACTCTGACGGTCAATTACTCATTTATCCTATCTTAACCTCCTCATCACTTCATAATACTTCTTCGAGCTATGACATCCGCATTACCCAATCGTCATCACTATTCTATGACCACTTTATATCTCAAAATAACCTATGTAATACAAGACAATACTACATCAGTTCTCGACGTCACACATCACTTGCAATGATTCTCCACCATTTTCCACAGCAACAGCACATTTGAGTCGAAATTTGAGCCTCATCAAACTTGAATTACCCCAAGCTCAGTTACAAAATGCTCAAATCTGCTCGTATCGGTTATTTAAATACAACCATGGTCTTACCGATTTCATGAGACTTCTAGCTTTTTCCAGCGACGCTTCAGCTGTTTGCTGTTTTTGTGTTCCACTTTCTACTAGGCAAACATCTTTCTTTTTGGAAGTATCTTTCTCTCTCTCTCTTGGTATTCGTCTCTTAGCCTTCCCTACTTTCCTGTCATATAAACTGGTATCTAGTTCTAAAGAGTCACCAACCAAAACTCTGTCCGTCTGTCCACCAGCAACTACACCGTATGAGGGAAACATCACGCTTCGAGTCAGGATCTGCTTCGTAGTGCAATTCTCTCATTCTCCGAATCATCATGTATCTATAGTTGTTTCAGCATCCACGGTATTTACTATAATATGCGGCGGTAGAAATATCTTCTCCGTAACCTGAAGCTCTCACACCTAATATTTCTACACCATTTAGGGATTAATTTAATAGTCTATACCTGAGGAACTTGACATGGCAGTACCTCTATTAACTATCATACTACTATTTCTTTCCTCAATACTTTTCCTCTTTGGTTTCCTTTCGTCTTTGGTTCTCGTCTGTCTATCTTTCTTAACTTCAACTGTGTCTTCTTTTTCTAATTTCACCTGAGGTGGTTCCGCAATTTCCACCGTCTTAATAGTTTGCGTTCCCTTTTCTATTTTCTTAATTGACTGTACCTGGGTTGTCTTCTCTACAGTATCCATATGTGTCTGCGTACTATCATTTATCGTATTACTTGTCTGCGTCTGTGGCTCTCGGTCTATTCTCTTTATTAACACCGTCGTTTTCTTTTCCTGTTCAATCCTAATATTGGCAAGTACTTTAGGAGTCGTTGAATTCTTATCTTTGTGTTCTACTCTGTCCTTCGATCCTGACTTCAAATATTGTCTTTGTCTTTTTTCAAACCAGTCGTTACGTCTTTTTCTAGCGGTTGCACTGTGAGAGGGCCAGCCCCATGATTTCTTTGAAAGGTTTCTCTCACGCCCATTTTTGTATTTATAACAGCTATACCAGTCCGACCTTTCACTATTACGTCTGTTCTCACCGTCTTTTACTCTATATACATCAGACCTTGGTTCGTCATAACCATATTGTCTTCTGCCTTTATTAAGCAATGGCTGTCTCCTGTTATTCTTTCCTACTCCACTACAGTCTACCATAATAATAATAATAATAATAATAAGTCTTTATTTTCAAAGGGTTAAGAATTGGGCACGCAGGCCCGTCTGACATTCTGCCCTTCTTCTCTATTTCCTCTCATACATTCTTTCATTCAACATCACTTATGAAGCAACTTTTGACAACAAAAGAACATTAAAACGCATGAAAAATAATCAATAACAAATGACTCACTGAGGCAGTGTTTAACATGGGCATTATAAATACCTAAGGAGGGTGTAACGTGCCATACATAAGGGAATGTTTTTTGGCTAGTTGTCGTTTGAGATAAGTTACCATTATTGTCTTTTTTGTGTTATTTGTTATGGGGGCATGTAGTCTGTACTAAGGTAGTGTTCAAACAGGTTGCGAATGTATGTATCATGATTGGTGGTGTCTTTGATTTCTTGTGGAAGATTGTTCCACAACTGAGCGGCAGAGTATGCTAAGCTTGTTTTATATAAGTCTATCCTAGGTTTAGGGACATGAAGTATATTTAGTCGTTCGCTATGTCTAGCGTTATATTTAAACAATGGCCAAAGGTAGCTTGGAGCATTTTGAAATAGGATTTTGTGAATTACCATAAATAATACCATAAATCTATAAGGGTCTTGTCTAGTCGTTCTGTTCTGCAACGTTTCTACAAAATTTTCTACTTCATTAACTGCTACCTTTAACTCTCCTAACCATGTACTGATACGTTGTAATTCTACATGTAGGTAATTCATATTAACTTCTTTGTAATTTCTATCAAGCTTGAAACAATATTCCTTGGTACCTGAAAAAAAAACTCGAAGTCTTGAGCCTAGCTGAAATTATGCCTGTTTCTCCACTGTGCTGTGATGGGTCTGCCTGTTGCCATCTCCTGTTGTTTCCTTTGCTATGCTGAAATGTTGTGGATCCGTTATTTCCGCGTATTTATGGGCTAGGTCGTCTTTGAACTGCTCCCATGTCTCATCTACTCTAGCCTCTAATTTCCTTCGGATATGATCCGAAACCGGTTCTGTTGCTGCCTGATAAGCAAGTCTCATTTTCTCTTCATCTGATGCCGACACCAAATACGCATATTTCTCTATGGAAGTCACCCACTTTTTAAAATCTCTGGCCTGTCCACTAAACTTAACAATTTCAGTTGCCATTCCCTGTTGTTTTATGACCGTATGAAGTCTACCTACCGCTGTTCCTACCCCCGTCAAAACTTGTGCCAATGAATCCTGTTCCGTCATGCTGAAATATTTCTATATATAGCAATAAAATCAATTTCACACTTGTAACCAGCTAAATTAACAATATGATCGTATTTACTTTACACAACAGAATCGTTCAATTAGTCAATTGTACGTAAAATAATATTTAAAGTTCACCAATTACCCTAATTTGCTCCCGATCCAAGAAAGACGGACTCTTCTATGTTCGTTATCAGGCAGAATTCAAACACCAGGAGTCTGTGCCAGTTGAAATGCTCCTCCAATCGATCACGTACTTCAAGTAGTTAGGGAGTTTCTTCCTCTCAGTAACTTCAACCCTTGAGAATCGGTGTAATTCAGGAAAGCGATAATTTCAGTAGGTCGGCAGCCCAGTCTGCCTCTCCCACTTCCGAAAGTTCTTTAGCGGTATCGCTGCTGTTAATAAGCTTTTCATTTTTTCTTATTTTTCAAAAAGTCTCAAGGTCAGGATTCTGCGGCTTTTAGTTTGCTCCAGGCAATCTATCGTAACGAGAAGTAGACAACTGCTCTGTTAGTAAAATGTTTCTACTTGATTCGACTGATCGATTGAATCTGGTATTCGAGTACTTGAACCAGGATCGACAAAGCGGCTTCAGTACTCCATAAGGATCAATAAGGCTTGATAGTAGGCCTCACCACGATCAGACTGCGATCAGAGAGCAGCTTTGGTCAGTTCCCTGAAACAACATTGTATGACAGCGGCCCTGGTAGGTAGCCCGTTGAAACAACCGACAATGCAGGTAAAAAATGTAAAGCGGCGGCTATAACAAGCCTCTTGAAGTGAACAGTGTAAAGCGACGGCTATACCAAGCCTCTTGAAAATGATAAAAGTTCAGGCAACGGCTATGGTAACGAGCAGGCTGTGTGGCAACGATTCAGTCTACTTACTATGTATGGCGGAATGCAGAAGTCTTTGAAGTCCCTGCAACAGTGGGAGGTACGATCAGAAGTAGGTATCTCTATGTTGTCCGCCGAAATCAATCCCGTTAGCAAACCGCTCGAACAACAATGCCACAGTACCCGGCAAGGACTTGACAGCGATAGCGGCTCTCACACACCAGTCAAGCTCGAAAACAATTTGAGAGCGGACTGGACTTCACCACCAGTAAGGCTTCCTGACAAGAGGTCCTTATAGCGAGGATTCTGAAAAATAATTACAGACAACCACCCCTAGCCGGGCTTTTGGCTGCTGTAATTCTCACAAACAACGTAGTGGCCATTTATCCACTTCGCTTTTTCGTTCAACATAAGTATAGAACCGTGCCGTAATTCTGTCTCTGGGTATTTGATGTAAGCATAACGAGATCTTCAAAAAAACTTTGATTTTAGTTCGATGTTCGACCTGGACAGCATATTGTGATTCTGCGACACTCCAAGTTCGTATCCTGGTCACGGGCACCAATTAAGTCCTTTATAACAGCGCACAGATAAATAGGACTAACGAGTTCTTTGCTGAGTATAAACAGAGGTTTATTTCATCTTGATGACAACTTCTACAGCCTTCATACAACATGGCGTCTTCTCTCTTCCAAGCCCAGATGTTGACTGGTTCCTAACAACAAACTACGTCACGACTTGAGCATCCTTCTTCCCATTCCACCCTGATGCTCAAGCGTGCTGTAGTTTTGCCCACCCCATATACACATACTGCTACACATATCCTTTACAGGATGCCACAGTCAACCCCAGCATTTTTTGGCTGTTTGAGATTTCTTGACAAGTTTACGTTCTGTAGTTTGCCATTGCTTTCTGAATGACTGGCACTTATACCATTGTACGAAAACCAAGGCAATGTAGTCTACAGCCAAATCGATCAATATCTGTGTTTTGAGCGCAGTGTGCGGGATTGTGAATTGCGCTCCTAACCAATTCACCACAGAGCTGGTTAATCTGTTAATAGATTTGAAGTAATATACCTGGCAGTCTGTGGCCGTCAGCACCCAGGGATATCGCTGCCCAGACAGGACTGTGTATGTATATATCTGAGTTGCTTCAGTATATTTATAGTGGGTGTTTATAAAGTGGCTCATGAACAGTATCGTGTCACAGAAACTGAAATACTTTGGATATATTAAACGTCACAGTGGCTGGGTGAGAACAGGGATGGAAGGGATGGTTTCCCTAAACACGAGGCAGGGGTTGACCAGAACAAAGATGGACAGAGGACATTGCAGACACCTTGGACATGAGGGTCCATGAGGTGGGAGAAATTTCCAGAGTTAAACTTTTCTGTGTGCCATCATGAGAGCACTGTGATGAGGGCACCGTGATGAGAAAGCCGTGAGGAGAGCGCCATGATGAGAGCACCATCATCAGAGCGATGTGAGGAGAGTGACGTGATGAGAGCACCATCATCAGAGCGATGTGAGGAGAGTGACGTCATGAGAGCACCATCATCAGAGCGACGTGAGGAGAATGACATGATGAGAGCACCATCATCAGAGCGATATGAGGAGAATGACATGATGAGAGCACCATCATGAGAGCTATGTGAGGAGAATGACGTGATGAGAGCATCATCATGAGAGCTATGTGAGGAGAATGACGTGATGAGAGCACCATCATCAGAGCGATGTAAGGAGAGTGACGTGATGAGAGCATCATCACGAGAGCTATGTGAGGAGAGTGACGTGATGAGAGCACCATCATCAGAGCGATGTGAGGAGAGTGACGTGATGAGAGCACCATCACCAGAGCTATGTGAGGAGAATGACGTGATGAGAGCACCATCATGAGAGCTATGTGAGGAGAATGACGTGATGAGAGCATCATCACGAGAGCTATGTGAGGAGAGTGACGTGATGAGAGCACCATCACCAGAGCAATGTGAGGAGAGTGATGTGATGAAAGCACCATCACCAGAGCGATGTGAGGAGAGTGATGTGATGAGAGCACCATCACCATAGCTACATGAGGAGAGTGACGTGATGAGAGCACCATCACCAGAGCTATGTGAGGAGAGTGATGTGATGAGAGCACCATCACCAGAGCTATGTGAGGAAAGTGACGTGGTGAGAGCACCATCACCAGAGCGATGTGAGGAGAGTGACGTGGTGAGAGCGCCATCATGAGAGCTATGTGAGGAGAGTGACGTGATGAGAGCTATATGAGGAGAGTGACATGATAAGAGCACCATCACGAGAGTGAAGTGATGAGAGCACCATCATGAAAGCTATGTGAGGAGAGTGAAGTGATGAGAGCACCATCATGAGAGCTATGTGAGGAGAGGGACGGGATGAGAGCTACATCAGGAGAGTGACATGAGGAGAGCACCATCAGGAGAGTGACATCAGGAGAGTGACGTGAGGAGAGCACCATCATGAGAGCTACATCAGGAGAGTGATGTGAGGAGAGCACCATCATGAGAGCTACATCAGGAGAGTGACGTGAGGAGAGCACCATCATGAGAGCTACGTGAGGAGAGTGACGTTCTACAAAGGACCTGCTGTATGATGATTGATGTATTTACATGATAGATCTGTACTTATACATGTGCTGAAATATTTTAACTTTGACCTGCCAGGTCGACCCAGTCTGCCATGGTACCAGAAGATGTTTTGGGAAGTAAAAGCAGTCGGTGTGGTATTGACCACATCACTCATCAAGTGTGATCATCTATATAATTGTGGGACTAGCCACTTGCACCTAACACACCCCAAGGCCTGGAAGAGGCACTGTACTTGTTTATAGCTGTATGTTCACATACCATTTATAGCCCTATACTTTTTTTTGTTTTTTGTTGTTGTATATCCCTTACAGGACGTTTCATTCAACACCAGCATCTTTCAGCTGCTGATGATGTACTAGGCAAGATTACGCTCAGTAGTTTGCCATTGCTTTCTGAGCGACCGGCTCACATACCCCATAAGTATTCAGCGCGGTGCAATCCGCTACCAAATCTCGTGCAGCTGCGTTACTCACGAGAATATATAGGATTTCGGAGAAAGACGTTAACACCTACACCAGGGAGACCGGCAGCCCTTTACTTACATGTATATTATTCATACTATTACAGATTAATGTTCATAGATCTATAGTTGTACACTGGTATTTATATATTTGTGTATGAGTATTTATGTGTCCATATTTATAGTATTGTTATGTATATATATAGTATAGTTAGAGTCTGTACTGATATATCTGTACGTGCATGTAGTTACACATTATTGTAAGGTACTCGTATGGTTGAATGAATGTGTGCAATTGTCACCTGTTTTCTGTTGCTGTGAGTAGCATGACAGAGGTCCTGTGTGTGTGCCTAGACCCCTCCACATGTTGAACTGGTAAGGTGTCCGCTGAAGTTTAATTGTAGCCCTGGCATCATTAGAACATGAGGACACCTGTCAGCTGCAGAATGTTTGTAGTCTGTGTCAGGTGTTTGCGACAGCTGTCAGGTGTTTGTGACAGCTGACATCAGGTGTTTGTGGCAGCTGACGTCAGGTGTTTGTGGCAGCTTGTCAGATGTTTGCAACAGATGTCAGGTGTTTGTGACAGCTGGCATCATGTGTTTATGACAGCTGACATCAGCTGCTTGTGACACCTGACATCAGGTGTTTGTGACAGTTGACATCAGGTGTTTGTGACAGCTGTTAGGCTGTTCCGTGATGACACACACACACACACACACACAGCACATGCTAGTCTCGACAGAACAGAACAAGCAAATATAACCTTGTCTCTGTGTACTACTTGTTATCATATTTAGTCTCGGAGGTCAGCGTGGTAGAATGGTTAAGAGCGCTCGTTTTTAAATATCCATTGTGCCAATGCCGAGGTAGCGGGTTCAACTCCTGCACCGGTCAGTTGGACTAAAATGTTATCTTATCTTATCTTGACTTGGAGGGCATAAATTACAAGTATCTCAGAGATTGAAGTGGTTTGCCTGATGACGGGGGACACTAGTAACAGGGCAAGCTAATCCACACGCAAAAATCAGTTCAGTGCACTAGAAGTAGTAGCACGTGTATGCGGACGTGGCAAAAAAAATAATCTTAAGTCTATGTAACATGTACAGTGCGTCTGTCCTAATTTGTCTGTATGTTTGTTTGTGAAAGCCTGATGATGGGAGTTGGCACTTCAAAACGTCATCACTATATGTTTCTGGTACCATTGTCACTGCTGGGGTGGCATCACAGTATGTGTGTGTGTGTGTGTGTGTGTGAGAGAGAGAAGGGGGCTGGGTGGCGGCTAAAAACAGTCCTGTGCTGAGGTTACATGACTTGGGTAAAGCTGCAGATACTATGGACTGCTTTACACCAACACATCATAACCAGTGTCCCTTCTGAGGGCAACCAGAGAACAAGAGGAATTCTGAAGGTTGCAGCTGTCTGGTGTGTGTTGCCATCATAGAACATGAGGAACTCCGAAAGTTGCAGCTGTCTGGTGTGTGTGTGTTGCCAACAGAGAACAAGAGGACCTCTAACAGTTAAGCTGTCTGGTGTGTGTTGCCAACAGAGAACAAGAGGACCTCCGACAGTTTCAGCTGTCTGATGTGTGTTGCCAACAGAGAACAAGAGGACCTCCGACAGTTGCAGCTGTCTAATGTATGTGATGCCAACAGCACATTCAGTGTTTCAGCCCTGACAGAAAACATCCTTAATCTCCATGGCTGGCAGATGTCACATTTGTTGAGATGACCATACACCCTCGTGTCATTCACAGATAACATGATTTGTGGGTCTGTATTTTCATGTCTTCTCTCAAGTGGACACATCATAGTCCAGTAAATCAACATTTTAGGGGGCTGCATGGTCTCGAGGTATGGTGTCCGCCTCAAGTGCTGGAGGTCCCAAGTTCAAGCCTCGGTGAGGACCGGGATTTTTTTCTCGTGGACTTTTATTAATAAAATGTCCCCTGGTCTCTGGGTAGTGAGATTGGATGCCCGTGTGTATTGTTGCGCACGTAAAACATCCCTTGGCAGTTGGAAATCGAAAAAGAGTAGCCTAACGGCGCTGTCCGGGCAAAATTTCGAGTTAAAAATCTACCCAAAGTATTTCAGGATCCTCGCTGGTGCTACGGAGTTCGTGCAGTGAGTGAGTTTCTCCAGACTCAGGTTTGAGTTAGGAGAGAACGGAGCACTTATGGGTTGCACCCATGTGCCGTGATGTTGATCCATCGACTAAACTAAACTTAACTAAACTAAATCAACATTTGCATGTCTTCCCTCAAGTGGACATCATAGTCATGTGAATCAACACTGGCATGTCTTCCCTCAAGTGGACATCACAGTCCAGTAACTTAACTATCTGAGACTGTGTAAGAAATGATGTGACCGGACAGGCAGTGGGATCAACATCTTGTGTCACATGATGCGTCTCGTTAGAATTCAACACCGTCAACTACCAGCTACATCAAAGAAAATCTGCTATGACAGCAAGAGGACGCCCACGAAGAAAATGGATTGACGACATCAGAGACAGTGTAAAATAACACGGAATAACACTATCCAGTGCCACCTGTCTGGCTCTGGCATGGCAACTATACCTCTCTGTGACACTTGACCACATATGTGGAAGATGGTGAAGATGATGATAATGATGATACACAGTGTGGACATGTTGTTGAGGTGACAACACTTCCAATAAAACTTAGTTTGAAATGGAAAGATCTAGAGACACTGTTACCATGCATCCGATCTCGGGCATGCATGTATTCTTGTAGTGCATATATTCTTTGTTTTCACATATACTATGCATATATTCTCCTGTATGTACATATAGTCCCTGATGTGCATATACTCTTGTATGTGCATGAATCCTTGCCCATGCATGCACTAATCAGTGTCATCGGAAACCCTGTTTGTATGTTGTAGTTTTCACTAAATGGTTGTTGTAGATATGTAGCAGACGCAAGCACATTCCGCGGTTCTGTTTGTTTATTTTTGAGTGACAACAAGTGAAGGCGTCACAGAACATGCAAATGTTCACCTATTGTCTGTTGTTCATTTTTCATGTTCATTTTGCCTTTATGCTGTTGTTTCTAGTGATTAATCTTATTGAGATAAGTTCATGCTTTTAAAATGTTGGACAGGAAGACATAAATCTAGACAGCCATTGACACAAATGAAACACATGTCTTTATATCTGCTGACTCCCCTTGGCCATGAAGTCAGAGTCTATTGGCAGTGACACATCAAACCTGTGGAGGAGACATCACTAATCTAGCCCCTAGCCATACATAAACTCCCCTCACACAATCCCCTAGCCATATAAAAACTCCCCTCACACAATTCCCTAGCCATATAAAAACTCCCCTCACACAATTCCCTAGCCATATAAAAACTCCCCTCACACAATTCCCTAGCCATATAAAAACTCCCCTCACACAATTCCCTAGCCATACATAAACTCCCCTCACACAATTCCCTAGCCATATAAAAACTCCCCTCACACAATCCCCTAGCCATACATAAACTCCTCACACACTCCCCTAGCCATACATAAACTCCTCACACACTCCCCTAGCCATACATAACCACCCCTCACACAATCCCCTAGCCATACATAAACTCCCCTCACACAATCCCCTAGCCATACATAAACTCCCCTCACACAATCCCCTAGCCATATATAAACTTCCCTCACACAGTCCCCTAACCATACAAAAACTCCCCTCACACAGTCCCCTAACTATACACAAACTCCCCACACACAATCCCCTAGCCATACATAAACTTCCCTCACACAACCTCCTAGCCATACATAAACTCCCCTCACACAATGCCCCCCCCCCCTTTTTTTTTTTTTTGCATATCCTTTACAGGACATCACTGTCAACACCAGCATCTTTCAGCTGTATGTTGATTTCTTGGCAAGATTACGCTCAGTAGTTTGCCATTGCACACAATCCCCTAGCCATACATAAACTCCCCTCACACACTCCCCTAGCTATACATAGACTCCCCTAGCCATACATAAACTCCCCTCTTCTTCTTCTTCTTCTTCTTCTTCTTCTTCTTCTTCTTCTTCTTCTTCTTCTTCTTCTTCTTCTTCTTCTTCTTCTTCTTCTTCTTCTTCTTCTTCTTCTTCTTCTCCTCCTCCCTTCTCTTACTTTCTTCTGCATTTTGTCCCTCCCAAACAACATAGGCCTTCCAGCCACTCAGACCACACCCTCCTACCTTTTGCCATGTGCTTCATCTTGCTCCATACCCACCCACATGATCCTTGTCTGTCTCTCTCTTCTCTTCTCCCTCTGTTTGTAGGTTTGCCCCTGTTTCTCCTGCCCTGTGGGCTCCAGACATAATGATGTGGTAACTGGGTGTATGGTGACTGTTGAGCAACCACTGGATAGTTTGTGATCTTGTGCTGAGTTCCCATGGGACAATGGAGTCCGCACATACTGGACTGTACTGTACTGGCATCTTGCCGTCTTGACAGATGATAATTTGTTACATTGTGCTTTTAAATAAAAATGGCTTAATAACTGCAATCAGATCATGAATGGAGTTGTATTTCCCCACAGCACAAAGCCTGGGCTGAATTGTATAGTCTGTGTTGCCCATATAGCATGATCCCTCTCTCGGCCTGTCTAGTTTACTCCAGAAAAAAGGCCACACCAATACATCTGGAATAAGATAAGCTATAGAAGCTGCCAGATCAGCAAAGCAATGTTCTTGCTGTCTGCCTGTTTGAGCTTTGATCCTAGACCAGTTGCTGACCAAAACTTAGGACCTGGTCTGCCATGACATTTAGTCTTAAGTTGTATTTTCTCACACCAGGATAAGGCTTTTACCCTCCCAATTGCTCTCCTCCGCCTTAAGTTGCTGGCACAATGTAGGGTCCGCATGTCATACCTGGGTGTATGCATGATTATGTTGAGGAAATACCTCACTGGCTTGTTTAGGGTGACCCTATATGGATAACGTTGGAGCAGAGTTCATGTGTCTTGCAATGAATGTGTTTGCAGGAGCAGAAATTGAAAGAAGCCAATACAGGACAACAACAGAAGACATCCCCAGTTGCTGCTGCTGCCTCCAGTAACCCATTTGCAGATTCATCCCCTGTCAGCTCCTCGCAGGCCACCAACTTGTTTGGCTCACCCACAGAGCCCTCCATGCCAGCACTCAGTGCCAGTAGTAAACCCAGTGACGACCTGCTCAGTCTCACGGGCAACCCATTCATGGACAGCGTGCAGAACATCATGGCATCCGCATATCCTCAGACTGGCAGTAATCCATTTGGCTCCCCTGTGTTTCAGACCAACGGTGAGATAGCAGCTTGTTTTAACATGTGGTTTATTGTGTGTTTCAGACTAATGGTGAGATGGTAGCTTGCGTTTACATGTGGTTTATTGTGTGTTTCAGACCAACTGTGAGATGGTAGCTTGTGTTTACATGTGGTGTATATGTGTGTGTTTCAGACCAACGGTGAGATGGTAGCGTGTGTTTTACATGTGATTTACTGTGTGTGTTTGGGTTTCTGTGTGTTGGATGTTTAGCACAGCCACTTTCTACTGTAGTACTAGGTTTATTGTGGGGAGTCAAAGAAGATTAGTCAACCAACATGGAACTGGGTTGTCAGTCACTACACTCTGAGGGAGGTACTGAGGTGGGGATTGAGTACTTATAGTTGTACCGGGTGTTTGTAAAGTCTCATTACACTTTGTATGTAGAACAAATTTGAAAAATGAAGTACATGGCATCATTAAAAACATGTGCTTAAAAATTCATTAAATTAGTTACATAGTCACTGCTATGGTCTAAAGCTGTTTTGGGGAAGCTGGAAAGTACCAATGAAGTATTCATTATAACAGGTGTTGGAAATGTCCACCACGCACACTCCTCTTCATATTGACAAATACCTTCTGCAATGCCTGTGTGTTTATTTCTTGAATGGTAATTCTGATTGCTTCTTTCAGGTCCTCAATTGTGTGTACATTAGTTTGTAAACATTTCGATTCTAGAAACCCCATAGATAATATTCTAATGGAGTTAAATCTGGAGAACGAGCAGGCCAAATTCCACGTGATGATATGCGATTTTTCAAAAATTTCATCCAAAAAATGCAGTGATGCTTTAGCTGTGTGTGCAGTTGCACCATCTTGCTGGAACCACACTTCTTCAATTTCATGTTCATTCAGCTGTTCTAAAAAACGTTTCAGAATGTCAGTTATACACACCATACCCCGATTTTCTTATCGTGTAGAGGCGCTTCATGAAATGCATTGGAATTAAAAGTGCTCTAAGTGTGTGATCATTTTGGCTATCCAGGTAGATGAAACCATGCCTCATCAGAGAAGAATGTTAATTTGATAATTGACTCGTCTCTTTAGCTAATAATGCTTAAAACCACATGGAGTAGTTGACTCTGGCTTGATTATCACACTCTTTTAATTCAGACACAACAGAAATCCTTTATGGATGAAAATGTAATCATTTAAGAATTTTGTGCACTGTGATAACTTATATGTTCACTTGTTGCGACATTTTCCTTAAGGACGTGCTCAGGATTCTTTCTTTGATATCTAAACATTTTTCTTCAGACACAGCAGGCCAACCAGATCACGGAGCATTTCCACATTTCCTATAGCAAGAAACTTATTCAACAAATTTCTAAATGTAATGTGATGATGAGATTGTTTATCAGGAAATCTTGCTTTAAATCTTTGAACAACAATCCGTGTGTATCGACCGCCATTTCAAAACACTTGTTCAACCAAAAAATAATTTGCTACGTTAACACCATTCTGTTTGGCGTGCAAAAGAATTACTCCAGCAGATGACAGCCATTCGCTGCATATTGCTTCACAATGGACTGTGGAGAACATATGTTTATGTCATGTACTTAATTTTTCAAATTTGTTCTACATACAAAGTGTAGTGAGACTTCACAAACACCCTGTATTTAAAAAAAAAGGTCGCTTAAAAGTCGACGGGAGTCTCCAGGCAAAGTGGTCAAGCCGTCTGTTTCTGGCTCCAAAGGTTGTGGGTTTGATTCTGGGCCGCATCCTTTGGGTTCACGAGTGCATTTTTTTAAAGACTCCTGAGGTTCGTCACTAGAGCTGTGGAGTTCGTGCTTTGTGGAATGCCATTTCCGTGCTGTGGAAAGAGACTGAGCCATATGGGATAATAACCCGGTGCAATGAAGTCGACCCTGTCGACTTTTAAGTGACTTTTCAAACTAAAGTTAGCTGCATATCCTTTATAGGGCATCGTAGTCAACACCAGAATTTTTTGCTGTTATTATCTCGTGGCAAGTTTATGCTCAGTAGTTTGCCATTGCTTTCTGACCGACCGACAGACACCCATACCATTCCGTAAAAAACCAACACAGGATGGTCGGTTGCTAAATCGCCCACAGCTGATTAGTACATGTATAGTTGTTTTTTGTTTTTAAAAGTCACAGTGGTTGAAAAGATAAGAACATTTGCTCTTCAACTTCCGGTGCAGTGATCATGAGGTAGAGCGTTCAATCTCAACACTGCCTTTAAGTTAGGCTTGAACATTGAATTCTTGTTTCAAAAAGCAATGGCAAACTACGGCACATAACATTGTCTAGAAAATCAACTTGGGTTGATCACAATGTTGTGCAAAGGATATGCAACATTTACAATTAGTTGTGTCTGTACTGTTTTCTGTTCACTGAAACATGTGTGTGTCTGCCTATATCTGTTGCTGTCTGCCTGTGTCTGTTGCTGTCTGCCGTGTGTGTCTGCCTTATCTGTTGTTGTCTGTGTGTGTCTGCCTATGTCTGTTGCTGTCTGCCGTGTGTCTGCCTATGTCTATTGCTGTCTACTGTGTGTGTCTGCTTATATCTGTTGCTGTCTGCCTATGTCTGTTGCTGTCTGCTGTTTGTCTGCCTAGATCTGTTGCTGTCTGCAGTGTGTGTCTGCTTATATCTGTTGCTGTCTGCCATTTGTCTACCTATATCTGTTACTGTCTGCCATACACGTGTGTGAAGGGACATCCCTGGCTATCCCCGACAGGCTTCACAGCGACGACTACAACAGGCAACGCCTTCTCCTCAGATGCGGACTTTGCCCTAGCATTCAGCAATGGAGTGACCGGCACACAAGGTTGGTGGGATGGTCATTTCAGCCGTGTGTTGTCTGTATGCTTCTTGACCATTTTCTTGCATTCGTGTTGTATTTTATGGTTGTTCATGAGCTTGATTATTCTTCATATCTTTGCCACTCTGCAAGTTGTTTCTTCATGTTTTCATTGAGTTTTGTCATTTCACTCCACACCCTGGCTCTGCACATGAAAGCTTATGGAAACCCACAGTTGTCTGATATCATGTGTTCATCAGTGAAATGGTATTGATTAGCACTCAGAGTGGGGAGAACAATGATATATTGCTTGGGCAGGTAATAGAGACTGCAGTTGTTGACAGCTTTCGACGGGTGTTAGAGCAGACACTGTACATCTACAAAATGTTGCCAGTTGTAGGCACACATGATTGGAACCTTCATTTCTGTTCTGCTCTATGAGTGCCAGTCATTAACCATGTGTCAACCCTTTGATGTGTTTTTGTGTTTGTTTGTTATACTATCAGGTGTGTTTTCAGCTGTGTATGTTATTTTTCTTCTGCTGTGTTGTGGTTTCAGCCGTGAAAGTTATTTTTTCAGCTGTGTATGTTGTGGTTTGAGCTGTATATGTTATTTTTTTCCAGCTATGTTTGTAAAATATTCATGCTTTTGTGTTACTTGAAAGTCATGAAACCTCGTCTTCTTTGTAGCCAGTAATTTCTGGTGGGCATGTTACCTCATGCCACAAGGCCAGGCTGTCTAGTTTCTTGTCTCTAGCTCTTCCCTTGTCTCTCTTGCCCTCTAACTGTCCTGTTGTCACGACATAGTAGAGTTCACTTTTTCTCATGAGTGACCAGTTGTCTTCTTCAGTTGGTTTCTTTCAAGGTGTCTTCATTACTCTCATCTGTCTAAGGTTTTCTCATCATTCTTCTATAGAACCACATCTCTCCATTCTTCTATAGAACCACATCTCATCATTCTTCTATAGAACCACATCTCATCATTCTTCTACAGAACCACATCTCATCATTCTTTAGAACCACATCTCATCATTCTTCTATAGAACCACATCTCATCATTCTTCTATAGAACCACATCTCATCATTCTTCTATAGAACCACATCTCATCATTCTTCTATAGAACCACATCTCAGCTTTCTTCTATAGAACCACATCTCATCATTCTTCTATAGAACCACATCTCATCATTCTTCTATAGAACCACATCTCATCATTCTTCTATAGAACCACATCTCATCATTCTTCTATAGAACCACATCTCAGCATTCTTCTATAGAACCACATCTCATCATTCTTCTATAGAACCACATCTCAGCATTCTTCTATAGAACCACATCTCATCATTCTTCTATAGAACCACATCTCTCCATTCTTCTATAGAACCACATCTCTCATTCTTCTATAGAACCACATCTCTACATTCTTCTATAGAACCACATCTCTACATTCTTCTATAGAACCACATCTCAGCATTCTTCTATAGAACCACATCTCAGCATTCTTCTATAGAACCACATCTCAGCATTCTTCTATAGAACCACATCTCATCATTCTTCTATAGAACCACATCTCATCATTCTTCTATAGAACCACATCTCATCATTCTTCTATAGAACCACATCTCATCATTCTTCTATAGAACCACATCTCATCATTCTTCTATAGAACCACATCTCATCATTCTTCTATAGAACCACATCTCATCATTCTTCTATAGAACCACATCTCATCATTCTTCTATAGAACCACATCTCATCATTCTTCTATAGAACCACATCTCATCATTCTTCTATAGAACCACATCTCATCATTCTTCTATAGAACCACATCTCATCATTCTTCTATAGAACCACATCTCATCATTCTTCTATAGAACCACATCTCATACATTCTTCTATAGAACCACATCTCATCATTCTTCTATAGAACCACATCTCAACATTCTTCTATAGAACCACATCTCATCATTCTTCTATAGAACCACATCTCATCATTCTTCTATAGAACCACATCTCATCATTCTTCTATAGAACCACATCTCTCCATTCTTCTATAGAACCACATCTCATCATTCTTTTATAGAACCACATCTCATCATTCTTATATAGGACCACATCTCATCATTCTTCTTCAGAACCACATCTCATCATTCTTCCTATAGAACCACATCTCTCCATTTTTCTATAGCTCACTTCCAAACTTCCAACTCAGGTCTCACCTTTATTGACAAAGTTTTGGTGGTGGCAGCTGTTTCCTAGCATAGACTGTCTCTGCTGTATGCTAGAATTATGTAGCTCTAAGTAGAGTCTCCATGGCGATGGTGTTGCGGACGCGATTCATAATATCGCTTACCTGCTTTTGAGAAACAGCGGTGAACGATTTGACAGCAGACCATGTCACACTGGTTTTAACATGTTGGTATGAGAGCTGGTTGTTCAAAAAGCAATGGCAAACTACTGAACGTAAAAACAAGACATCAACAATGGCAGTAAAATGTTGGTGTTGACTGCAACGTCCTGTAAAGGATGTGCACCTTTAAAAAAAAATGCTGCAAACACCTGTCTGTAACTGAAAGGTGTTCTCCGTTCAGTGATGTCCGGCCATGAAGGATTGTGTGCTAGGCAAGACTCATGTGCTGTCTGTGTGTACGTGTCTGTGGCACCGGTGAACACACAACTAGAATGTCTGTCTTCTGTAAGCTCATTACACACAACCAGAATGTCTGCCTTCTGTAAGCTCATTACACACAACCAGAATGTCTGTCTTCTGTAAGCTCATTACACACAACCAGAATGTCTGTCTTCTGTAAGCTCATTACACACAACCAGAATGTCTGTCTTCTGTAAGCTCATTACACACAACCAGAATGTCATGTCTTCTGTAAGCTCATTGTGTCTTCTTGAACCCAGCTTTGTCTTACTTGTGGAATCAATTATGTGTGAATGCGGGTAATTAAGTGTGATATGTCTAATTTTTTATGTGGTTACATTTGTTGATTGTGGTTGCACATGTTTGTATGTTGATGTGGTTACATAAATTCATATATGTTGGTATGATACATGCAGAGAGCTGTCAAGCTTGTGTCTTTCTCGCATGCCCTTTGTTATTATTGCCTTCAATATGTGTGTGACTCTGTGCTACATCGTTGCCACATCCCAGGTATGCACTGTATTCATGTTGATGATATTGTGTCATGCATTGCAGTCTTTCATATCTAACTAACTGATCATGTTGTTGTTTGTTCTGTCAGTCAAATCTCTACATATTGTGTTCTGTCAGTCAAATCTCTCCATATTGTGTTCTGTCAGTCAAATCTCTCCATATTGTGTTCTGTCAGTCAAATCTCTCCATATTGTGTTCTGTCAGTCAAACCTCTGCATCTTGTGTTCTGTCAGTCAAACCTCTGCATCTTGTGCTCTGCCAGTCAAATCTCTGCATCTTGTGTTGTCAGTCAAACCTCTGCATCTTGTGTTCTGACAGTCAAATTTCTACATATTGTGTTCTGTCAGTCAAATTTATACATCTTGTGTTCTGTCAGTCAAACCTCTGCATCTTGTGTTCTGACAGTCAAATTTCTACATATTGTGTTCTGTCAGTCAAATTTATACATATTGTGTTCTGTCAGTCAAACCTCTGCATCTTGTGTTCTGACAGTCAAATCTCTACATCTTGTGTTCTGTCAGTCAAATCTCTCCATATTGTGTTCTGTCAGTCAAATTTCTACATATTGTGTTCTGTCAGTCAAATTTCTACATATTGTGTTCTGTCTGTCAGTCAAACCTCTGCATCTTGTGTTCTGTCTGTCAGTCAAACCTCTGCATCTTGTGTTCTGACAGTCAAATCTCTACATCTTGTGTTCTGTCAGTCAAATCTCTATATCTTGTGTTCTGACAGTCAAATCTCTACATCTTGTGTTCTGTCAGTCAAATCTCTCCATATTGTGTTCTGTCAGTCAAATCTCTACATCTTGTGTTCTGTCAGTCAAATCTCTCCATATTGTGTTCTGTCAGTCAAATCTCTCCATATTGTGTTCTGTCAGTCAAATTTCTACATATTGTGTTCTGTCAGTCAAATCTCTCCATATTGTGTTCTGTCAGTCAAATCTCTCCATATTGTGTTCTGTCAGTCAAATCTCTCCATATTGTGTTCTGTCAGTCAAATCTCTACACTATGTGTTCTGTCAGTAAAATCTCTATACCTTGTGTTATGTCAGTCAAACCTCTGATTTTTGTGTTCTGTCAGTCAAATTTCTACATATTGTGTTCTGTCAGTAAATCTCTACATATTGTGTTCTGTCAGTCAAATCTCTAATTCTTGTGTTCTGTCAGTCAAACCTCTACTTGTTGTGTTCTGTCAGTCAAACCTCTACTTGTTGTGTTCTGTCAGTCAAACCTCTACTAGTTGTGTGCTGTCAGTCAAACCTCTACTAGTTGTGTGCTGTCAGTCAAACCTCTACTAGTTGTGTGCTGTCAGTCAAACCTCTACTAGTTGTGTGCTGTCAGAAACCTCTACTAGTTGTGTGCTGTCAGTCAAACCTCTACTAGTTGTGTGCTGTCAGTCAAACCTCTACTAGTTGTGTGCTGTCAGTCAAACCTCTACTTGTTGTGTGCTGTCAGTCAAACCTCTACTAGTTGTGTGCTGTCAGTCAAACCTCTACTAGTTGTGTGCTGTCAGTCAAACCTCTACTTGTTGTGTTCTGTCAGCCTGTATTTACCTGACAATTGAGTCTTATGTTATGTCAATAATATCTTCAGATACATGTGCATGCTTTGCTGCATTACAATTGTGTAGTATTGAAAAACATGTAAATTCTACTGTGATTGTTTTGTGTAAATCATTGTGTGATTGTTTCATGAACAGAGCACATTGATAGAGGTATCGTCATGTAAATGGCCCTTTGATTATATCTCACGATGTTATTGTGTAAATCACATGTTGTTTATATCTCACATTGTTATTATGTAAATCACATGTTAATAATGCAAGTTCTATGGTGAAGGTCTGTCATAATGTCAGTGTTCTGTATGTTGTTGTGACGTACGTCATGTCACCTGTATGTAAACATTGCATTGAATCATAATTTTGGAGTTTGGCTGAACAATTGCAGTCACCAATGTCCATAATGTATGTGTGTCACAACAAATGATGGATTAAGGTAAATAAATCTGTGACACCAACTCACAAGAGGACTTAAATATATTTGATGCGGGCATTTGAAAATCTCACCACCAATGAAAGTTGAAGCTTTATCTCTTTGAGATTTACCATAAGTCTTTAGCCTGCCTCATGGACTTTAAACCATACATCAGTCAGCTCGTATCAGTTTCATTGTCATTATTCGCATCTAACCACAGTAGATTCCAATTGCAAATGCATTTTTTGTGTTCTTTTCTTTCCATATTTGCATGCTGGCTTTCATACACACCCAAACTTCCTGCACTCTTGTGCGTGCTCTGATTGGCTGCAACTTGCATGTGAATCTGGCCACTCCCGGATGTGCCATTGCAACCCTCACTGTGTAACTTACCTGGGTTGCCATGTTGTCTCTTTGTGCCTCATCTTGGCTTGATGCTGTCAATTATGGCTGTATTTGAACTGCATCCTACAACTGTCCTCTTTGGACTGCTGGACGGGACCTGTAATTGCCTCATGCACTGCTGTGCGGGACTTAACGTAACTTGTGTTGCATGTCACTGGATGGGATCTACAACTATCATATTTGCTGCTTCGCCGGACCCAACTACTCTCGTATACTTGACTGGGCCGGACATACAATTGCTGAATGGCATCCAACATCTGTTTCATAAACACTGCCAGTGTGGGACCTACACTCAACAACTGTTTCATAAAATCTGCCATGTGGGACCGACACCTGGCTTACATTTGCTGCAGGATTGTTTCCCTCACCGTCAGTTCCCACAGCCAAGGCTCCGCCAGGTATATGACCTAGATAGATCATTTAACACCTAATCTTTTCTGGTATATCTTTTTAACTTATTCTGTTTGTCACTTTTTCCCAGCTTAAATATTTATCAAACTCAGAAACTGTTTACAAGTATAATTTATGTTTGCTATAATATTACATCTGATCATTAGTCAAACATAATGTTGTTATTCTGATCATTAGTAAAACATAATGTTGTTATTCTGATCATTAGTAAAGTATCACATAGTACACACTACATTGTACATACTAGAAGTGTTTTCTAGGAGTTTTAGTCTCTGTTGTGAATTGGTGAAGCTGCACACCTTGCGCTCCGAAGGTTATGGGTTCAATTCTGGTTCATCATTCAGTTCACAAGTGCAATATTTTCGTGGACACCTGGGGGTCATCTCTGGAGCTACAGAGTTGGTGCTTTGTTCGACGCTTTCGGCAGAAAGAAATCGAGCCACATGGGTTCAAACCTAGTGCAATGAAGTGGATCTTATGTTTTTAAAACCTTAAAGTGTTTTCCAGTCGAGGTCACATCGTTGGGTATATCTGGTCAATGGTAGTGTTGCCTCGTCTCTCTGTCACTGAGACCCATGAGAGAAGCAGTGAATAGTCACACTGCAACCTTCTCTGCATGTCGCTGGAAGTGACTACAGAGGGTTGATTCAGGATTAGCCGCCTCATTCCATAGAAAACCTTAGCCGCACACTCCCTCCAGTCATTAACAAGTCAGTGAAGACGAGAAAACCACTGCAGCCAACCACGATCAGGGACTCTTCTAGAAGAAGTCTGACCTGAAGAGGCAAAGACCCCCTAAGGCGTCTGATTGCTGACTGACCTACTTTCACAACAAGGTAGTGAATGTAAACAACGAAGGCCACAGTTAATAGGTTGCACAATTTGTTGCCTGTATTGTTTCGCTGCATCTCATCAGGGCAATTCTGCAGTTTTATATTATTTGAAGTGAATATATAAATTTTGAATACTCAAAACACATAGTCACTGATATTGCTCACATGTGGAGCATTTGTTATGCCTGCGGTAATTGTGAATTCACAATAAAGTCTCTCTGCACAAAATTCTGTCTGTCTGCACAAAATTTGTTTGAAACACCTAATTGGTAAAGCCTCTGAGAGATTTTAGCCAAAGACTTTAGCTAGAGATTTCAGCTAGAGATTTCAGCTTAGAGGTGTTTTGCTAGAGATGTCAGCTAGAGATTTTAGCCAGATATTTCAACTAGAGATTTTAGCTAGAGATTTCAGCTAGAGATTTTAGCCAGAGATTTTAGCCAGAGATTTCAGCTAGAGATTTCAGCTAGAGATTTTAGCTAGAGATTTCAGCTAGAGATTTTAGCCAGAGATTTTAGCTAGATATATCGGCTAGAGATTTTAGCCAGAGATTTCAGCTAGAGATTTCAGCAGAGATTTTAGCTAGAGATTAAAGTAGAGATATCAACTAGAGTTAGCTAGAAATGTCAACATTGTCTACCGAGGCATATTTGATCTGTCTTCATCATTCTTCTTTCACTCTTCTATTTGTTGCCTTCAGCCGGACTGGATCTAGGATCCCTGGACCTCCTGGAGGGCTCAGGGGGACTGGCAGTATCTCCTGGCCCTGGAATGCCCACAGACTTTGCTGGTTTTGCTCCCCAGCCGTCGCCTGTCCGAACTCCTCAAACGCTGGGCGGCAACTTGTCAGGCCTGGAATGCTCCGACCCCATGCATGTGTCTCCAGCTCCGTCACCCGTGGGAGGCTTTGGTGGTTATCCCGTCGCTGGGCGGCTTTGATGCTGGCTCCTTTGGGGGTTCTAGCTTTGGGGCTGCAATGCCTGGGAGTTTGGGGGGTTCCTCTGCTCCACAGGGGGCATTTTATGGCCAGCCATCAGGACCCACAGCCATGATGGGTCAGGGGATGATGCCTGCACATGGATATTACTCCAACCTGGGCCAGTCCATGCCGGTCAACATCGGGGTTCGGCCTGTTGGGGTCACTGCCCCTGGCAGTCCTAGTCTTGGCATGAGTGGATCTCCCGTGAGGATCATGACCCGGGGAGGAAAGTCACCAGCCGCCTCTCTGTCATCCTCCCCTTCTGGCCCAGGTTTAGAGGATGCGGTCCGAGCTCTGGGTCTCACTATGTCTCCCTCCAAAGGAGGAGCAGATAAAAGTGGCACCAAGCCAGGATCTCGGCCACTGTCCCCTGGTCATCAGTATGCAGGCATGTCCACTTCCCACGGCTCGGGCTCTGCTCTGGATATTTCCTTTGGTGGTGATATGGCAGGGGCGGGGGGTCAAACCCCAGGTCAGGGCTTCCGGGAGCAGGAGACTGCAGGTTTGGGCTCAGGTATATGATTGTGCTGTCACAGGATGACACCGGCTGTTGTGAAGAGCTTGTCCTTAGCTAGCAATGTTTAGTTGTACCTGGCCAACCACATGTTTGTCGATGTATCATACCACAGTGTGACATATCTGTCTTCTAGTTATTTTATTGCCAATCTGTGTTCAGTAGTTCTTTTTTGTATGGTTAATTTCTGTTCGTGTGGACAGATTTGGTAGTATTATGTTCCAAGATCTTCCGCTGATTTCAAATTGAAATGCCATGCTTGATTTTAGCAGTCTTATTTGCTTAGTTTGTTTCCACAAATTTAGTTTGTAGTTAAGCTTAATATATATTTCAGTTTTTCATATTGTCACATCTGATGTAAATGTGGAAGCTTGATGCTGTGTCTTGGATGCTTCCTGTTTTGTCAGTGTTTGTATTATAGATGTGATTTCAGTCTAGAACATGCTGTTGTTTCACTTATGCTTGATGCTGTCATTGTTTAGACCTTGTCACTAGCAGCTGATGTTGTGGCTCACCTGTAGGTAGACCTCATTCCCTGATCGTGCACCTCTTCTTTCTTTTGTTTTAGTAGCATAACAATCTTCTGTTGATGCTGTCCAGTATCAGTGGATGTTTGCAGCATGTGTGGCATGCAATTGTGTGTGTTTCCTGCATGCAGTTTATTTGAATATGCCACAAGGCACTTGGTACTTTGATGTGTGCATATAAAGGGTGTATTTTTAATGATTGTGCAGTGTTTGAAAGTTTTGCTGGTCCAAGTTTTGTATTCTCCCTTGTAATGTTCATGCAAAATAATAGGTAAATACAAAACGTGGACCGGCAATATTTTCATACACTTCACGGTCATTACAAATGCACCCTATATAGTAAAGGTAGTTCCTTAGCAGACAAATGAACTGACTCTGCACCGCTGGGTGGGGAACTTGTACATGATAAGGCAGATGTGGTCAGAGCCCCTTGGGATTATGTGTGTAGTGTGGAAGAACAGATAGATTATCACAGCCTGGAGAGATTGGTGCGGCAAGGAGTGACCTGAGGACCTGGCCAACACTCATGACTCTGAGGACCTGGCCAACACTCATGACTCTGAGGACCTGGCCAACACTCATGACTGAGGAGAGGCCAGGCGGACACATAATCAGACTGTACTGGTACCATCAGTATTGGGACTTTTTGCTGGCTGTTGAAGATAAGGATGGAGCACTTGTGGGCATGTCCCTAGTGATATGGTGTCAGTTCTTGCCTTTTCTCAACTCAGCTCATGCTCTAGGCCGCGACAGAAGGTGTTGTACGGATGATTTTTTTGTGTGTGGTGCTCATTCGCTTTTATATCAAGCGTAGGCCATACACACTATTCATAGTAGAGATGGACTGAATTTTGCGTGTGGATTAGCTTTCCTTATTAACGGTGTCCCTCGCCATCAGGCGAACTCACTCTGACTTCAGAGGTACTTGTAATTTACGTCCACAAGTCAAGGACAACAGGTCACCATTCTTGTCCAGCTTTCCGGTGTAGGGGTTGAACCACTTACCTCGGCATCTGCGCACCGGATGTTTAAGGACACGCATTCTTATCCATTCGGCCATGCGGAACTGCGTACGGATGATGTATTCAGTGCACAGAATGGCACGTGCCCAGATTTTAAATGCAGTAGCTCCACTGTGAAATAGATCTCACAGTTGTTGGTGGCCGAGGATGCCCCGCTGTCTTATTGTGTCTCGTGTTTTAGTGGCAGACTTAGCATTAATAATCTATTATCTCCTAGTGTCTTAGTGGGCACTTAGCATTAACAGTCTAATTTTTCGTTGTCTCAGTGGTGGATTTAGCATTAACAAACAGTATAATTTCTCATTGTGTTTTAGTGGGGGAATTAATATGAAGGTAATATTAGCAACAATCAAATATCTGATTGTGTCCTAGGGAGAAAGTATTATTAGCAACAATCTAATATTTCATTTTGTCCTAGGCGGAAAGTAATATTAGTAACAATCTGATATCTTGTGGTGTCCTAGTGAGGGAAAGTAATATTAGCAACAATCTTTTATCTAATTTTGTCCTAGGGAGAAAGTAATATTAGCAACAATCTAATGTCTCATTGGAGAGTCTCCGTGGTGAAGTGGTCAAGCCGTCTGACTCGGGCTCTGAAGGTTGTGGGTTCGATTCCGGGCTGCATCCTTCGGTTTATGAGTGCATTTTTTGGAGACTCCTGGGGGTTGTTGCTGGAGCTACAGAGTTCAAGCTTGGACGACACTTTCCGCACTGTGGGAAGAGACCGAGCCATATGGGATAAAATCCTGGTGCAATGAAGTCAACCCTGTAGACTTTTAAGCGATTTTTGTTTTTATGTCTCATTGTGTCCTAGGGAGAAAGTAATATTAGCTACAATCTAATACCTGATTGTGTCTTAGGGAGAAAGTAATATTAGCACTAATCTAATATCTCATTTTGTCCTAGGTAGAAAGTAATATTAGCCACAATCTAATATCTCCTTTTGTCCCAGGGAGAAGGTAATTTTAACAAGAATCTAATAGTGTTTCCCAATGTGGGGCCCATGCCCCACAGGGCAATCAAAGAATTTGATTATTAAGGGGTGCAATTCGAAAATGGACTCGTCCAGGGTTTAAGTTAACCATATGGCGACTCTCAGTCACTACTCGAGCTGGGCAAATGTCCAGTATAAGTCAGATCTGTCCGCCGTGTTAGTAGCCGTGATTTCATTGTTAGACGTTAGAGGCGAACTATTCGTTATACTGGGCCGGCACTAAGCATTTCGCGCGATTTGTTCTGAATGGCGCAAAATCCTTAGTGCCGGGATCTAAGTTTCTGCAATGTTTTGCAGTCACGCTCAGCATTCACCGTTAGTGTTAATTTGAAATAAGCGTCCATTAAATTGTTGTAAAAGTCTCGTTGTTTTAAAAAAATATATACATTGTATAAATATAAGTGATATATAAATGGTAATGTAAATTCAATTGGTAATTTTTATTAATTTCAGTTTTAGCAGCATCATTTTCCAGAAAAAATTGTCAAATGAAAATGTATGTTTTGATTTTTTTTTTTTTGCGGTGGAGTAAATGTGCCATACATGTTTAAATATGAATTTTTTGTCTAAGTTTACTCCAGTTCATATTATTTTTTTTTTAGTTTTTAATTGATCTTATATTTATTTATTTCAGCCTATAGTGAAATGAGTTGTGCAAGCTTGAAAAAAATTTGTCAGTATTCGAAGGAATATTTAAAATTTGTTTTCATACCCACTGTCCACGATAAACGGTTACCTTTTTGTCTTTTATGCCAACAATGCTTGACCAACGAATCATTAAAATGAGGTCGTCTTGAGGCACATTTGAAGGCGAAACATAATGCTCATATATTATTAATTCAGATTTGAAATACTTTCAAATTTTATAGAAAATTTTTGAAAAAAGAGTATCATTAAAGTCTATTTACTGCTGTTTATGCTACTATCAATCGTACTCTTGAGGCTAGTTATCAAATTTCATTACTCATTGCTAAATCTGGGAAAAGTTAATCAAACCATCAATATCAGCATTTCTTAAAACGGTTCTGGAAAAAGATGACAAAGACGTTAAAGCTATGCCACTTAGTAACAATACTGTTAGCAGAAGAATAGACGAAATGAGTGAGGATATTGAAATACAACTTGTTGAAAAGATGAAAACAAGAAAATTCTTGGTGCAAGTGGATGAATCAACTTTGAGAGACAGTGAGGCCGTACTTATAACTTACGTAAGATATATTAATAAAGGTGATTTTGCTGAAGAAATGTAGTTCTGTAAATCATTAGAATGCACAGCTACCTCCAAAGATATATAAAGTAAGCTAAAAAATTACTTTGATGTCAATAATATACCAATGAAAAATATAACATCTTGTGCTGCAGATGGATGCTTAAAATTGATGAAAGATGAGAACCCAGAAATGCTTCTTGTGCATTGTGTAATTCACAGGGAAAAACCTGGTAGCTAAAAACATTTTGCTTGTTCTAAATGAAGTACTAAATTTAGTTATAAAGTGTATCAATGCTATTAAAGCTAGTGCCAAATGTGAACGTCTCTTCAAGTTATTTTGTGAAGAACAAAATGAAGACCATGATACTTCACACTGAAGTAAGATGGCTCTCGAAAGGGAACTGCTTGAAAAGATTTATGGAACTATTTGATACTCTTAGTGATTTTTTAAGCGACAAACCTGACATGAAAAATCTGTTAACGGTCGATGGTAAGGCATTTGTAAGTTATTTAGCCGATATCTTTGAAAAACTAAATATATTAAATAAACAATTTCAAGGAACAAATAAAACTCTTGTCGATGCAAAAGCGAAGATATTTGGTTTCATTACCTTTATTGAATTTTGTCAGACAAATATTTACAGCAAAAATTTTGAAAAGTTTCATTGGCTCAAAAATGTGAAGTGACTGATACCGCTATATATATGTTATTATCGATCATCTGAAAATTTTATCAGCTGATAAAAAAGAAAGATTTTCTTATTTGAAACAAATTGATTTCCCAACTTGGATGATGCAGCCAATGTCAGTGGATTTGTCTGATATTTCAAATATGCAGTATCAAGAAGAATTTGCAGAAATGCAAAATGTTGAGTCAATTAAAACTTTATTTAATATAAAAGGAGCGATGGCATGGTTTTGTGAGGAAACTGAAATCAAATATCCAAATGCAACCAAATGTGCAAGAGAACTATTATTACCGTTAAGAAAGAAATCGGCTGGATATAACAAAACGGAGAGACTCAAGACTGGAGTTAACTAAATTGGAACCTGATATAAAATCTTTTGCAGCAAGCATCAAGCTCAAGGATCACACTAAATTTAAATAATAAATAATTACTAATAATTAAAATAATATAGGAAAATCTTTCATTAAAATTATTTTGTACTTAATTTCAGTTCTCCATTATATGTCTTGAAAATTTACTTACTGTGTTTGCTCAATAATGTCTTAGTGATTTCTTCCTAAAACCTATCATTCAAGTTTCTTTAGTCAACATTTCAATTTTTTAATATTAAAAATTATGTACACGTTGGAGTGGGGGGGGGGGGGGGGCATACAAATTTTAGAAAGGCTTAGGTGGGGCATAGCACAAAAAAGGTTGGGAAACAATCTAATATCTCATTTTGTCCTAAAGAGAAAGTGATATTAGCAACAATCTAATATCTCATTTTGTCCTAGGGAGAAAGTAATATTAGCACTAATCTAATATTTCATTTTGTCCTAGATAGGAAGTAAAATTAGCGACAATCTAACATCTCATTTTATAATAGGAAGAAAGTTATATTAGCAACAATCTAATATCTCATTTTATAATAGGAAGAAAGTTATATTAGCAACAATCTAATATCTCATTTTATAATAGGAAGAAAGTTATATTAGCAACAATCTAATATCTCATTTTATAATAGGAAGAAAGTTATATTAGCAACAATCTAATATCTCATTTTATAATAGGAAGAAAGTTATATTAGTAACAATCTAATATCTCATTTTATAATAGGAAGAAAGTTATATTAGCAACAATCTAATATCTCATTTTTATAATAGGAAGAAAGTTATATTAGCAACAATCTAATATCTCATTTTATAATAGGAAGAAAGTTATATTAGCAACAATCTAATATCTCATTTTATAATAGGAAGAAAGTTATATTAGCAACAATCTAATATCTCATTTTGTCCTAGGGACTATGTAATATTAGCAGCAATCTTATACCTCATTTTGTCCTAGTGAGGGAAAGCAATATTAACAACAATCTCCAATAACTCATGGTGTCCTAGGGAGAAAACAAAATAGCATGAACAGACATTTTATCTCATTGTAGATTCTGGATTTCTGGCTAGGATACAATATTTTGATATCTCACTGTAGCTTCTGCGTTGGTGGATGGGTGGGAAATGCATGTGTGGGTGGGGAGAGGCGCATGGTGTGTTGGTTGGGGATATTGTGTGGGTGGGGTGTGTGGGTGGGGGTTGTGTGGGTGGGGGTATGTGGGGTGGATGGGTCAGGGTATCTGTGTGGGTGTGGGTGGGAATATTGTGTGGTATGTGGGTGGGGGATATATGTGTGTTGTGTAGGTGGGGATGCATGGTGGTATGTGGGTGTGGGATGTGTTGGTGAGGGATATGTGTGTGGGTTGGTTGAGAATATTGCGTGGTAGAGGATGTATGTGATGTGGGGGTGTGTGGTGGGGGATTGAGTTAGGGCATGTGTGGGTGGGTGGTGGGGGGTGTGTGAGTGGATTGGGGATGTATAGGTGGTTAGGGAGATGTGTGTGTGTGTGTTGGGGTAGGGAGATGTCAGTTGGTGGGAATGTGTGTGTATGGTTTGGGGATGTGTGAGTGGATGTGCGATGTGTGGGTTGGTGGGGGATGTGTGTGCATGGGTGGGGAATATGTGGTCGATGGAGAAGTGGCTAGGGGATGGGTGGTTGGAGGTGTGGGTGGGGGAGATGATGTGTGGGTTAGGATGTGTATGTGGGATGTGTGGGTTGGTGGGGGATGTTTGTGGGTGGCGAATGTGTTTTGGTTGGGGGAACAGGTGAGGGTGGGGGGATGTGCGGGAGGGGGATGGGTTGCTTGGTGGGGTATGCATGTGTCCCTGCGTGTGTTTGTGTGGGTGGGGTGATGTATGGGTAGATAGGATATGGGCTTCATAATATGGTAATTCGTCTTGATTATGTTTACAACATTCATTTCACAATGTTTATCTTTCTTCCTATGTAAATGTATAATGCTCTTGATGACGAAAGACGGGTGATTGGAAATGCCGAATGTAAGACGGGCCTGAGTGCCCAATTTGTTACCCTTTGAAAATAAAGTTGATTTGATTTGATTTCTGCATTTCTGCCTAGGCTACAATATTCTTAAATCTCATTGTATCTTCTGCATTTCTGGCTAAGCTACAATATTCTATCTCACTGTAGGTTCTGCATTTCTGGCTAGGCTACATTATTCTAATATCTCATTGTAGCTTCTGAATTTCTGGCTAGGCTACAATATTTTAATATTTCAGTGTATCCATGTGAGAGAAAGTAGCAGGACAGATTGGTTACAAATATGTTTCATATGTTTCTATTAAAAATGTTCAGTTTTATTCTGTATGTTGTCCTGTCTGTAGTAGATGGCATATTGCTGTAGTTACTTGTCTTTTACTGCATGAGTAGATGACTACTTTACTCATTGCATTCATTGAACAATATGTTCATCATCAGAAACCATGCTTCCACTGAAAAATGTTCATCATTGGAAGTATATATACAGACCACATTTCAGGGAGACATTATACATACCACATGTAAGGGAGATTTTGTGCAGACCACATTGAAGGAAGACTTTGTGCAGACCACGTATAAGGGAGACTTTATAAAGACCACATATAAAGGAGACTTTGTGCAGACCACATATAAGGGAGACTATACAGACCACATATAAGGGAGACTATACAGACCACATATAAGGGAGACTTTGTGCAGACCACATATAAGGGAGACTATACAGACCACATATAAGGGAGACTTTGTGCAGACCACACATAAGGGACACTTTGTTCAGACCACATATAAGGGAGACTTTGTGCAAACCACATGTAAGGGAGACTTTGTACAGACCACATGTAAGGGAAACTGTGCAGACCACATATACGGGAGACTTTGTACAGACTGCATATAAAGGAGACTTTGTGCAGACCACATATAAGAGAGAATTTGTACAGACTACATCATTTGGAGACTTTATACAGACACCATATAAGGTAGAACATTTACCACATATAAGAGAGACTTTTCATATCATATATAGTTGGGAATTTACACAAGCCACGTGTAACTTTGGGTGGTGACCCAATCTGGTTGCTGAGATAAATGTGATTGGTTGTTTATACAAATGTGGTGATTGGTTGTGGAGACAAATGTGTTGATTGGTTGTTTAGATAAATATGAGGATTGTATGTGTAGACAGATGTGGTGATTGGTTGTGGAGACACATGTTTTTGATTGGTTGTTTAATCAAATGTGTGATTGGTTGTGGAGACAGATATTGCTGATTGGTTGTTTAGACACATATATGGCCAGTTGTGGAGACACACGTTGCTGATTGGTTGTTTAATCCAATGTGTGATTGGTTGTGGAGACAGATGTTGCTGATTGGTTGTTTAGACAAATGTGTGATTGGTTGTAGGGACACACGGAGGTTGTGGCTCACATTTATTGTTATTCACTACTAGAAGAAAACTACGTGTGAATTTTGGATTCATTATTATTGTTTGTCATTTTCAGCATAACTATTTTTATCACCATAATTTTAACTGTTTAAAAATTAGATTTTGTTGTATTAATGGTGCATTTAGATGTTTAAAAATAGATTTTGTTGTAGAAACCGTGATATTTTGTTGTTTAGAAACACAGATGTGGCTGCATTTAAACTAGGTTTTAGGTAGATTTTAGTTTTATCAAGCAGCTACATTGTGTAGACCATATTTATTTTTATATAATCATATATTTCATTGTATAAACCATAATTTTGGTTGTATAAACCAAAGGTTTGGTTGTATAAACCATAAACTTAGATTATAAACATCTTACATAAAAACTATAGATTTGGTTGTATAAACTATAAATTTGGTTGTATATACCATAGATTTGGTTGTATAAACTGTAAATTTGGTTGTGTAAATTGTAGATTTGGTTGTAAAAACTATACATTTTGTTTCATAAACTATAGATTTGGTTGTATAAATTTAAAATAGTATAACATTTTGTCTATACATAGTTTAAAGTTTTTTTCTACATATAGTATAACGCTTTGTCTACAAATAGAATAACATTTTGTTTACAAATAGTATAATGTTTTGTCTACAACTAGTATTTGTCTACAAAGTTATAACATTTTGTTTACAAATAGTTTAACATTTTGTCAGCAAATAGTATAAAATTTTGTCTACAAATAGTATTTATCTACAAAAGTATAACATATTGTCTACAAATAATATAACATTTTGTCTCCAACTAGTATAACATTTTGTCTGCAAGTAGTATAACATTGTGTCTATAAATAGTATAACAATTTATCTACAAATAGTATTTGTCTACAAATAGTATAACGTTTTGCCTACAAATAGTATTTGTCTACAGATAGTATAACATTTTGTCTACAAATAGTATAACATTTTGTCTAAAAATAGTATATTATTTTGTCTACAAATAGTATAACGTTTTGTCTACAAATATTATGAGTTGAAACTGAGACAGCTCTATTCCAGTGCTTGTTGTATTTGATAATGTTTGTAGACAATGTCTGTGGCATTGTTGGGATCGCAGACTAAATGTCAACTTTTGCCTGTTTAGGATTTGATGCCTTTGGTGATGTCCTACAGCCTATCAACAAGCCTAGCTCATCGCCGTCACACACGTCCCAAGCCCAGCAGTCGCAAGCCATTGGGAAAGACCTCTGACACGTCTCTCGCTTCATTGGCGTCGAATCTCAGTGTCCGTGGGGCTGTGAAAAAGTATGTGATTCTGTTTGTTGTGTGAATGTAAATATGTGGTTGTGTGAATGTAGTATGTGATTGTTTGTTGTGTTAATGTAATATGTGATTACATTTGTTGTGTTAATGTAATATGTGATTATGTTTGTGGTGTGAATATATTATATGATTGTTTGTTTCGTGGATGTAGTATGTGATTCTGTTTGTTGCGTGAATGTAGTATGTGGTTCTGTCTGTTGTGTGAATGTAATATATGATTGTTTCATGAATGTAGTATGTGATTCTGCTTGTTGCGTGAATGTAGTATGTGATTCTGTTTGTTGTGTGAATGTAATATGTGATTCTGTTTGTTGCGTGAATGTAATATGTGATTCTGTTTGTTGTGTGAATGTAGTATGTGATTCTGTTTGTAGTGTGAATGTAATGTGATTCTGTTTCTTGTGTGATTTTAATATGTGATTCTTTTTGTTGTGTGATGGTGATGTGTGAGAGTTTGTTGTGTGAATGTAGTATGTGGTTCTATTTGTTGTGTGAATGTAGTATGTGATTATGTTTGTTGTGTGATTTTAATATGTGATTTTGTTTGTTGTGTGATGGTGATGTGTGATAGTTTGTTGTTTAATTGTGTTTGTTGTATGATTGTGTTTGTTGTGTGATTGTGATATGATTCTGTTTGTTGTAGGATTGTGATGTTTAACATTTTGACTTACCAACAGTATAGTCTTGAGTTTCATGTCTCAGTAGTGGAATTCAGAACCCTGAAGTCAATTTTCAGGACTGCCGGCTGACAGAGATCTGCGCTGACAGGGTTGGCCTGAGAGTACTGAGCCAACCTCTCAACAGTTGAAATTGAATAGACAATTACACAAACATGTGAATATCAGTCCCTGTAATTGACATAGAGACTTAAGCGGAGACTTAAGAGACTTGGCTGTCATTTGGCAGCTGTATCCAGTAGATTGCTCTCATCATTTTGGAAAATGTACACAAATGTCATAACAGTGCCCGCTGTCAGTGTCAGGTGTGACAACACTTGTCAGTGTCAGGTGTGACAACACTTGTCAGTGTCAGGTGTGCCAACACTTGTCAGTGTCAGGTGTGACAACACTTGTCAGTGTCAGGTGTGACAACACTTGTCAGTGTCAGGTGTGACAACACTTGTCAGTGTCAGGTGTGACAACACTTGTCAGTGTCAGGTGTGACAACACTTGTCAATGTCAGGTGTGACAACACTTGTCAGTGTCAGGCATGACAACACTTGTCAGTGTCAGGTGTGACAACACTTGTCAGTGTCAGGTGTGACAACACTTGTCAGTGTCAGGTGTGACAACATTTGTCAGTGTCAGGTGTGACAACACTTGTCAGTGTCAGGTGCTCCAACATTTGTCAGTGTCAGGTGTGACAACACTTGTCAATGTCAGGTGTGACAACACTTGTCAGTGTCAGGTGTGCCAGCACTTGTCAGTGTCGAGTGTGCTAGAACTTGTCAGTGTCAGGTGTGACAACACTTGTCAGTGTCAGGTGTGCCAACACTTGTCAGTGTCAGGTGCTCCAACATTTGTCAGTGTCAGGTGTACCAACACTTGTCATTGTCAGGTGTGACAACATTTGTCAGTGTCAGGTGTGACAACACTTGTCAGTGTCAGGTGTGACAACACTTGTCAGTGTCAGGTGTGCCAACACTTGTCAGTGTCATATGTGACAACACTTGTCAGTGTCAGGTGTGACAACACTTGTCAATGTCAGGTGTGACAACACTTGTCAGTGTCAGGCGTGACAACACTTGTCAGTG
Source organism: Cepaea nemoralis (assembly GCA_014155875.1). Taxonomy (NCBI): domain Eukaryota; kingdom Metazoa; phylum Mollusca; class Gastropoda; order Stylommatophora; family Helicidae; genus Cepaea; species Cepaea nemoralis. The sequence continues at coordinate 423,782 of JACEFZ010005002.1, read as the reverse complement.
TCAGGTGTGACAACACTTGTCAGTGTCAGGTGTGACAACACTTGTCAGTGTCAGCTGTGACAACATTTGTCAGTGTCAGGTGTGACAACACTTGTCAGTGTCAGGTGCTCCAACATTTGTCAGTGTCAGGTGTGCCAACACTTGTCAGTGTCGAGTGTGCTAGATCTTGTCAGTGTCAGGTGTGACAACACTTGTCAGTGTCAGGTGTGCCAACACTTGTCAGTGTCAGGTGCTCCAACATTTGTCAGTGTCAGGTGTACCAACACTTGTCATTGTCAGGTGTGCCAGCTCTTGTCAGCATCAGGTGTGCCAACACTTGTCATTGTCAGGTGCTCCAACATTTGTCAGTGTCAGGTGTATCAACATTTGTCAGTGTCAGGTGTACCAACACTTGTCATTGTCAGGTGCTCCAACATTTGTCAGTGTCAGGTGTACCAACTCTTGTCATTGTCAGGTGCTCCAACATTTGTCAGTGTCAGGTGTGACAACACTTGTCAGTGTCAGGTGTGACAACACTTGTCAATGTCAGGTGTGACAACACTTGTCAGTGTCAGGCGTGACAACACTTGTCAGTGTCAGGTGTGACAACACTTGTCAGTGTCAGGTGTGCCAACACTTGTCAGTGTCAGGTGTGACAACACTTGTCAGTGTCAGGTGTGACAACACTTGTCAGTGTCAGGTGTGACAACACTTGTCAGTGTCAGATGTGAGTCAGGTGTGCCAACACTTGTCAGTGTCAGGTGTGACAACACTTGTCAGTGTCAGGTGTGACAACACTTGTCAGTGTCAGGTGTGCCAACACTTGTCAGCGTCAGGTGTGCCAACACCTGTCAGTGTCAGGTGTGCCAACACTTGTCAGTGTCAGGTGTGACAACACTTGTCAGTGTCAGGTGTGACAACACTTGTCAGTGTCAGGTGTGCCAACTCTTGTCAGTGTCAGGTGTGACAACACTTGTCAGTGTCAGGTATGACAACACTTGTCAGTGTCAGGTGTGACAACATTTGTCAGTGTCAGGTGTGCCAACACTTGTCAGTGTCAGGTGTGCCAACACTTGTCTGTGTCAGGTGTGCCAACACTTGTCAGTGTCAGGTGTGACAACACTTGTCAGTGTCAGGTGTGACAACACTTGTCAGTGTCAGGTGTGACAACACTTGTCAGTGTCAGGTGTGACAACACTTGTCAGTGTCAGGTGTGACAACACTTGTCAATGTCAGGTGTGACAACACTTGTCAGTGTCAGGTGTGACAACTCTTGTCAGTGTCAGGTGTGCTAGCACTTGTCAGGGGCTAGTGACACATGTTTCTTCTTCTTCCGTCATCCACCCCCCTCCCCACCCTCTGATGGGGCAATGACCTAGCCCCCCCCCCCCATCTTTAGCTATCCCATGCAGCTCTATTCATGTCCCACCGTATTGTTGTACTGTGATATGGTGGTGCTGTGTCCATGTCCCACCGTATTGTTGTACTGTGACGTGGTGGTGTTGTATTCATGTCCCACCATATTGTTGTACTGTGACGTGGTGGTGTTGTGTTCATGTCCCACCGTATTGTTTTGTTCATGTCACACTCTATTGTTGTACTGTGATATTGTGGTGTTGTGTTCATGTCCCACCATATTGTTGTACTGTGACGTGGTGGTGTTTTGTTCATGTCCCACCATATTGTTGTGTTCATGTCCCACTGTATTGTTGTACTGTGATATGGTGGTGTTGTGTCCATGTCCCACCATATTGTTGCACTGTGACATGGTGGTGGTGTGTCCATGTCCCAGCATATTGTTGCACTATGACATGGTAGTGGTGTGTCCATGTCCCACCATATTGTGGTGTTCATGTCCCACCGTATTGTTGTGTTCATGTCCCACCATATTGTTGTACTGTGATGTGGTGGTGTTGTGTCCGTGTCCCACCATATTGTTGTACTGTGACGTGGTGGTGTTGTGTTCATGTCCCACCATATTGTTGTACTCTGACGTGGTGGTGTTGTATTCATGTCCCACCGTATTGTTGTACTGTGACATGGTGGTGTTGTATTCATGTCCCACCGTATTGTTGTACTGTGACATGTTGGTGTTGTATTCATGTCCCACCGTATTGTTGTACTGTGACATGGTGGTGTTGTGTTCATGTCCCACCGTATTGTTGTACTGTGACATGGTGGTGTTGTATTCATGTCCCACTGTATTGTTGTACTGTGACATGGTGGTGTTGTATTCATGTCCCACAGTATTGTTGTACTGTGACATGGTGGTGTTGTGTTCATGTCCCACTGTATTGTTGTACTGTGACATGGTGGTGTTGTATTCATGTCCCACTGTATTGTTGTACTGTGACATGGTGGTGTTGTATTCATGTCCCACCGTATTGTTGTACTGTGACATGGTGGTGGTGTGTTCATGTCCCACTGTATTGTTGTACTGTGAAATGGTGGTGGTGGTGTGTCCATGTCCCACCGTATTGTTGTACTGTGACATGGTGGTGTTGTATTCATGTCCCACTGTATTGTTGTACTGTGACATGGTGGTGTTGTATTCATGTCCCACCATATTGTTGTACTGTGACATGGTGGTGTGTTCATGTCCCACCGTATTGTTATACTGTGACATGGTGGTGGTGGTGTATTCATGTCCCACCATATTGTTGTACTGTGACATGATGGTGTTGTGTCCATGTCCCACCATATTGTTGTACTGTGACATGGTGGTGTTGTATTCATGTCCCACCATATTGTTGTACTGTGACATGGTGGTGTTGTGTTCATGTCCCATGGTATTGTTGTACTGTGACATGGTGGTGTTGTATTCATGTCCCACTGTATTGTTGTACTGTGACATGGTGGTGTTGTATTCATGTCCCACCATATTGTTGTACTGTGACATTGTGGTGTTGTATTCATGTCCCACCGTATTGTTGTACTGTGACATGGTGGTGGTGTGTTCATGTCCCACCGTATTGTTGTACTGTGACATGGTGGTTGTGGTGTATTCATGTCCCACCGTATTGTTGTACTGTGACGTGGTGGTGTTGTATTCATGTCCCACCATATTGTTGTACTGTGACGTGGTGGTGTTGTGTTCATGTCCCACCGTATTGTTTTGTTCATGTCCCACTCTATTGTTGTACTGTGATGTTGTGGTGTTGTGTTCATGTCCCACCATATTGTTGTACTGTGACGTGGTGGTGTTTTGTTCATGTCCCACCATATTGTTGTGTTCATGTCCCACTGTATTGTTGTACTGTGATATGGTGGTGTTGTGTCCATGTCCCACCATATTGTTGCACTGTGACATGGTGGTGGTGTGTCCATGTCCCAGCATATTGTTGCACTGTGACATGGTAGTGGTGTGTCCATGTCCCACCATATTGTGGTGTTCATGTCCCACCGTATTGTTGTGTTCATGTCCCACCATATTGTTGTACTGTGATGTGGTGGTGTTGTGTCCGTGTCCCACCTATTGTTGTACTGTGATGTGGTGGTGTTGTGTTCATGTCCCACCATATTGTTGTACTGTGACGTGGTGGTGTTGTATTCATGTCCCACCGTATTGTTGTACTGTGACATGGTGGTGTTGTGTTCATGTCCCACCATATTGTTGTACTGTGACATGGTGGTGTTGTATTCATGTCCCACTGTATTGTTGTACTGTGACATGGTGGTGTTGTATTCATGTCCCACAGTATTGTTGTACTGTGACATGGTGGTGTTGTGTTCATGTCCCACTGTATTGTTGTACTGTGACATGGTGGTGTTGTATTCATGTCCAACCGTATAGTTGTACTGTGACATGGTGGTGGTGGTGTATTCATGTCCCACCGTATTGTTGTACTGTGACATGGTGGTGGTGTGTTCATGTCCCACCGTATTGTTGTACTGTGACATGGTGGTTGTGGTGTATTCATGTCCCACCATATTGTTTTACTGTGACATGATGGTGTTGTGTCCATGTCCCACCGTATTGTTGTACTGTGACATGGTGGTGTTGTATTCATGTCCCACCATATTGTTGTACTGTGACATGGTGGTGTTGTATTCATGTCCCACCGTATTGTTGTACTGTGACATGGTGGTGGTGTGTTCATGTCCCACCGTATTGTTGTACTGTGACATGGTGGTGGTGGTGTATTCATGTCCCACCATATTGTTGTACTGTGACATGATGGTGTTGTGTCCATGTCCCACCATATTGTTGTACTGTGACATGGTGGTGTTGTATTCATGTCCCACAGTATTGTTGTACTGTGACATGGTGGTGTTGTGTTCATGTCCCACCATATTGTTGTACTGTGACATGGTGGTGGTGTATTCATGTCCCACTGTATTGTTGTACTGTGACATGGTGGTGTTGTATTCATGTCCCACCATATTGTTGTACTGTGACATTGTGGTGCTGTATTCATGTCCCACCGTATTGTTGTACTGTGACACGGTGGTGGTGTGTTCATGTCCCACCGTATTGTTGTACTGTGACATGATGGTGTTGTGTCCATGTCCCACCGTATTGTTGTATTGTGACATGGTGGTGTTGTATTCATGTCCCACCATATTGTTGTACTGTGACATGGTGGTGTTGTATTCATGTCCCACCATATTGTTGTACTGTGACATGGTGGTGTTGTATTCATGTCCCACCGCATTGTTGTACTGTGACATGGTGGTGGTGTGTTCATGTCCCACTGTATTGTTGTACTGTGACACAGTGGTGGTGTGGTTGTTGTACTGTGATGTGGTGGCGTTGTATTCATGTCCCAATGTATTGTTGTACTGTGACATGGTGGTGTTGTATTCATGTCCCACCATATTGTTGTACTGTGACATGGTGGTGTTGTGTTCATGTCCCACCATATTGTTGTTCTGTGACGTGGTGGTGTTGTGTTCATGATTGCAGTAAATACTGGTATTTATGTTGGGTTAACTTATTGCTGCTAACATTTATATTTCCGTACGCACTGTGACATGATATTGTTGTGTGGATATGTTAACATTTGTGTTTCTGGATATACTGTGACGTGATGTTGTCTGAATATGTTAACATTTTTGGTTTGTGGACCTGACAGGGACCACCAGTGGCAGCCCAAGGGAGAGAGTAAACTGACCGGGGGGAATGCATTCCAGCGACAGCCCATGGCACAGTCCACCACCACGTCCTGGGGCGGCCAACCTGGCTTCCAGCAGACCAGCATGGTAGTCCTGTTTGTTGGTTGTTCCGTGATTAGGGGGAGGGGTGGGTTGTTGGTTGTTGCATATTAGTCCTGCTTGTTGGTTGTTGCATGGAAGTCTGGGGTGTTAGTGTAAGTGTGTGATCTACTCATGTCTTATTACTTTCTCTCATGTTCCGTTCCTCTGTTACATTTTCTTGCGTGTGTGATCTTTGCTTCTCTCTCTCTCTCTCTCTCTCTCTCTCTCTCTCTCTCTCTCTCTCTCTCTCTCTCTCTCTCTCTCTCTCTCTCTCTCCTTCTCACTCTTCATCTCTCTCTCTCTCTCTCTCTCTCTCTCTCTCTCTCTCTCTCTCTCTCTCTCTCTCTCTCTCTCTCTCTCTCTCTCTCTCTCTCTTTCTCTCTTTCTCTCTCTCTCCCCCTCATCTTCCTCTCTCACATTTCCTTCTCTCCCTACAACATATTTCTCTCTCTTCTTTCCCTCCACCATCACATGTTTCCCTGTCCTCTCCCTCTATCACTTTTATTTCCCTTGTGTCTCTCCCTCCTCACATATTTTCTTCTTTTCTCTCTCTTTCTCACATTTCCTTTTCTTCTCACTCTCACATATCCTTCCTCTCTTCTATCCCTCTTTGTGCCAGGCCTACCAACAGTGCGTGCGAGTGTGCACACATGCATGTCTCATCTAATTATTAATTGTAAAAACACAATCTAAGCGTATCTTTGCGGTAAGCCTCGCTGTCACATTGGCTAGATGCCCCGTCTGTTGTACTGCTGGGCTGGGCTTTCATCCACATCAGAATGGTTCGGAATGTTTCATTGAATCTGAGTGGACCCGACCTTACATTTAATGTGTGTGGACCCGGCCTTACATTTAATGTGTGTGGACTCCTGAGTGGACCCGACCTTACATTTAATGTGTGTGGACTCCTGAGTGGACCCGACCTTACTTTTAATGTGTGTGGACCCGGCCTTACATTTAATGTGTGTGGACCCGGCCTTACATTTAATGTGTGTGGACTCCTGAGTGGACCCGGCCTTACATTTAATGTGTGTGGACTCCTGAGTGGACCCGACCTTACTTTTAATGTGTGTGGACCCGGCCTTACATTTAATGTGTGTGGACCCGGCCTTACATTTAATGTGTGTGGACTCCTGAATAGACCCGGTCGTACATTTAATGTGTGTGGATCCGGCCTTACACAGGTACCAGGAAATACCTTGGAAAGTAAAGGTGTCTGGTGTGATGCATGATCACATGACCCACTGGGTGTCATGTGGTCTGTACAAATATGGGTTTAGCACCATATGCCCAGGGCTTGAGGTTGTACACGGGATCTGGTTTACTTTTATTTTACCTCTGCCTTAAGAGAGAAGAGAAGATCTATCTGAGCCTTAAGAGAGAAGAGAGGATGGATCTGTGATTTAAGAGACAAGAGAAGATGTGTCTGTGCCTTAAGAGAGAAGAGAGGATGTATCTGTGCCTTAAGGGAGAAGAGAAGATATATCTTTACCTTAAGAGAGAAGAGAAGATGCAAATGTGCCTTAGGAGAGAAGAGAAGAATGCTGTGGACAGCTGACCTTAATAGAAGCAGTTTGTTGTGGCTGTCTGCTGTCTCCTGACTGCAGGTTTTGTATCCACTGACAGATGGGGGGCCCAATGATGTACAACCAGCCCGCTGCTGCTCCCATGGGACAGCCTATGATGGTAAGTATTGTGTATGTACAGATGTGTCTCTGTGTGTGCCTATCAGTCTGTGTGGGTGTGTGTCTATTTCTGTGTGTGTGAGGGGGGAGGGGGGTGAGATTACACAAGACAAGTGGTGTAATGGGAACCTGCTGTGGCTGTGTGGAGTGGGAGGACCATCACAATTTGTAGGCCTGGGTGCAGGGAGGAATACGTGCCCAGTGTTTCTCTCACTTAGCAAATGAGAGTTGACATCAAACCCTGGTTCATCCACACTTATGCCATTGCCAGTGTGATGTCCTAACCATTACACCCATGGCCTGCTGCTATAGACCAGGCATTTGAAAATTAGATTTGGGGGTGGGGGTAGAGCATCATGATTGCCCATGTCCACTCCTGTCCAGGCACCAGAAACAAGATTAGATGACAGACAGGAGTGGAGCGTCATGATTGCCTATGTCCACTCCTGTCCAGGCACCAGAAACAAGGTTAGATGACAGACAGGAGTGGAGCGTCTGGGGCTAGTTTGTATCTGCTGCCTGGTATGTGTGTCTGCTGCCTGGTATGTGTGTCTGCTGCCTGGTATGTGTGTCTGCTGCCTGGTATGTGTGTCTGCTGCCTGGTATGTGTGTCTGCTGCCTGGTATGTGTGTCTGCTGCCTGGTATGTGTGTCTGCTGCCTGGTATGTGTGTCTGCTGCCTGGTATGTGTGTCTGCTGTCTGTATGTGTGTCTGCTGCCTGTATGTGTCTGCTGCCTGCATGTATGTCTGCTGCCTGTATGTATGTCTGCTGCCTGGTATGTATGTCTGCTGCCTGTATGTATGTCTGCTGCTGGTATGCGTGTCTGCCTGCCTGTATGTATGTCTGCTGCCTGGTATGTGCTGTCTGCTGCCTGGTATGTGTGTCTGCTGCCTGGTATGTGTCTGCGGCCTGGTATGTGTCTGCTGCCTGGTATGTATGTCTGCTGCCTGTATGTGTGTCTGCTGCCTGGTATGTATGTCTGCTGCCTGGTATGTGTCTGCTGCCTGGTATGTATGGCTGCTGCCTGTATGTATGTCTGCTGCCTGGTATGTATGTCTGCTGCCTGGTATGTATGTCTGCTGCCTGGTATGTGTGTCTGCTGCCTGGTATTTGTCTGCTGCCTGGTATTGTCTGCTGCCTGGTATGTGTGTCTGCTGCCTGGTATGTGTGTCTGCTGGCCTGTTATGTGTGTCTGCTGCCTGGTATGGTGTCTGCTGCCTGTATGTGTGTCTGCTGCACTGGTATGTGTGTCTGCTGTCTGTATGTGTGTCTGCTGCCTGTATGTGTCTGCTGCCTGTATGTATGTCTGCTGCCTGTATGTGTGTCTGCTGCCTGTATGTATGTCTGCTGCCTGGTATGTGTGTCTGCTGCCTGGTATGTGTGTCTGCTGCCTGGTATGTGTCTGCTGCCTGGTATGTGTGTCTGCTGCCTGGTATGTGTGTCTGCTGCCTGGTATGTGTCTGCTGCCTGGTATGTATGTCTGCTGCCTGTATGTGTGTCTGCTGCCTGGTATGTGTGTCTGCTGCCTGGTATGTATGTCTGCTGCCTGTATGTATGTCTGCTGCCTGTATGTGTGTCTGCTGCCTGGTATGTGTGTCTGCTGCCTGGTATGTATGTCTGCTTCCTGGTATGTGTCTGCTGCCTGGTATTTGTCTGCTGCCTGGTATGTATGTCTGCTGCCTGGTATCTGTCTGCTGCCTGGTATGTGTGTCTGCTGCCTGGTATTTGTCTGCTGCCTGGTATGTGTGTCTGCTGCCTGGTATGTGTCTGCTGCCTGGTATGTATGTCTGCTGCCTGTATGTGTGTCTGCTGCCTGGTATGTGTGTCTGCTGCCTGGTATGTGTCTGCTGCCTGTATGTGTGTCTGCTGCCTGGTATGTGTCTGCTGCCTGGTATGTATGTCTGCTGCCTGGTATGTGTGTCTGCTGTCTGGTATTTGTCTGCTGCCTGGTATGTGTGTCTGCTGCCTGGTATGTGTCTGCTGCCTGGTATGTGTGTCTGCTGCCTGGTATGTGTCTGCTGCCTGTATGTGTATCTGCTGCCTGGTATTTGTCTGCTGCCTGGTATGTGTCTGCTGCCTGTATGTGTGTCTGCTGCCTGGTATTTGTCTGCTGCCTGGTATGTGTGTCTGCTGCCTGGTATGTGTCTGCTGCCTGGTATGTGTGTCTGCTGCCTGGTATGTGTGTCTGCTGCCTGGTATGTGTCTGCTGCCTGTATGTGTGTCTGCTGCCTGGTATGTATGTCTGCTGCCTGGTATGTGTGTCTGCTGCCTGGTATGTATGTCTGCTGCCTGTATGTGTGTCTGCTGCCTGGTTGTCTGCTGCCTGTATGTGTGTCTGCTGCCTGGTATGTGTGTCTGCTGCCTGGTATGTGTGTCTGCTGCCTGTATGTGTGTCTGCTGCCTGGTATGTGTCTGCTGCCTGGTATGTATGTCTGCTGCCTGTATGTGTGTCTGCTGCCTGGTATGTGTGTCTGCTGCCTGGTATGTATGTCTGCTGCCTGGTATGTATGTCTGCTGCCTGGTATGTGTCTGCTGCCTGGTATGTGTGTCTGCTGCCTGTATGTGTGTCTGCTGCCTGGTATGTGTGTCTGCTGCCTGGTATGTGTGTCTGCTGCCTGGTATGTGTGTCTGCTGCCTGGTATGTGTGTCTGCTGCCTGGTATGTGTGTCTGCTGCCTGGTATGTGTGTCTGCTGTCTGTATGTGTGTCTGCTGCCTGTATGTGTCTGCTGCCTGCATGTATGTCTGCTGCCTGTATGTATGTCTGCTGCCTGGTATGTATGTCTGCTGCCTGTATGTATGTCTGCTGCCTGGTATGCGTGTCTGCTGCCTGTATGTGTGTCTGCTGCCTGGTATGTGTCTGCTGCCTGGTATGTGTCTGCTGCCTGGTATGTGTGTCTGCTGCCTGGTATGTGTGTCTGCTGCCTGGTATGTGTGTCTGCTGCCTGGTATGTGTGTCTGCTGCCTGGTATGGTGTCTGCTGTCCTGTATGTGTGTCTGCTGCCTGTATGTAGTCTGCTGCCTGCATGTATGTCTGCTGCCTGTATGTATGTCTGCTGCCTGGTATGTATGTCTGCTGCCTGTATGTATGTCTGCTGCCTGGTATGCGTCTGCTGCCTGTATGTATGTCTGCTGCCTGGTATGTGTGTCTGCTGCCTGGTATGTGTGTCTGCTGCCTGGTATGTGTCTGCTGCCTGGTATGTGTCTGCTGCCTGGTATGTATGTCTGCTGCCTGTATGTGTGTCTGCTGCCTGGTATGTATGTCTGCTGCCTGGTATGTGTCTGCTGCCTGGTATGTATGGCTGCTGCCTGTATGTATGTCTGCTGCCTGGTATGTGTGTCTGCTGCCTGGTATGTGTGTCTGCTGCCTGGTATGTGTGTCTGCTGCCTGGTATGTGTGTCTGCTGCCTGGTATGTTGTCTGCTGCCTGGTATGTGTCTGCTGCCTGGTATGTGTGTCTGCTGCCTGGTATGTGTGTCTGCTGCCTGTATGTGTCTGCTGCCTGTATGTGTCTGCTGCCTGTATGTATGTCTGCTGCCTGTATGTATGTCTGCTGCCTGGTATGGTGTCTGCTGCCTGTATGTGTGTCTGCTGCCTGTATGTATGTCTGCTGCCTGGTATGTGTGTCTGCTGCCTGGTATGTGTGTCTGCTGCCTGGTATGTGTGTCTGCTGCCTGGTATGTGTCTGCTGCCTGGTAGTGCTGCCTGTAGTGTGCTGCTGATGTGTCTGCTGCCTGGTATGTATGTCTGCTGCCTGGTATGTATGTCTGCTGCCTGGTATGTATGTCTGCTGCCTGGTATGTATGTCTGCTGCCTGTATGTGTGTCTGCTGCCTGGTATGTATGTCTGCTGCCTGGTATGTATGTCTGCTGCCTGGTATGTGTCTGCTGCCTGGTATGTATGTCTGCTGCCTGGTATGTATGTCTGCTGCCTGGTATGTATGTCTGCTGCTGTATGTGTCTGCTGCCTGGTATGTGTCGTGCCTGTAGTGTGCTGCTGGTATGTAGTCTGCTGCTGGTATGTATGTCTGCTGCCTGGTATGTGTCGCTGCTGTATGTGTGTTGCTGCTGTATGTGTCTGCTGCTGGTATGTATGTCTGCTGCCTGGTATGTAGTCTGCTGCTGGTAGTATGTCTGCTGCCTGGTATGTGTCTGCTGCCTGGTATGTATGTCTGCTGCCTGGTATGTGTCTGCTGCCTGGTATGTATGTCTGCTGCCTGGTATGTATGTCTGCTGCCTGTATGTATATCTGCTGCCTGGTATGTGTGTCTGCTGCCTGGTATTTGTCTGCTGCCTGGTATGTGTGTCTGCTGCCTGGTATGTGTGTCTGCTGCCTGACTGGTTTCTGTTCTCTCCTTCAGGGCATGGGCCAGCCGATGGGCATGGGGATGGGCATGCACCCAGGCATGAGTATGCAGGCACCGGGCATGTATGGTGCCCAGCGGATGCCCATGATGGGAGGATTTCAACAGCCCCGACTGCCGCAGCAGCAGCAACAGCCTGGGCAGTCTGGCAATGTCAATGATCCATTTGGAGCCTTGTGAGTGTGACTGGTAAGTACCTTCTGACCAGGTGACCCTTCATATGGGGCTCCTTTTGTTTCACTTGTGCTGCTTGAGGTGCCTGGTCCAGACATCCCTTGTCACCTCCCTACAGTCCTCTTGTCTGACATTTGGTTGTGTTGATGTTGTTTGTGTGATGATTTATTGCCCAGCTCTTGCAGCTTTCCACGTTCATCTTTCTCTGTTGTCTCCTGCCTCTCTTGTCTGGTGTTTCCCCTGTCTCTCTTGTCTGGTTTTTCCCCACATGAGGCTAATGTCCCTGTTGTCCTCTATCTCTCTTGTCTAGTGTTTTCCAACATGAGGCTTATTTCTCTGTTGTCCTCTATCTCTCTTGTCTAATGTTTCCTTGCATGAGGCTTATTTCTCCGTTGTCCTCTCTTACTTAAAAATTGAAATATGACTTTTGCTATTATCTTCTGCAGAAATGAGGTGAGCGCCTGCTGGAACCAGAAACGTGTCACGGACGTGGCAGACCACAGGACAGACAGTAGCTGGATTTTAGTGTTTGTTTCACAGTGTAGTTGTCAGTGTGTTTCTGACTTCAGCGTGAATGTTTTACGGGTATAGTACACATTCTACCAGCGCAGAATGCTGGCGGTGATTGGCTCAAGTCTCGCTGGCTCTTCATTGGCTGGCTGTGTCAACAAGGGGTGTTCCAGAATTTTGCTGCAAACAAATTGTGTGTCCTGGGGTATGTTTTTCACATCAACATTTCATAGTTGGTGTATCATGTGATTGAGATAAAACTAGGGTAGGTGAGTGTTTCACCAGAGGTGATGTAGGTTAGAAACACATGAACAGATAGATTGCTTGCAGATGGAAACACAACATGAACTGATAAGCAATGTGAACTGGAATGTTGATTGTTCATACAGAAATTCTCTTCTGGACGTACATTTATTCTCTGGGCGTACATCTCTGGGCATGTGTTTATTCAAACCATATATTGTTGACTTGTACGTTGATTTGGAGAAATAGAGCATATGATGGTTTAGCTGTCCAGAGTTAGGAATGAAACAGATCAGGGGTGGACATAATGTAGGCGGGCACTAAAGGTGATTGACAGACAGCCTGTGAGATGAGTTGATGTGTATGTGATGTGTATGTAGCAAAAACAATTGTCGACATTCACAGAGTGAGTTGTCCATTTTGTATTTCTGACTGTTTTGTATTTGTATATTTCTGACTTGTCAACATATGTAAGGTAGTATTAGGCTGCAGTTAAATATAGGAGACTTGTAGCACACCAGGAGATATGAGCTGAGTGTTCCAGCTCTCTTGTGAGAAATATTCAATGTGCTGTGTGGGACGTCAGTGTATCACAGTGAGACTTCACACTTTAACATTAATATAACCATTATTGTGAGCCATCACCGTGTTATTAGTAGGACATCTTTTTATCACTAGTACAGCTGAATTTTGTGTGTGTAGGACATCACTTTATTGTATGTAGGACAGCAGAACTTGCTTTATCTTAGATATATGTTAGTTTGTGGTTCAGTGTAGAGTATTTGCTAACTGTCAGTGTTCAATGTCGTCGTTACATAGTGAGTGTTAGAGAGTGGTAGCAGACTTGACCTTCCCATTTTCTCATTGTTATAACCTTCACCTTTGTCTGCCAGGTATGTTTATGCAGACGGAGCTGATCATTGATCGTAATTTAATTGTGAGCGAGAGTGGGTGATGTCTGGTGAGGATTAAACCCACGGTTGTGTTGAAGTGGCCACTCACTGATTTGTTTTATACGTATCTTCGTTGCTGATATTTACAATATGCCATGGATATTTGTGTTTGGCCAATGATTTGGCCTCATTATGTAATTGTATAGTGGAACTTGGTCCAAACATGTTAACTACTTATATTGTGTGTGTGTATTTGTGCGCATGCTACAGGGTTTTTTGTTTATCTTGTTTGTCTGACAGTCTTCTGATCAATGTCCCCCGTTCAGTATTACAGATTTCCTGATGTAGTGGCCAGGGGACAGCCGTGAAGGAAAACCCAACCAGAGTGATAATGCAGAGATAATTTATTGACTTGACTGTTGTTGTAGTGCAATTGGTACAGTTGTTGGAAAGTTTATTGTTGCACAGGCTGGTTTGTTGTAATGTCTGCAGTAGACCTTGTAGTTCAGAAATCTGGATATACCGAGACAGGCAACAGCTCACCAGATTCATTCAGCATCATCATTGTATGCCATGCCGATAAGCCTGGGTGGTCAGGGTTTGCTCTCTCACACGATCACCAGAGCTTCGGATCAAGTCTGTGTTCGTGTCCTGTACGCCATGTGGACAGGCCATCCAGGTATTTATCTCTTTGACTCCCCCTCGGTTTTGCCAGTTGTCATCAAGTTTTCCCCTCAGTTTTGCCAGTTATATCAAGTTTTCCCCTCAGTTCTGCCAGTTGTCACCAAGTTTTCCCCCTCAGTTCTGCCAGTTGTCACCAAGTTTTCCCCTCATTTTTGCCAGTTGTCGCCAAGTTTTCCCCTCAGTCTTGTCACTTGTCGCTAAGTTTTCCCCTGTCTTGTTCGGTTGTCACCAAGTTTTCTCCTCAGTCTTGCCAGTTGTCACCAAGTTTTCCCCTCAGTCTTGCCAGTTGTCACCAAGTTTTCCCCTCAGTCTTGCCAATTGTCTGTTTTGCCAGTTGTCACCAAGTTTTCCCTTCAGTCTTGCCAGTTGTCACCAAGTTTTCCCCTCAGTCTTGCCAGTTGTCACCAAGTTTTCCCCTCAGTCTTGCCAATTGTCTGTTTTGCCAGTTGTCACCAAATTTTCCCCTCAGTCTTGCCAGTTGTCACCAAGTTTTCCCCTCAGTCTTGCCAGTTGTCACCAAGTTTTCACCTCAGTCTTGTCAGTTGTCACAAGTTTTCCCCCTCAGTCTTGCCAGTTGTCACCAAGTTTTCCCCTCAGTCTTGCCAGTTGTCACCAAGTTTTCCCCTCAGTCTTGTCAGTTGTCACAAGTTTTCCCCCTCAGTCTTGCCAGTTGTCACCGAGTTTTCCCCTCAGTCTTGCCAGTTGTCACCAAGTTTTCCCCCTGTCTTGCCAGTTGTCACCAAGTTTTCCAATGTTTTTCTCCTCTGGCCAAAACATCTTGACTGTCTAGAACATCTCAAATCAATTTCTGATTTTCATTTGTTTGTTGTAAGACTTGCTCAAAGGTTTTTTTCTTTCCCTATTATCATGTTTTCTGGATGAGTGTCTGATCCAGTTGACTTCCTCTTCCCGTCTTGTTTCTAGTTTTGCCTAGTCCTTTCCATCAGCTGCACATTAGTGATCCTGTCACGCCATTTGTTAATTGTCATATTCTGCACAGACACCAGTCTGTAGTTAGTCAGACTCCTAGAGATGACAGAAGACAGTTCTTGTTTTGAATGCCAATGTGAAATATCCCACATGGAGAACACTGCACATCAAGTCTCCACATGTTGCCTTAATTCAGTTAATAGTTGTCTGTGGGATCTCATAATGCTTTATCAAGTTTCAGAGTTTCCTGTCTGTGCTGTGAAAGGCCTTTTCACAAATCCACATAAGGTGGTAAATTCATGTCCGTACTTTGACCGTAAGCATGCACAACGAGGCTATCTGGTCAGTGCCGGATCTGTTTGGTCAGAAACCTGCCTGTTCATCTCTTAATTGTTTGTAAATGACGTGTCTTAAAATCTCTCCAAAATGATCCTGCTTAGTATTTTCCCAGGAACTGACAAAATTACTATGTAATTTTCACTGTTAGTATTTCTTTGATCTCACAGAATTACATTATTTTTGCAGTAATTCATATTGGTCTTTATAGCTTCAGCTGGGATACCATCAGGACTAGTGACTTTCCCATCCTTCTGGTTTGGATAGCTATTTTGATCGCTCACAGTTAATATCCAGATCCACTTCTGGAGGCTCTTGGGACTGGCCCATTCGCAAGTTCCTCAAAGTACTCAGCCCTTTTGTTCATTTTATCCAGGATACATCCTAGGATGTGTTTTCTGCATTCAGGGATCTGTTGTCTGTATCCATGGATGTGTATAAGGTACAGTCTGAAATGCATTGTCTGTATCCATGGATGTGCAGTCTGCACCTGTGATGTGTAGTCTATATTCAGGTATGTGAGCTGGGTATGTACACCACTGTATGTGTACGAGACATATCTTGAAATGTGATGCTGAAAAATGCTCTGCGTGGTGCCAGATTACAACACACTCTCCTCTCACTTGCGTTTATACCAACCTCGTTCTGTTCATGCTGTGCAGGAATGAACTTATCCAGATAAGGGAACAAATCTGCTTCTTCACATTTCTCTGTTTGGTATTTTTCATTTGAAAATTTGTGCTAAAATAAATGTCCCAATATGTGTCATGAATATTTAGATACAAATAAACTTGTATTTGTTTCATGAAAGATATTTTCCATTTTATTGCGGAAAATTATTTCATCAGAATTGCCATGTGTAATAGAAGTCTAGCATGAACGTGTGTGCTGGGATACAGTTTGGCAGACAATTGGCAGAGCGGCTCGTGCATGTATCCAGACATGACAGTTCCAGATCTCCGCTAACAAGGGACAATTGTGGACAAGTGGGATGTCACTTTATATCACTCGCATGCGATTTTATCAGATGAAAGGCTTGCAACTCGAGTTTTAAAACTGACAGTAAAACAACAGAGTATCCATGTTATAATTGCAAATATTACACATTTGTGAATGACCAGGTCGCAGACATATACGAACAGATGGTGTAAATCTGGGAATGAACAGATGATGTAAACCTGGCAATGATCATATGATGTAAACCTGGCAATGATCAGATGATGTAAACCTGGCAATGAACAGATGATGTAAACCTGGCAATAAGCCAGACAAAGATACATGCTGTAAAGATATAAACATGACAGAAACACAGCAATGACTGATGTCCATTCCAGTCTCGACTCCAGGTGAACCATGCACCAAACATGAAAGTGGTTAGATACTGGCAGAGTTGAACCATGCACCAAACATGACAATGGTCATATAGTTTGGTATTGACAAAGCATCAAGAAGTGTAACATAGAACAGATGGCCTCTAGTATTTATATACTCGTACCAAAGCTAGAACCGTTTGCTGGAACTCTACTGTAGACAGACACATCTGTACCTGTCTTGGTCTCTGTGACCCTCCGGAGACACATTTGCTGTGTGAACTGCCTGACTCGCTCACAATCTGTAGTTGTGATTGCTGTTATGGTTCAGTCACAGTGAGAGCTTCGCATTTTACAGTGTTAGCTGGAGGAAGACATCGTAGACAGACAAATCCTGCCTACATCTGTCTGATGTCTCAGTATGTGCAGCCTGCCTATGGACAGAAGCTCCAGTATATATATACGAGGGGTCAGTCCATGACTTGATGGACACAAGTTTGGCTGGCTATAATGTTGACTGAACGTTTTCACAGAAATCTCCATGTTTTATTTTTAGACTGCGTGATATTAAACCATTGAGTTTGTTTGTGTTATTGACTTTTGTAGATGACCTACTTTACTTTTGTAGATTATCATCTCCTTGATTGATATTTTGTTTTATGAGTTTTTTTTCCTGAGCTTTGATTTGGTTGATTGAGTTGTTCTCATTTCTCTTACAGCTCATTTCTCAGTCGCCTTTTTGTGTGCTTATTTTTGTTGCCATCTACTGACTCATAACCATCTTTATTTATCTGTTAATAGTTTCATGTTTGTTTATCCATTTAAAACGGATTCAACAATGTTTCTTGTTTGCTTAACCTGGTCTTGTTGTTGTTATTATTATTCCATTACAGTAGCGAGGTGTGTAGTTATGTATTCTAACAAAGACCTTGATACTCAAATCGTTGCCAGCAGAAAATTTGTGCAGAAATAATGGTATTAACAGGCAGTACATGAAATGTAACTGAGACCTTTAGCAAGTTAGTATATGAGGTGTAGCTGTTATCAAATTTAGCTAGTCACTTGATGAGTTGTAGAAGGGAGGGGGTGATGGGAGTGGGGTATCCTCTAGCAAAGTAAGATGCCTCCTTCCATCCGCTAGTCTATGTGACACCCTTATGCCAGGTGGAGTAAGATGCCTCCTTCCATCCGCTAGTCTATGTGACACCCTTGCGCCAGGTGGAGTAAGGTGCCTCCTTCCATCCGCTAGTCTATGTGACACCCTTATGCCAGGTGGAGTAAGATGCCTCCTTCCATCCGCTAGTCTATGTGACACCCTTATGCCAGGTGGAGTAAGATGCCTCCTTCCATCCGCTAGTCTATGTGACACCCTTGTGCCAGGTGGAGTAAGATGCCTCCTTCCATCCGCTAGTCTATATGACACCCTTGTGCCAGGTGGAGTAAGATGCCTCCTTCCGTCCGCTAGTCTATATGACACCCTTGTGCCAGGTGGAGTAAGATGCCACAATTATTGATGTACAGACCAAATGGAACTAGAAGAAAAGACAATGTCAACGATGGACAAAGGGAACAACAGAATCCATGCTCTGTCAAAGATGGACAGAGGGAATCTTTACACATGAAGCCCATAAGTGGGCACTTTCTTGCAGTTTATGCTTCACCTCGACACCGCAAGGTGCAAGAGGAACACGGTGAGATGTGATGATGAGATGAGTATTATGTGTAACTGGCAAACAGGACCGCATCTGTTTGTTCCCCTTATCTGAGAAGACCAGGAATCTCTCACTATCCGAGAGATCAGGAAGGTGTGTCATAAAGATAGCAGCGGTTCTTGGACACATGCCCAGCCCTGAGCGCTAGGATCTAACAGTGAGCCTTAAGTCTGAGATGGAAGCTGTGACCTTTCAGCGGGCGGCCACCTCTCAGTCACAGCTCCCTGTAAGTAGTTGCAGCTGACACAGCTTCCAGACTAGTCCAGAACTTACTCGTGGGCAGATATCGGCTCATCACCAGATTACCATAATACAAATGTCCTGCCTTGTTTCATAGTCGCCCTTCATATACCATGCGCCACTTCAGAGGGCTAAAAAAATCACCCCAAAATGTACCCACCTCCCAGTAATTGAGGCTACAAGTCCATATAAAAATATGTGTGGTTGGGCTATTCCAGTATTTTTACAGACCGCTTCTGGCCATCTTTGCATTGACATGTGGTGGCATGTCCAGTTATAAATCATTCAAAGTAATGAGCTGGTTTATTACCAATCATGACCCAGAAATTATCTTGTAGAAATGTAGTTTCTGAGCATGGCATAGCGAGAGTGCATCCACAGCTGGAGGAGTTGCTGTTGCATGAACCAATGTTCCAGCTTTCAATCCGTTTGTCTTATGCAACCACCAGTAAGATATATTCTGGAATGACGAATTGAACAGATGAATTCGTCTCTCTCATCCGGAATGAACACATGTTCATGGATGACCTGAAGTAGTTGAACATGCAGTCACCAGACCAAAACTTTGAGCTGGTGTTGTGTGTGTGCCTGTATATATATATATATAAACCAAATGTTCATGATACCATTTACCAGGAATCTGCATGTGTGTGTGTACACAAGAGATTGTTCATTAACTTTGCTACCACCAGCAGCCAGACGTGTGTGTGTGAGAGAGAGAGAGAGAGAGAGAGAGAGAGCGTGTGTCTGTCCAGCAGCCCACGTGGACATGTCTGTGTGCATTCTCTAAATGCTCGCCTGGTAGTTGGGATTTGCCATTCGAATTATTTATTTCATGCCATTGATGACCATTTGTGTGGCATCATTAGGTGAAGGTTGGTTTGTAAGGGTTGGACAGTTTGTGACATGCCCCATGGTTTGGTGTGTGTTGCTGGGGGACTGTCCGTCAGATGAGAGTACATTCAGTGTATCAGTTTCTCTTTCAGCTGACTGAAATACTGTCTCAACACTACAAGGTATATCAAACATGAAGTGGGTTGGTACATGATGCTTGTCCCACTTGTTGCTAGCTATCTTCTGGAGGTGGGTGTCTGCAAGAGCACATACATCTACTGGCCGCTGGTGGAGATTATCTTATGCCTCTAAGCATAACAGTGAAAGCACTTGAACCAAGACCTAGAGGTCATCTCCTGCCAGTCCACTAGCCCTGTATATTGTTTTCTGTGTGAACAAATGTGTCAGAGATGTGTGCCACAGAGATGCTGTCAGATTGGTTTGACTAACCCACCGACTCTGTGTGACCGTGTGGCATGTAGTTGTCACCATTAGCTGTGCAGAGAATGTGTGGGCAACCAGGTGTCTTCAGTAGGGCAATAGTGCTGTTTGGGGCAACAATTCCAGTCTTTAGTGCTTGTAACTTGTACATTAGTTAAACCAGTCCCCCACACTTGTACATTAGTTAAACCAGTCCCCCCACACTTGTACATCGGTTAAACCAGTCTATCACACTTGTACTTCAGTTCAAGTCGTCCCGCACACCTGTACTTCTATTCAGCTTGATCTCCTGCTTGTATTTCTTCTGCCCATGCGTACACAATGCCTTGGTACAATCCACACCTAGATCTGCAATAAGTTGTGTGTGTGAGAGAGATTGATAAGAATGTTCAAGACGTAGATAGCTGCATTATCAATCAGTTTGTACATTACCTACATCAATGTTGTGGCTCATAGCTGATGTATTTCAACATTTATAGATTCGACAGAATAAAGTCCAGCCAGTCACTACTGCTGGAACATCCACATCTTATGTGTATTCGTTCCTTTCCTAGATGTCTGTCCCCTCAACCAAACCAGTCCCCAGTTACATCTGGCAGTCAGATCTCAGAGACGGCACACAAGTGTCCCCTCTCAACCAAACATCTGGCAGTCAGATCTTAGAGACGGCACACAAGTGTCCCCTCTCAACCAAACATGGCAGTCAGATCTCAGAGACGGCACACAAGTGTCCCCTCTCAACCAAACATGGCAGTCAGATCTCAGAGACGGCACACAAGTGTCCCCTCTCATCCAAACATGGCAGTCAGATCTCAGAGACGGCACACAAGTGTCCCCTCTCAACCAAACATCTGGCAGTCAGATCTCAGAGACGGCACACAAGTGTCCCCTCTCAACCAAACATCTGGCAGTCAGATCTCAGAGACGGCACACAAGTGTCCCCTCTCAACCAAACCAGTCCCCAGTTACATCTGGCAGTCAGGTCTCAGAGACAGCACACAAGTGTCCCCTCTCAACCAAACATCTGGCAGTTAGATCTCAGAGACGGCACACAAGTGTCCCCTCTCAACCAAACCAGTCCCCAGTTACATCTGGCAGTCAGATCTCAGAGACAGCACACAAGTGTCCCCTCTCAACCAAACATCTGGCAGTCAGATCTCAGAGACGGCACACAAGTGTCCCCTCTCAACCAAGCATCCAGCAGTCAGAACTCAGAGACAGCACACAATCGTCCCCTCTCACAAACATCTAGCAGTCAGATCTCAGAGACAGCACACAATCGTCCCCTCTCACAAACATCTAGCAGTCAGATCTCAGAGACAGCACACAATCGTCCCCTCACAAACATCTAGCAGTCAGATCTCAGAGACGGCACACAAGTGTCCCCTCTCAACCAAACATCTGGCAGTCAGATCTCAGAGACGGCACACAAGTGTCCCCTCTCAACCAAACATCTGGCAGTCAGATCTCAGAGACGGCACACAATCTCATATATACAATTTATTTCCTGTGGTTATACAACGTTTACTTCTAATAATTGCTCCAATGACAGGAAAACATTGTAACTTACACTCTGTAGACATGGCACAGACTATAAAGTTGTAACTTACACCCTGCAGACACGATACAATATAGATTAGTTACCAACATTATTTTATGTCTCAGATCTTTCCAGAAATACATTGTAAAACGTTTGTAAGAAGTAAAATGATGTGCACCCATTGATAATGTCCATGGTCTGCGCTGGTACTGAGGTAATCATGCTGACACCAGCTGTCTGTGGCACTCCAGAGCTTGAGCTCATCATCCAGAATTGTCAACCAAACAAGGTGTCACTTGCCACAGAACACGTATGTGACAGCAATGAACACACAATTACACCAATGTGTTCCTCAAGTACAAACTGCTACACAGAGAAGAAATATTATGAGTGTATTTCAGTGACTTCAATTTCTTGTGTAATACTTGGCCCTCACAAAATTCTCTGCCTGAAGGCTAACATGACAACACAGGACACACATGTCTGAGAACATGACAACACAGGACACACATGTCTGAGAACATAACAACCCAGGACACGCATGTCTGAGAACATGACAACACAGGACATGCATGTCTGAGAACATGACACAGGACACGCATGTCTGAGAACATGACAACACAGGACACGCATGTCTGAGAACATGACAACACAGGACACGCATGTCTGAGAACATGACGGCAGCAGCACACATTTATATCAGCTGCACGTCTTCAGCAAGACCGGAAGACATGTGTACCTAAAGTCAAGACCTGGTATAACTGGCATGTAAAACCAACCTGTGTGTACCCACTGTCAGTGTGCTCACAAAGTGATACATTTACACAAACAACAACAAACACGATAGTGATCTCACAACCTGGAGGACAACCAACATGACAGCTGGCACCAAGAATCATCCAGTGAGCATGTCAGCAACAAGAATCATCCAGTGAGCATGTCAGCAACAAGCATCATCCAGTGAGCATGTCAGCAACCAGAATCATCCAGTGAGCATGTCAGCAACCAGCATCATCCAGTGAGCACGTCACACCAAGAATCATCCAGTGAGCATGTCACACCAAGAATCATCCAGTGAGCACGTCACACCAAGAATCATCCAGTGAGCATGTCAGCAACAAGCATCATCCAGTGAGCATGTCAGCAACAAGAATCATCCAGTGAGCATGTCAGCAACAAGAATCATCCAGTGAGCATGTCAGCAACAAGAATCATCCAGTGAGCATGTCAGCAACAAGCATCATCCAGTGAGCATGTCAGCAACCAGAATCATCCAGTGAGCATGTCAGCAACAAGCATCATCCAGTGAGCATGTCAGCAACCAGAATCATCCAGTGAGCATGTCAGCAACAAGCATCATCCAGTGAGCATGTCAGCAACAAGCATCATCCAGTGAGCATGTCAGCAACAAGAATCATCCAGTGAGCATGTCAGCAACCAGAATCATCCAGTGAGCATGTCAGCAACCAGAATCATCCAGTGAGCATGTCAGCAACAAGCATCATCCAGTGAGCATGTCAGCAACAAGAATCATCCAGTGAGCATGTCAGCAACCAGAATCATCCAGTCAGCATGTCAGCAACAAGCATCATCCAGTGAGCATGTCAGCAACAAGCATCATCCAGTGAGCATGTCAGCAACCAGAATCATCCAGTGAGCATGTCAGCAACCAGAATCATCCAGTGAGCACGTCAGCAACCAGAATCGCCCAGTGAGCATGTCAGCAACAAGAATAATCCAGTGAGCACGTCACACCAAGAATCATCCAGTGAGCATGTCAGCAACAAGCATCATCCAGTGAGCACATCAGCAACCAGAATCATCCAGTGAGCATGTCAGCAACAAGAATCATCCAGTGAGCATGTCAGCAACCAGAATAATCCAGTGAGCATGTCAGCAACAAGAATCATCCAGTGAGCATGTCACACCAAGAATCATCCAGTGAGCATGTCAACACCAAGAATCATCCAGTGAGCATGTCAGCAACAAGCATCATCCAGTGAGCATGTCAGCAACAAGAATCATCCAGTGAGCATGTCAGCAACAAGAATCATCCAGTGAGCATGTCACACCAAGAATCATCCAGTGAGCATGTCAACACCAAGAATCATCCAGTGAGCATGTCACATCAAAAATCATCCAGTGAGCATGTCAGCAACAAGTCTGGAGTTCTCCAACCAGCTGACATGGTCCAGCCTGAATCAGCAAACGCCCATGGTATATCCCCACCGACAGTGTCACATCTTGCAGTGATCAACTGTCTAGGAGCACAAACTGTCCTAACAACAAAACTATTAGCAGCAGTATTTGTGTACAATAAAACAGATCAGTCAATACATACCTAAAATATTTTTTTTTTTTTTAATATGAGAAAAACAAAATAGACATACTAATAGCCAGTGCCAATATGATTAATGTCAACTGTCCAACAGGTAGCAGAAACATCAAAACTTATTACTGTGAAGCTATCGCTGGACGTGTGGGAGAAAGCTTGCCTAGTGTACAAGCTACAACGGCTTTGCTTGCCTAACTCAGTTGTGTCCTACATTTGTCTATCCAGCTGTGACATACTGTCATCTACTCACCCCCTCAAGGTCTCCCAGAGATGTATGTCAGTGAAGCACTTGGTGTCCATGCATTATCTGCCATAGATCAAAACTCTGTCCTACATAGTGTCGCCTATCCAGTCCTGAGATACTGGCATCCATACACCCACTCAAGATCTGCCAGAGATGTATGTTAGGGCAGCATTCATGTCAATGCGCATCTACAGTGTAGGTCGTGTCACTGACATATTACAGTGTAGGTCGTGTCACTGACTGACATATTACAGTGTAGGTCGTGTCACAGACTGACATAAGACGTTTCAGAATAGTTAGCAGTTCAGCATTTTAAATTACCCCAAAACACCATGTACTGGATCTCAATTCTCACCACATGAACAGATCAGATCAGTGCTTACCACTCCATCAATTCTCACTACGTGAACAGATCAGATCAGTGCTCTCACTGTCATTGTGTTTCTTTCTCCTGTTAGAACTGCAGACAGAGTGGAGCCGAGCAGTCACTGCTGAGTGCAGATAGTCTCCGGCAATCCCACCACTCCAGTAGCCGACATTTCAGACCTATCCACCGTACAGATGCAATCCTCAATACCTCATAGCCATGGGCTGACAGTTTACAGGAGGACAACATTGAGATGGGGTCACCCAGACTTGGGGCTCAAAGAGTGCTTCCGAGCTCGTGGAGCAGACGGGACACAGAGATGTGAGAACCTTTGGCTAGCAGATCACAGACCTGACATAGCCCACTGGCAAGGTCACAGACCTGACATAGCTCACTGGCAAAGTCACAGACCTGACATAAGCCCACTGACAAGGTCACAGACCTGACATAGCCCACTGGCAATCTAGTCAGGAAACAGACACAGCAATGCAAAGATATCACCAACCATAAATTTACATCACCAACAGAACACACTCATACTTGTTAACAAACACAAAACAGAATGTAACCATATCTCCTACAACAAACAGGTTAATGTGTTTCATCAATCTACAAACAAGCTAAAACAGGCACAAAAGTACAATACGTTAATGGCAACAAAACTCTCATAAGCTTGCATGAATTCTCACCTATCTGTAGCTAAACCTCAAAGTCAACAACATACACCAGTGGTGTTCTATAAGATAAAATACTTAACTATCTGTAGCTACACCAGTGGTGTTCTATAAGATAAAATACTTAACTATCTGTAGCTACACCTCATAAAGTCAACAACATACACCAGTGGTGTTCTATAAGATAAAATACTTAACTATCTGTAGCTACACCAGTGGTGTTCTATAAGATAAAATACTTAACTATCTGTAGCTACACCAGTGGTGTTCTATAAGATAAAATACTTAACTATCTGTAGCTAAACCTCATAAAGTCAACAACATACACCAGTGGTGTTCTATAAGATAAAATACTTAACTATCTGTATCTACACCAGTGGTGTTCTATTAGACAAAATAAATTCTCACCTATCTGTAGCTACACCAGTGGTATACTGTAAGATAAAATACTCAACTATCTGTAGCTACACCAGTGGTGTTCTATAAGACAAAATTCTCACCTATCTGTAGCTACATCTCAAAGTCAATATCTATAAGACAAAATTCTTACCTATGTGTAGCTACACCTCATAAAATCAACAACATACACCAGTGGTGTTCTATAAGACAAAATTCTCACCTATCTGTAGCTACACCAGTGGTGTTCTATAAGATAAAATACTTAACTATCTGTAGCTACACCAGTGGTGTTCTATAAGATAAAATACTTAACTATCTGTAGCTACACCAGTGGTGTTCTATAAGATAAAATACTTAACTATCTGTAGCTACACCAGTGGTGTTCTATAAGATAAAATACGTTAACTATCTGTAGCTACACCAGTGGTGTTCTATAAGATAAAATACTTAACTATCTGTAGCTAAACCTCATAAAGTCAACAACATACACCAGTGGTGTTCTATAAGATAAAATACTTAACTATCTGTAGCTACACCAGTGGTGTTCTATTAGACAAAATAAATTCTCACCTATTTGTAGCTACATCTCAAAGTCAATATCTATAAGACAAAATTCTTACCTATGTGTAGCTACACCTCATAAAATCAACAACATACACGAGTGGCGTTCTATAAGACCAAATTCTCACCTATCTGTAGCTACACCAGTGGTGTTCTATAAGACCAAATTCTCACCTATCTGTAGCTACACCAGTGGTGTTCTATAAGACCAAATTCTCACCTATCTGTAGCTACACCAGTGGTGTTCTATAAGACCAAATTCTCACCTATCTGTAGCTACACGTCATAAAATCAACAACACACACCTGTGGTGTTCTGTAAGACAAAATTATCAGCAGAAATTTGCTTGTAAAATAAGTCTGAAATAAGATGTAAAATAAAAACAACTTTGCAGCATATAATTGGCATGGAAGAAATATTTCAAACAAAAAGCTATTGCTTGGCAGAACTGGAGAAATTCCTCTAGATGAACACATCACAACTGCATTGGTCAGTGCAGCTGCTGTGGGATCAGATCAAGGGAATGAAAACATAAACAAAAAACATCACTTGGCACATAACAACAGTGCTAGAAGCACCGGCACAATCAAGTAAGCAATAAAACATGTCACAGTCTGGGAAGATCTCAAGTACGAGAAACATCACAACAGCATGGCATTGTAAACATGATACAAAACAAGAGAAGCAAAATCTACAGTTGACAATATGAGTCAAATATATGTACACAGATAAACGGTGCATGAATCCGTGGCTAGAGGGAGGAGACAATGTCAGAGAGGAGCTCCAGTCCTCACTCAGCTTCTCTATCTTCATCTACAGCTGCAGCAACAAACACAAGAGGCTAAGCTTGAATTTTATGCCCCTTATTTAGATCTATCTTTTACATCCGCCGGCCCTATTGCAAAGAGGTTACGGACGCAATTTGTAATCCTCGAAAACACAGCTGCAGGCATCTGCCAACAGACGGCCTTGCGTTGGTTTTCACATGATGGTATGAGTACCGGTCATTCAGAAAGCAGACTACTGACTGTAAACTTGCCAAGAAATCACAAACAGCCAAAAAAGGATGGGGTTGACGACGACGTCCTGTAAAGGATATGTAACCATTTTCCACACACATGCCAGCCCTAACACAAAGTCTATGACTACCACAGTCCGTGGGCATCCAGCGCACTAAGTATTTAACCTATAAATATGTGGCCCCACCCCCATGTCGGACAACACTACAAGAAAACACTATGTGTTTCACTGACACGGTCTGAAGCCCACTATGTTTTAGAAGCCCGCTATGTTTAGATGCCCACTGTTTCACTTGCAGATAGGTAATAAGCCCATTGCTTCCCTCTAACAAGATCAGATACTTCAATCAGCACAGACCAACTATAGCTGGAAGCCCACTGACTGGCTGACTAAGAACTCTCCTGAAATGATGATCTACCCACACAAATATATTAAAAACCCAATTGTCCTGGCAGACACTGACATACAGATATGTAACTTGCACGGATGTGAGTCTGCCTGGCCAGAGATATCCATCATGAACTGTACAGGTGACAAGAGGACCAGACCAAGTGCCCCGGCTCTGCCATGACATTTCAACCTTAATTTTCGACGCCATTTTCCTCATCTACAGCTGGGGGTTCTTCTTCAGCGTGGTCCTCGAGAGGATCTCCGGAGACAGAATCACCATCAGCATCATCATCAGCATCAACAGCAGATGGAGGTTCTGAATGTGACTCTGGCACCAACTCTGGCTCCACTTGTGGCTCGTACTCTGGCTCATGTCCATGCACCTGCAAGAGGGAGGAGGAAACACCAGTCGTCAGTTAGTGACATGTCCATACATCTACCAGAGGGAGGAGAAAACACCAGTCGTCAGTTAGTGACATGTCCATGCACCTGCCAGAGGGAGGAGGAAACACCAGTCGTCAGTTAGTGACATGTCCACACATCTACCAGAGGAAGGAGAAAACACCAGTCGTCAGTTAGTGACATGTCCACACATTAACCAGAGGAAGGAGAAAACACCAGTCGTCAGTTAGTGACATGTCCACACATCTACCAGAGGAAGGAGAAAACACCAGTCGTCAGTTAGTGACATGTCCATAAATCTACCAGACAGGAAACATCAGTCGTCAGTTAGTGACATGTCCATACATCTACCAGACAGGAAATACCAGTCGTCAGTTAATGAAGTCCATAAATCTACCAGACAGGAAACACCAGTCGTCAGTTAGTGACATGTCCATAAATCTACCAGACAGAAAACACCAGTCGTCAGTTAGTGACATGTCCATACATCTACCAGACAGGAAACACCAGTCGTCAGTTAGTGACATGTCCATACATCTACCAGACAGGAAACACCAGTCGTCAGTTAGTGACATGTCCATACATCTACCAGAGGGAGGAGGAAACACCAGTCGTCAGTTAGTGACATGTCCACACATCTACCAGAGGAAGGAGAAAACACCAGTCGTCAGTTAGTGACATGTCCATGCACCTGCCAGAGGGAGGAGGAAACACCAGTCGTCAGTTAGTGACATGTCCACACATCTACCAGAGGAAGGAGAAAACACCAGTCGTCAGTTAGTGACATGTCCACACATTAACCAGAGGAAGGAGAAAACACCAGTCGTCAGTTAGTGACATGTCCACACATCTACCCGAGGAAGGAGAAAACACCAGTCGTCAGTTAGTGACATGTCCATAAATCTACCAGACAGGAAACATCAGTCGTCAGTTAGTGACATGTCCATACATCTACCAGACAGGAAATACCAGTCGTCAGTTAATGAAGTCCATAAATCTACCAGACAGGAAACACCAGTCGTCAGTTAGTGACATGTCCATAAATCTACCAGACAGAAAACACCAGTCGTCAGTTAGTGACATGTCCATACATCTACCAGACAGGAAACACCAGTCGTCAGTTAGTGACATGTCCATACATCTACCAGACAGGAAACACCAGTCGTCAGTTAGTGACATGTCCATACATCTACCAGAGGGAGGAGGAAACACCAGTCGTCACTTAGTGACATGTCCATACATCTACCAGAGGGAGGAGGAAACACCAGTCGTTAGTTAGTGACATGTCCACACATCTACCAGAGGAAGGAGAAAACACCAGTCGTCAGTTAGTGACATGTCCACACATCTACCAGAGGAAGGAGAAAACACCAGTCGTCAGTTAGTGACATGTCCACACATCTACCAGAGGAAGGAGAAAACACCAGTCATCAGTTAGTGACATGTCCACACATCTACCAGAGAAAGGAGAAAACACCAGTCGTCAGTTAGTGACATGCCCACACATCTACCAGAGGAAGGAGAAAACACCAGTCGTCAGTTAGTGACATGTCCATACATCTACCAGACAGGAAACACCAGTCATCAGTTAGTGACATGTCCATACATCTACCAGACAGGAAACACCAGTCATCAGTTAGTGACATGTCCATACATCTACCAGACAGGAAACACCAGTCGTCAGTTAGTGACATGTCCATACATCTACCAGACAGGAAACACCAGTCGTCAGTTGGTGACATGTCCATACATCTACCAGACAGGAAACACCAGTCGTCAGTTAGTGACATGTCCATACATCTACCAGACAGGAAACACCAGTCGTCAGTTGGTGACATGTCCATACATCTACCAGAGGGAGGAAGAAACACCAGTCGTCAGATAGTGACATGTCCATACATATACCAGACAGGAAACACCAGTCGTCAGTTGGTGACATGTCCATACATCTACCAGAGGGAGGAAGAAACACCAGTCGTCAGATAGTGACATGTCCATACATATACTAGACAGGAAACACCAGTCGTCAGTTGGTGACATGTCCATACATCTACCAGACAGGAAACACCAGTTGTCAGTTAGTGACATGTCCATACATATACCAGACAGGAAACACCAGTCGTCAGTTGGTGACATGTCCATACATCTACCAGACAGGAAACACCAGTTGTCAGTTAGTGACATGTCCATACATCTACCAGACAGGAAACACCAGTCGTCAGTTAGTGACATGTCCACACATCTACCAGACAGGAAACACCAGTCGTCAGTTAGTGACATGTCCACACATCTACCAGACAGGAAACACCAGTCGTCAGTTGGTGACATGTCCATACATCTACCAGACAGGAAACACCAGTTGTCAGTTAGTGGCATGTCCATACATCTACCAGACAGGAAACACCAGTCGTCAGTTAGTGACATGTCCACACATCTACCAGACAGGAAACACCAGTCGTCAGTTAGTGACATGTCCACACATCTACCAGACAGGAAACACCAGTCGTCAGTTGGTGACATGTCCATACATCTACCAGACAGGAAACACCAGTCGTCAGTTAGTGACATGTCCATACATCTACCAGACAGGAAACACCAGTCATCAGTTAGTGACATGTCCATACATCTACCAGACAGAAACACCAGTCGTCAGTTAGTGACATGTCCATACATCTACCAGACAGGAAACACCAGTCGTCAGTTAGTGACATGTCCATACATCTACCAGACAAGACTCCAACCACAACTCTGCCCAGTCCAAAGGTCAACGTGGGTGTATCAATCAATCAGGACTTGAGTGTATCAGTCAATTAGGACTTGGGTGTAACAATCAATCAATCAAATCCCAATGTATCAAACATCAGACTTGGATGTATCAATCAATCAGGGCTTGAGTGTATCAATCAATCAATTAGGACTTGGATGTATCGATCAATCAATCAGGACTTGTATGTACCAATAAATAACTTAGAACTTGGGTGTATTAATCAAACACCAGTGTATCAAACAATCATGACTTGGGCGTGTCAATCAATCAGGACCTGTATGTACCAATCAATAAAGACTTGGATGTATCAATCAATTAAGACTTGGGTGTCAATCAATCAGGCAGCTTCCAATCACAACACTTCTCAGCCTCACTTCCAGTGTTGCTGGTATAGATTGTTGCAACTGACAAGATGAGACAATAGACAGGTGTGGACTATAGCAACTGACAAGATGAGACAATAGACAGGTGTGGGATATAGCAACTGACAAGATGAGACAATAGACAGGTGTGGACTATAGCAACTGACTAGATGAGACAATAGACAGGTGTGGGATATAGCAACTGACAAGATGAGACAATAGACAGGTGTGGGATATAGCAACTGACAAGATGAGACAATAGACAGGTGTGGGATATAGCAACTGACAAGATGAGACAATAGTCAGGTGTGGGATATAGCAACTGACAAGATGAGACAATGAACAGGTGTGGGATATAGCAGCTGACAAGATGAGACAATGAACAGGTGTGGGATATAGCAACTGACAAGATGAGACAATAGACAGGTGTGGGATATAGCAACTGACAAGGTTAGACAATAGACAAGTATAGATTGTAGCAACTGACAAGATGAGACAATAGACAGGTGTGGGATATGGCAACTGACATGATGAGACAATAGACAGGTGTGGGATATAGCAACTGACAAGGTTAGACAAGTATAAATTGTAGCAACTGACATGATGAGACAATAGGCAGGTGTGGGAAGTAGCAACTGACAAGATGAGACAATAGACAGGTGTGGGATATAGCAACTGAAAAGATGAGACAATAGACAGGTGTGGGATATAGCAACTGATAAGATGAGACAATAGACAGGTGTGTCGAGTTGTATGTAAGGTTTCATACTTTATATTCACATATTGATTAAAAACCACACAACTTCTGAGGTTTAAACAAAACATGACTAAAGTAACATCACAGATACTAGTCTACAACAAGAACATGATACACATACAGACAAGACATGAGAACAAGTTTCACAACAGAACATCACCATGCCATGAAGAAGTCCATGTGTACATAAAAATACACAAGTGTACCACAGTGACATTAAATAAAGTCCACACGGATGAGATGAGCATGCAGCCAGGAGGACATGAAGCACCTCATCAGCATTATTACCATCAACAACACCTCTTGGTTGTATTATCTCCTCAAGCATTGTAACAATGCTATTTGTGCCCCCTATACAAGCTGGCTGCCACTACATACACAGGGAAACAACAAAACATCCCTGGCCTGTTTAGTCAAAGTGAAGGAAAACAGTTGTTCTGAGGGAGCACAACCACACACAGAAACCACATGACTACACATGCACTACTTGCCCACAGTGACACCAGGTGTTTCTACTTCAACACATCCAGTGACCTACGACCTATGTTTAACAGCTGCATGCCAGGTTTTGTCCAGACAGAAGCTAGCACAGCTCCTGTTGTGACCCCCCCCCCCCCCCCCCCCCATGTCATTGTTTGCTGACAGTGGCTGTACTTCCTACAGACCTCCTCTACATGTGTATATTGCTGCAGTCTCCCAGGGTTAGGTCTTCTCACAGTTCCATAATGACCAGACACCAGCAGGCAACAGCACAAACAAGGATGTGTTCCCACCCACCTTAGGCTGCCCCAGCCCAACCACAGCTTCCTGGACATGTCCTGGGCAGTACAGGAGGCCCACATGCTACAGCCCACACCAGCCAGCCATAGCTTCCAGCAACACATCACACATTCATAGACCAAGTCATAGACAATACATCACACATTCATAGACCAGGTCACAGACAATACATCACACATTCATAGACCAGGTCATAGACAATACATTACACATTCATAGATGAAGTCATGGACAACACATCACACATTCATAGACCAGGTCATAGACAACACATCACACATTCATAGATGGGGTCATAGACAATACATCACACATTCATAGACCAGGTCATAGACAACACATCACACATTCATAGACCAGGTCATAGACAATACATTACACATTCATAGACCAGGTCATAGACAACACATCACACATTCATAGACCAGGTCATAGACAGCACATCACACATTCATAGATGGGGTCATAGACAATACATCACACATTCATAGACCAGGTCATAGACAACACATCACACATTCATAGACCAGGTCATAGACAATACATTACACATTCATAGATGGGGTCATAGACAATACATCACACATTCATAGACCAGGTCATAGACAACACATCACACATTCATAGACCAGGTCATAGACAATACATTACACATTCATAGATGAAGTCATAGACAACACATCACACATTCATAGACCAGGTCATAGACACATCACACATTCATAGATCAGGTCATAGACAACACATCACACATTCATAGACCAGGTCATAGACAACACATCACACATTCATAGACCAGGTCATAGACACATCACACATTCATAGACCAGGTCATAGACACATCACACATTCATAGACCAGGTCATAGACACATCACACATTCATAGACCAGGTCATAGACAACACATCACACATTCATAGACCAGGTCATAGACAACACATCACACATTCATAGACCAGGTCATAGACAACACATCACACATTCATAGACCAGGTCATAGACACATCACACATTCATAGACCAGGTCATAGACAACACATCACACATTCATAGACCAGGTCATAGACAACACATCACACATTCATAGACCAGGTCATAGACAATACATCACACATTCATAGACCAGGTCATAGACAATACATCACACATTCATAGATGAAGTCATAGACAACACATCACACATTCATAGACCAGGTCATAGACATCACATCACACATTCATAGATGAAGTCATGGACAACACATCACACATTCATAGATGAAGTCATAGACAACACATCACACATTCATAGACCAGGTCATGGACAACACATCACACATTCATAGACCAGGTCATAGACAACACATCACACATTCATAGATGAAGTCATAGACAACACATCACACATTCATAGACCAGGTCATAGACATCACACATTCATAGACCAGGTCATAGACAACACATCACACATTCATAGACCAGGTCATAGACAACACATCACACATTCATAGACCAGGTCATAGACAACACATCACACATTCATAGACCAGGTCATAGACAACACATCACACATTCATAGATGAAGTCATGGACAACACATCACACATTCATAGATGAAGTCATGGACAACACATCACACATTCATAGATGAAGTCATGGACAATACATCACACATTCATAGATGAAGTCATGGACAACACATCACACATTCATAGATGAAGTCATGGACAACACATCACACATTCATAGATGAAGTCATGGACAACACATCACACATTCATAGACCAGGTCATAGACAACACATCACACATTCATAGATGAAGTCATAGACAACACATCACACATTCATAGACCAGGTCATAGACAACACATCACACATTCATAGATGAAGTCATAGACAACACATCACACATTCATAGATGAAGTCATGGACAACACATCACACATTCATAGACCAGGTCATAGACAACACATCACACATTCATAGATGAAGTCATAGACAACACATCACACATTCATAGACGAAGTCATGGACAACACATCACACATTCATAGACGAAGTCATGGACAACACATCACACATTCATAGACCGGGTCATAGACAACACATCACACATTCATAGACGAAGTCATGGACAACACATCACACATTCATAGACGAAGTCATGGACAACACATCACACATTCATAGATGAAGTCATGGACAACACATCACACATTCATAGATGAAGTCATGGACAACACATCACACATTCATAGATGAAGTCATGGACAACACATCACACATTCATAGACCAGGTCATAGACAACACATCACACATTCATAGATGAAGTCATGGACAACACATCACACATTCATAGATGAAGTCATGGACAACACATCACACAGTCATAGACGAAGTCAGACATCAGATACTTTTAACACCAGGGCTGGGACACAGAAACAAGGTGAAGTCAGGGCTTCTCTGTAC
Organism: Cepaea nemoralis; assembly: GCA_014155875.1. Taxonomy (NCBI): domain Eukaryota; kingdom Metazoa; phylum Mollusca; class Gastropoda; order Stylommatophora; family Helicidae; genus Cepaea; species Cepaea nemoralis. Next base: position 389,204 of record JACEFZ010005002.1, on the reverse strand, counting down.
ACCACAACACATGACTGGCCACAGACAGGCTAGCAATCTCACCATCACAACATGACTGGCCACAGACAGGCTAGCAATCTCACCATCACAACATGACTGGCCACAGACAGGCTAGCAATCTCACCATCACAACATAACTGGCCACAGACAGGCTAGCAATCTTACCATCACAACATGACTGGCCACAGACAGGCTAGCAATCTCACCATCACAACATGACTGGCCACAGACAGGCTAGCAATCTCACCATCACAACATGGCTGGCCACAGACAGGCTAGCAATCTCACCATCACAACATGACTGGCCACAGACAGGCTAGCACTCTCACCATCACAACATGACTGGCCACAGACAGGCTAGCAGCCTCACCATCACAACATGACTGGCCACAGACAGGCTAGCAGCCTCACCATCACAACATGACTGGCCACAGACAGGCTAGTAATCTCACCATCACAACATGACTGGCCACAGACAGGCTAGCAATCTCACCATCACAACATGACTGGCCACAGACAGGCTAGCAGCCTCACCATCACAACATGACTGGCCACAGACAGGCTAGCAGTCTCACCATCACAACATGACTGGCCACAGACAGGCTAGCAATCTCACCATCACAACATGACTGGCCACAGACAGGCTAGCAGTCTCACCATCACAACATGACAACATACTCCCAACCCAATGCCCAAGTGGGATGAGTGACATCCAGGAACCCTGACACTTGTACCTCCCACATGTGTCATTTTCATCGCCAGCAAAACTGGACTGCATACAAAAATAACTCCACGGAGAACAATAGTTCTCCGAGACATTCACCAGAAAGATTTCCACATGCACCAAGGGTCATTCTCATTCTACTAGACTGCCCCTAGCAGTACTGCTAATATTAGCCACTACGATACAGATTGCTAAATTTTAACGAAAATATATTTGCGGTTTCGTTCTGCAACTATTTTTTGTGTCTCCGATTTAAGGAGGTTTAGACTCTCATGATGTTAAATTACCTGATTATTTAAAGATCACATTAAAAAGGGACCGATTACTTTATATAGTTTCTCCCTCCTTGGTTTATGTGTGTACATCTCGTGTTTCTGAAATTTGTTTCCTACAGAGATACAGAGTGACTTTTTCAGACTTAAGTAGAGCCGCAAATCCCATTTTATGTAGATGTCTTTGTTTGTTCTAGTATGTGTTATTAGATGTAGCATCCATTTTTAAGTACATTGTGTCATTTTCGACTATTAAAGTCGGGAGGGTCATCCCAAACTAAAATTATGAAGATTGCATGCACTGATGTGCTATTTCAATGGTGGGAAATAGCCGCTTCCTTTGTCACACTCCAGCGATGACTATTTAATATTCTTATGGAATATTCACAGTGATTTGCATGCTAATGAATGCATGTTTGCATTCAACATCAATTGTAGTATTATGTGTAAGTTTTCATCAATCTACACGGTTGGGATCATTGATAATTTTTCATCTTTCCAACGGGACTTCTTTTCTCAAAATGCATCTACACTGGTGGCCTCGTGTTAACAAGACTGTGCGTGCAGCAGCGCGAGCGGTCTGATGTCATCACAGCATGATATGGAGATGTATATATCTATGTGTGCGTGTGTATATATATATATATAAACTGGCAGTATTTATACATCCTTCAGATAGACAGCGGCAGTGTTAATCTCCCTAGGCGTCAGTGTAACCAACAGTTGTGTGAGTGTGTAGGTAGGTCACATTTCGTGAAAGGGTCAAAATCGTTTTTTTTTTCTATATGTTTATATTAAATGATAAACTGACACACAAACATTAATATCTTGGCTTAAAAATTACTTACAGGCTTGAATAAGGTACCGTTGGATTTGTTTTTTTTTTTCCAATAGGTATCCAACTACACAGGTTATATAATTAAAAAACAATTTAGAAAATGTAACTAATGTGGCTAGCTAACATATACAATGCGTGTTTACAATGCTGAAGTATGGGAGCATTCAGGCATGCACTAGGAAGTCTGTTCCCAGACAGTAACATGGCTGTGTCACTGTCAGTGATGCTGTTATGACAGGACATTTAATGTACCGGGCAACATGCACAACAGAATGATCAAATCAAGCAATTTGAAAGTAGGATAAACAAAATTTCATGAAAAACATCAACAGACTTTTTAAATCAGCCGTCCACACCAACAAATTAAACCCAGAAACACATGGCAGCCAAAACAATCAAAGATACTCAAAATGTGAAAACCAAAGTGATATTGAACAGAAAAAATAAACCAATTGGTTTGGATAATCTCTCTCTTTCTATAGGTGTGTGTGTGTGTGGGGGATAGTGTGTGTAGAATGTGAGCGGCATGTGTGGTGAATGTGTGTTGTGGTGCGCATGTGGTGTGTGTGTAAAGTGGGTGTGGGCATGCCTGTATGTTTGTGAGTGTGGCTATGTATGTATGTTGGTGTGTCTGTGGTGAGTGTCTGTATGGTGGACTGGTGTCATGTGTGGGTGCATGTGTAGGTGTCTGGACTGTGTTCCAGATATCACTAACCCACTACTGCCATGAAGATGATCAAGCAGCAATGACAAGCAGCTGGTAGCCGGATCATCACAGGAGCATGATTATCCAAACCAACGGCCAACAACACACACAGATGAGAGAACCATTCCCCAAACCAAAATAACAGTGTGTCAATAAAAGTTTCAACACACTGGTCTCACAAAGACAAGTTACCTGTTTATGACACTAACTCTGAAAAACAAGAAAGGTAAACACCACATGATGTCACACAACCAGCATATGGTATCTGTATCTAAGATCATATGTGAGACTGTCTGTGTCCAATTATATGTAAACTTTATGTAGGTCTTGTTTTCTACACGTGCTAGAATGCGTTATTGCTTCAATGATCAGCTACCAGATTTCACAAAATGTTGACCATAAAAGACAATCCACCGAATGTGCTGTCCTGTGTGTTACATCAATAACCCAGTTCCCTAGCATTACATCACTGGTAAAATAATGTGCTGTCCTGTGTGTTACATCAATAACCCAGTTCCCTAGCATTTCATCACTGGTAAAATAATGTGCTGTCCTGTGTGTTACATCAATAACCCAGTTCCCTAGCATTTCATCAATCAATCAATCAATCATGTGCCATGCCGGAAAGCGTGGGCGGTCATGATTCGCCATTTCACTCGATCACCAGAGTCGTGGATCAGCTCAGTGTTCCTGTCTCGTCCATGCCATGTGGCCAAGACATCCAGGTATTTTCCTCTCGGTCTTCCTCTTGGTCTGTTCCCTTCGATCTTGCCAGCTGTCACTAAGTTCTCCAGTCCATTTCTTCTCATAACATGTCCAAAAAATTTTGACTATCTACGTCTAATTTCTCTAATCAATCTACGATTTTCATTTGTCTTTGTAGTACTTGGTCATTGATTTTTCTATCTGTCCATGGTATTCTTTGCATTTTCCTCAGAAACCACATTTCTGCAGCCATCAGATGTTTTTCAGCTTGACTGCACATTGTCCAAGTTTCACATCCATACAAAAGAACAGGCTCTATGTATCCCCTCAACACTCTTTTTCTCGTTTCAATTGACATCATTTTATTGGTCAGAATGTTTTTCATCTTGCTAAAGGCTACTTTCGCAATGGCGATTCTTGTTCTAATCTCTTCAAGGCATCTGCCATCAGATGTTATGACTGTTCCGAGATAATTGAACCGATTCACTTGTTGAAGAATATTCCCATTTACTTGTATATTACATTGTGGTGCTTCGTTCTTCCTAGTGACGACCATAACCTGTGTCTTCCTACAATTTAATTCCAACCCCAGCTGCTCACTGTGTACAACAACAGCGTCTACTAATTGTTGCAGATCCTGTGCATTGTCTGCAATCAATACTGTATCATCTGCATATCTAATGTTATTTATGTTTCGTCCTCCAATGCTGATTCCATTTAGGCCTTCTACATTTCTGAAAATATTTTCACTGTATAGGGAAAAAAGATCTGGAGACATTACACATCCCTGCCTAACACCTCTCTTAATAGGTTGATATTGTCCTACTTCATTATCAATCCTTATGACAGCTTGTTGTTTCCAATATATGTTTTTTATAAGTCTAATGTCTTTCCCATCAATTTGTAGATCTGCAAGCATATCCACAATGTTGACATGTCTAACTCTATCAAAAGCCTTTGTGTAATCAATAAAGCATCACTGGTAAAATAATGTGCTGTCCTGTGCGTTACATCAATAACCCAGTTCCCTAGCATTACATCACTGGTAAAATAATGTGCTGTCCTGTGTGTTACATCAATAACCTAGTTCCCTAGCATTACATCACTGGTAAAATAATGTGCTATCCTGTGTGTTACATCAATAACCCAGTTCCCTAGCATTACATCACTGGTAAAATAATGTGCTGTCCTGTGTGTTACATCAATAACCCAGTTCCCTAGTACTACATCACTGGTAAAATAATGTGCTGAAACTGTCCCTGGTGACCAAGGAAGTGGGTTTGTTCCACACACCAGTCAGCTGGACTTAAATGTAGACTTCCTGTGCAGAGCAAAACAATGATAAACTACTGCAAGAGGGGCTAGGGCTGACTGCCACATCCTGTAGAGGGCTTACCACAAGGACAAAATGGGACAAAGATGTCTGTTGCTCTCTTCTAGCACATCAAGGGCTGTCACACCTGGCAATAGTGTACATATGTACAAGAATATAGGCATAGGTCAGGCCAGGGTTAGTCTAGGCCACAGAGATAACCAAGGCCTTGTGGTCATGTACATTTGCCTAAGACAGACACTTGTCATCTGGCACTGGGATGCCTCTCAGATTAGTCCAGCCATGGAGAACATTAACAGTATATATATATCTGTGTGTGTGTGTGTGTGTGAGAGAGAGAGAGAGAGAGAGAGAAAGAGAGAGAGAGAGAGAGAGAGAGAGAGAGAGAGAGAGAGAGAGAGAGAGAGAGAGAGAGAGAGAGAGAGAGAGAGAGAGAGAGAGAGAGAGAGAGGCATGGAGGGTGAGACAGAGAGAAGGGGAGGCAAGTAGGGAGAGGTGTGTGTGTGTGTTTTTGTGTACGTCTGTGTGCTAATGCATAACAATCAACGCCTTCTATCTCTAGATTACTGAATCAATCTTTGGTTGTAAACCACCATGTTTAACATTGCATGTCATTTTCACAAACTCCAATCTGTGAAACTTACAAACAAATGCCTGAAAATCCTACAAACCTATGTAACACCTGAAAGGACACTGCACACCTCATGTCATGTCAAGAAAACATGAAGTCACCAACAATGGATATTTGCACAGCATTTGCCATGGGACTGGCAACCTACATTGTATGATGATTATGAAAGTGTGTGTGTACTGCCAACAAGAGAGGAGAAACTTAACCCACCTGATCCTGCACCTGGCTGGCCCCGTTGTCTGTGCCATTCAGGATATCCTCCGGCACATCTGTGGTGTATGTGAACTTCTCTAACGTAGGTTTGGCCGCCCTCTTGCCCTTCAGTGGAGGCCCCACTGCCTTCTTTTCATAATGGAACACAATGTCCTGATCTGATGGCATGGTGGACTTGAAGGCTTCCTGCTCGTAGGCATTCTTCAGGTACCTCCAGATGTGGACAAACTCTTTGGGGATGTCAAAGTCACGGTATGCCTGCATGGAGACAAGCAGCGCCAACGGTTAACTATCATAGAATAACCTCAGAGCTCAGGTTACAGGACAGTACAGTAACAATCTCACCATTGAAGTTTTGAAGCTGGAGAAGAACTACACTCCTAGTGAGATTCTAGACGAGAACACCGCCACTTGAACATAAGCTAGATCAGGTATAGAAGGGAACATAGCCACATGAACATAAGCTAGATCAGGTATAGAAGGGAACATAGCTAGATCAGTTATAGAAGGGAACATAGTGAGAATAGGTATAGAAGGAAACAAAGCTAGATCAGGTATAGAAGGAACATAGCCACATGAACATAAGCTAGATCAGGTATAGAAGGGAACATAGCTATATCAGGTATAGAAGGGAACATAGCTATATCAGGTATAGAAGGGAACATAGCCACACAAACATAAGCTAGATCAGGTATAGAAGGGAACATAGCCACATGAACATAAGCTAGGTCAGGTATAGAAGGGAACATAGTCATATGAACATAAGCTAGATCAGGTATAGAAGGGAACATAGCTACTTGAACATAAGCTAGATCAGGTATAGAAGGGAACATAGACACTTGAACATAAGCTAGATCAGGTATAGAAGAGAACACAGCCATTTGAACATAAGCTAGATCAGGTATAGAAGGGAACATAGCTAGATCAGGTATAGAAGGGAACATGGCTAGATCAGGTATAAAAGGGAACATAACCATATGAACATAAGCTAGATCAGGTATAGAAGGGAACATAGCTAGATCAGGTATAGAAGCTAACACAGCCACTTGAACATAAGCTAGATCAGGTATATAAGCTATCTGTGTGTTTCACAACTGTAATTGTAACAATGTGACGTGCCCTGCCAGCCACCCATGTGTGCTGTAACTGTAATGGTATGTAACATCCACGACTCTGGTGATCGAGTGAGATGGCAGAACATGACCGCCCACACTTACCGGCATGGCACATGATGGAAGGATGGATGGATGTAACATGTGACATGCCCTGCCAGCCACCCATGTGTCCTGCAACTGTAATTAATTAGTTAGTTAGTTAGTCGACAGATCATCCTCGTTGCACATCGAACCATTCAGTCCATAAGTGCTCGGATCCCCTCATCAGCAAATCCCGCAGCGTGTAGCGGCTAACGACGCCAGTTCTGTGTTGGTTTATCAATCTCTCCTCAGCAAATCCCGCAGCGTGTAGCGGCTAACGACGCCAGTTCTGTGTTGGTTTATCAATCTTCTTTGGCTTCCTGCGTAGTGTTCTTGTTTGGCCACCCCTCTTTTAATTTGCTGCTCCTGCAGTCTGGCCATTGCTGTAGATTCACAGTCATCACTTGGTTCTCGCAAAAGTCTCACTTCTCGTAGAGCATTCAGAATGTCAGCTTGGTCCATGGCGCGTCCGCCCTCCACAGTAGCCTCACCTGCGAGCTTGTCAGCCCGCTCATTTCCTTGTACTCCCGCATGACCTGGCACGAAGATGAAACTAATCTTTGCCAGCCGAGACCGCTTCAGAGGCAGCAGCCATTCTCTTCGGATCGACCTCTCCTCTATCCTCTTGATCATGTTCATTGAGTCGCTAAGGAAACAAGCCCTAGTGAATGTCTGTGTCTCGAGCCATGTTATTGCTTTACTTACTGCCATGACTTCCATGGTCAGGCTACTTGTGTTTTCAGTGAAAGCACCAGAGTCCTCCTTCACAATTCTCCCTCCGGCCCGAGCTGTAAAGGCCCATGAGCTTCTCACATGTTGGACGACCGACCCATCTGTGTAGATGACCGCGTCACCGTCTAGCGAATTCTCGAAAATCAATGCTTGTACTTCAGCCTCAACAGCAGCCGGATTTTCTTGTCTGCATTTTCTATCTAGTTGGATGCAAACTGAAAAGGATGTGCAGAAGTCTGTTGGCCCTTGCACCCACTCCTCGCCAGGTTCCAAGTCCTCAAGTGAACACACCTGTTGAAGAATGTCTTCGGCTTGACCCATCCACGACCATCCTCTTTTTAACCTGCTGCCCTTCACCTTCCTAATTTCACTATGCAGTGGATGTTGTGTGTTTGCGTTAATTCTGAGGTAGGCGCGTGCCCTGCAAACTTGTATTCTCTCTTCAATGGTTGGAAAATCAAGAAGGTAGCGCATCGCCCTGCATGCTGTATCTCTTGTACATCCAAGAATAATGTGCATAGCTTCATTCTGTATCCTTTCCATCCTTTCTATCTGCTTATGGCTGAGAGTCAGGATTGCCATTGCATACTCCAAAACAGACATGACCAGCCCCTCGTACAGAAGACATAGATGGCGCTGCTCACAGTTTGCTGCCGCCATCACCCGCATCGCTGCCAAACCCCGCTTGGCCTTTGTTATCACCTGGTCTATGTGCACATTATAAGCAAGGCTTCGATCAAACCGTATCCCCAGGTAATTCATTGCCTGCGTTCTTTCCACCGTCTCTGAACACAGCATTACAGTTGGTGTTGGGTTGTTGACAATATGATTATTCAACGAGAACCAAGTCACTGTTGCCTTTGTTGGGTTGACCATTGCCCCAGCTTCATCACACCAAGTACTTATGCGATTGAGTTCGGTTCCTGCAACTGTAATGGTATGTAACATGTGACATGCCCTGCCAGCCACCCATGTGTGCTGTACCTGTAATGGTAGTTAACATGTGACGTGCCCTGCCAGTCAACCACATGTGCTGTAACTGTAATGGTATGTAACATGTGACGTGCCCTGCTGTCAACCATGTGTGCTGTAACTGTAATGGTATGTAACATGTGACGTGCCCTGCCAGCCACCCATGTGTGCTGTAACTGTAATGGTATGTAACAATGTGACGTGCCCTGCCAGTCACCCATGTGTGCTGTAACTGTAATGGTATGTAACAATGTGACGTGCCCTGCCAGCCACCCATGTGTGCTGTAACTGTAATGGTATGTAACATGTGATGTGCCCTGCCAGCCACCCATGTGTGCTGTAACTGTAATGGTATGTAACAATGTGACGTGCCCTGCCAGTCACCCATGTGTGCTGTAACTGTAATGGTATGTAACAATGTGACGTGCCCTGCCAGTCACCCATGTGTGCTGTAACTGTAATGGTATGTAACAATGTGACGTGCCCTGCCAGTCACCCATATGTGCTGTAACTGTAATGGTATGTAACAATGTGACGTGCCCTGCCAGTCACCCATGTGTGTTGTAACTGTAATGGTATGTAACAGTGTGACGTGCCCTGCCAGCCACCCATGTGTGCTGTAACTGTAATGGTATGTAACATGTGATGTGCCCTGCCAGCCACCCATATGTGCTGTAACTGTAATGGTATGTAACAATGTGACGTGCCCTGCCAGTCACCCATATGTGATGTAACTGTAATGGTGGTATGTAACAATGTGACGTGCCATGCCAGCCACCCACGTGTGATGTAACTGTAATGGTATGAAACATGTGATATGCTCTGCTAGTCAACCATGTGTGCTGTAATTGTGATGTGTGTGACGCCGTGCGAACCATCACGAAAGTGTCAACCGTGAAGGTATGTGATATGCCTTGGATGTCACCCATATATGCCTCAACTGTGATGGTGTGTGACATGTGATGTGCTCCATAACTGATGTGTTCTGTCAGTCACCCCTATGGCTATAACTGTGATAATGTGTGACATACCTTGCCAGCCACCCGTATGTGCTGCAACCTTGGCAGCAGATGACAGTCAGAGAAAGACAGCACGTTGTCAACCAGGAACTTGGTATCCTGGTCCTCCAGGTACTCATTGAGCTTCTTCAACTCACTCAGCAGACCCTTCTCAGACTGGCCTGAGATGTAGTGGTTGAAGTGCTGCAACAGACAAAACATCCTCTCTGACACCATGTCCATGTCACAACAAACAAACAGTCTGGATACAACCAACAACCCCACGGATCTCCTGCTGGAAGAGTGCCTGATGCTGTCTGCCTGCCTGATCCCATCTCCCTATATCCAGCATCACTGGTGCTATCTATCAGTTCCCTACTGGTGCCAACCTATCCTGGGTCATTTCTCTCTGCCCATCTTCATCTCACTGTACCACACAATCACCATCCATATCCAGTATTGCTCTACTCCTGGAATTATCATCACGTGCCCTGCCGATCAGTGTACGTGTCAATGGTTGGCCATCTCACAAGATTACAAGTCTTGGATTAGATGTGTTCTTGTGCCAATAATGCAAGTGGCCAAGTCATCCAGGTATAACAGAGACAAAACTCTGTCTTCCCCTTGCACTCTCCTATCAAGTGTGCTTGCCATTACTCAGTAGGATGCACAGATGATCATGTGCTGGTAATTACAAAACAATGCACATGACAACACTTGTAGTGAAATCCTGCTATGGCAATGGCGTTAATAACGTGATTCGTATTGCCGCTTACCTGCATTTGAAACATAGCGGTGACAGATTTGGCAGCAGACCATGTCGCGCTGGTTTTAACATGTTGGTATGGGAGCCGGTCGTTCAGAAGGCAATGGCAAACTACTGAATGTAAAATCTTGCCAAGACATCAACAACGGCAGTAAAATGCTGGTGTTGGACTGCAATGTCCTGTAAGGGATATGCAACTTTAAAAAAAAAAATACAAAACAATGCATGTGACAACAATTGTAGTGAAATCTTGAATGACAGACAGACACACAACAAGATGGACGCACAGTTAGATGACACAGAGAAAACAATGCACATCACAACAGTTGTAGTGAAATCCTGAATGACGGACAGACATACAAAAAAAAAGACGGACGCTCAGTTAGATGACAGATAGATGATCATGTGTTGGTGGTAAGTACAGAAGGATGCACATGGCAACAGCTGTAGCGAAAAGCTGACATGAAACTCATGCAATGTCAGGATAAACCTGGCTTGGGGTTAAAGAGGCCGTGTATGTGTGTGGCACGATGAAATGCTGCAGACAAGATCTCTCAGATAAGCACTGTGTGGGGGAAACATCTGACATCTGATGCGCCGTTCGCAGAAGTCATGCTGGCACTGGCAACAAATTATATCGCACCCAAGAAGCCGCGAAAATGGGACAGTTTGTACAGTTTTTGACGTGTGGGGAGGGAGCTAAAGAGGAGGACACAGCTTGTACAGCTGTTGGCGTGAGGGAAGGGTGCTATCGAGTGGGGTACAGCCGTGTGTATCTGTTGTTTGCTGACTGTCCGCAGACATGACATCACACCTCTGTTGCCGTCAGCGATAGTCTGATCCGGGAAAATAACAGAAGCAATGCAAACTTCTGGTTACTTACGGAAGTATGTGAGCCGGTCGTTCAGAAAGCAATGGCCAACTTCCCCCTCCCCCCCCCCCCCCACATCCTATTACAGGACATTGCTGTCAACACCGGCATTTTGTTGATTTCTTGGCACGATTACGCTCAGTAGTTTGCCATTGCTTTCTGAGCGGCCGGCTCACATATCCCGTAAGTAACGGGCACGGCGAGAACCGCTATCAATTCTCCCGCAGCTGCGTTTGCCCGCGTGGATAAACGGGATTATGGAGAAAGTCGCTAAAGCCCAGGCCAGGGAGACCGACAATGGCCAACTACTGAACGTAAAACTTTCCAAGACATCAACAGCAGCTGAAAAAATGTTTTTGTTGACTGCAATGTCCTGTAAAGGATATGCCAAGAGAAAAAAAAAGTGCAAACTTCCGTGGTAAACTAAAAACTTAATAGTGGGGTTAAAGTGCAGAGGTCGACCTCCCGACCAGTTACACCCCGTCGGTAAGGTAATTGGAAAGACAGTACGCAAAAGAGCACGGCTGGGTGACAACATAGGCGACCTTGGCATTCTAGTGACCCTAATAACCGGCCGGGACGTCACAGTAGGTCCCCAGCTGAAGAGACACCAAACAGGCGGCACACGACACGACAACACGACCCCTACACCGCACCTTGGATGAACACACAGACGGGCTCAAGTCTGGCGACAGCACCCGATAACTACCGAGTACTGCCCCGCACGCCCCCTCCCTGAGTAGTCTAGGTGGGCCAGGGACACGACTGCCAACATAAGCACCTATACGCGTTCCGTACTGCCTTCCTGGTAGCAGTCCACATACTGCTGAGCTCCGGGGTTCCAATACCCTGCAGTGTGTCATGGGCTTGGCGTCGGGACACATGGGTATGTGAGCCGGTCGCTCAGAAAGCAATGGCAAACTACTGAACGTAATCTTGCCAAGAAATCAACAATCAGCTGAAAGATGCTGATGTTGACAGTGATGTCCTACTGCACGCTAGTCAATCGTGGACACTGAATTTGTGCTGCGCGCAGCGCTGGGAACAACATGAGTGCACCACAGTCGGAGTGCATTACCTCACAGTCGGAGTGCGTTAGCAGGCGAGGGACACTGGTAATGGTGAAAGCTAATCCCACACGCAAACATTAGTCCAGTGCACTAGAAGTAGTAGCACGTGTGTAGGTTATATTTGAGTTCAAAGCCAGTGAACGTTAACAAATAATAAATAAATAAATAAATAAATAAAGAGGAGTGCATCCACACAAACAGAAAGTGGAATCGGTCAGCTGTACAACACAATCACAAGAGACTTGATGGACGTTGTGGCAGATAGTCTTCGCCAGCACACACACGATGATATAACTACATTAAAGACAAGTCACCGAGCTGAAGTTCAACAATCCAATGGGCCTGTAAAAATCTCCCCAGGACGACTAAGACGAAAACTGAAGCTCTAGAGGAGACGACTCACAAACGTGGATAATTGTTCACACAAGGACAGGACGACAGTTGGCGACTGCGCCACACACAGAGCACATTCTGACTGGCTTAACAGGGTCAAGTGGATAATGATGTCGGACTTGTGGGGAAACATGCTTGTGTAGTGGCATGATCGCCAGAGCTGCCCGGCACAGCACATGATATACAGAAGGTAAAGTGGGTGTGTCATCTGACGTGGATGAAACCTGCCCAGCTGATTTTCTAAGCTGGCAATAGTGGCAACACACACTAGAAGCAGATAGCCTGGCAACAGAAGAGATCTCGGAGGCCTTAACAACATGCCTGGCACACAAGAAGCACCCCAGTGTAGGACGGGCAAAGACCACAAGAAGACGTTAAGTAATGGATATCAGTCGGATGGTGGGTGGAGACCAGACTTCCTGGCTACAGATTTAAAAAAAAAAAAAGTGGCTTAAAAGTCGACAGGGTCGACTTCATTGCACCGGGTTTTATCCACATGGCTCAGTCTCTTTCCGCAGTGCGGAAAGCGTCGCACAAAGCACGAACTCTGTAGCTCCAGCGATGACCCTCAGTAGTCTCAGAAAAAATGCACCCGTGAACCGAAGAACGCGGCCTGGAATCGAACCACCAACCTTCGGAGCCCGAGTCAGACGGCTTGACCACTTCGCCATGTCCGTGCAGGACGCTGCGGTCACCCCCAGCCACAGGCTGATTTACTAGACAGGGTTGACGTGCAGTAGCTTGCCACTGCTTTCTGAACGAGAAGTCGAAGCTGAAGTCAAACTGACCGGTGCAGGGAATGAACCATGGTACACTGTCGTCAGCGCAGCGGAAGTTTAAGAGCAATATTGATTGTTTGCTATTTCCTAGACAATTTTACGTTTAGAAGTTTGCCACTTCTTTCTGAATAGCCGACGCTCACAACATTGTGAAAATCAATCGCTTGCAGCTGACTTTCGAGCCTGGGGTGTCAAAATTGTGAACCCTCGTTCACTATCCATAAGCGAAGAGACTTGAGAAAAACCTTGCCAGATTGTGCACAGCGGGAATCCGCGGAGACGATCAGTGTTGGCTGTATTCTTGCTGAAATCTGTCTATATGAAACTCCGCGGTACATATTCTTTGCCAGATGTCCCGTGACATAGTTCATTTATATGAGGTGACAGTACGACCAGGTGGGATGACTAATTCCCTCACTTACACATGTGTGCGCACCCGCCCATGTAACCCCTAGAAGTGCCCCACCCCCAGCTGGCGAAGACCTCAAAGGTGGCCCTTAACTCCTCTGCGATAATCCGGCCTTGTGTTCACCTCACCTACCCACAACAATAAGCAAATTATCGCGAAAACGCCTAGGCCGCCGGCACAGTAAGTAGTTACACGACGCACAGATAACGGATCAACAGCATAAACATTCAGAGTTTAGTTTAGGTGTGTTGCCAATATCTACCTGCCGCCCTCCTCCGCTTCACGGACTATCAATAAAGGAATAGCTTCCCGCCGTTACTCAAACACTCCCACGGTCATAAATCATCACTACGCGGATACATATTCCCGGAATTTTACGTCCTGAACGCACGATCGACAACCCACCTGCGACAGCCAAACATGCAGGTACAAATCATGAGTGTTGCCCGTTTCCTTGGCTGTAGATAAGAGGAGTCAAGCAGTAACCATAATGTAACCTAGTGCTGTGTTTTAGCGTGCTCCCGTCGTATTTTCATATTGTTCGCCAACCCCAGCCAGTCGTCGTGTTGAGGTACTGGTTCATGACCTGTAGGTCAAACTTCTAACATGGCTCTCGGCAGATGTACATGTATAGTACCAGTTTTGCACACCCTGGTGATTTTGGGAGTTTGTGTAGGGGCAGGGCAGCCCTGCAAAACATTCCCCGTGGAGATGGCACTTCCTTGGTATAGGGTCGGAAGATTGTCTTCAAAATGTATTTCTTGTCTCATGCCGGAGAAGATTACGAAGACTAACAATCTAAAAGTCCTATCTTGCAGTCACCTTAGCAGACACTACCAACTACAGATACACATTCAATACATACACCAGACATAGTTTTTATTAATAAATCTTTTATTTATCATTGAAAGGAACTGTTGTCAGGGTATGGTATGAATAATAGAGAGAGTGAAAGACATAGATATATGGAAGGGAAGACAGAAGGGAAGAGTGTAGACCAAAGTCAGTCAATAATCCCAACAGATAATAAGATTGAAGATGTGCTTGTTGCTTCCAACTTCTTCCCGGGAAAACAAGCGACAGTACCCCACACTATAGCATGTCCAGACAGTTTATCCATAAAAGTCCATGTAAGACAGAAGTGTCTATAGCAGGTACCCCACACTATAGCATGTCCAGACAGTTTATCCATAAAAGTCCTTGTAAGAGAGAAGTGTCTATACCAGGTACCCCACACTACAGCATGTCCAGACAGTTTATCCATAAAAGTCCTTGTAAGAGAGAAGTATCTATACCAGGTACCCCACACTACAGCATGTCCAGACAGTTTATCCATAAAAGTCCTTGTAAGACAGAAGTGTCTATGCTGGGTACCCCACACTATAGCATATCCAGACAGTTTATCCATAAAAGTCCATGTAAGACAGAAGTGTCTATACCAGGTACCCCACACTACAGCATGTCCAGACAGTTTATCCATAAAAGTCCTTGTAAGACAGAAGTGTCTATGCTGGGTACCCCACACTATAGCATGTCCAGACAGTTTATCCATAAAAGTCCTTGTAAGACAGAAGTGTCTATAGCAGGTACCCCACACTATAGCATGTCCAGACAGTTTATCCATAAAAGTCCTTGTAAGACAGAAGTATCTATACCAGGTACCCCACACTATAGCACGTCCAGACAGTTTATCCATAAAAGTCCTTGTAAGACAGAAGTGTCTATGCTGGGTACCCCACACTACAGCATGTCCAGACAGTTTATCCATAAAAGTCCTTGTAAGACAGAAGTGTCTATGCTGGGTACCCCACACTACAGCATGTCCAGACAGTTTATCCATAAAAGTCCTTGTAAGACAGAAGTGTCTATGCTGGGTACCCCACACTATAGCATGTCCAGACAGGTTATTATCCATAAAAGCTCCATGTAAGACAGAAGTGCTAATGCTGGGTACCCACCTATAGTCCATGGTCACAGAACAGTTTATACCATAAAAGTCCTTGTAAGACAGAAGTGTCTATAGCAGGTACCCCACACTATAGCATGTCCAGACAGTTTATCCATAAAAGTCCTTGTAAGAGAGAAGTGTCTATAACCAGGTACCCCACACTACAGCATGTCCAGACAGTTTATCCATAAAAGTCCTTGTAAGACAGAAGTGTCTATACCAGGTACCCCACACTATAGCATGTCCAGACAGTTTATCCATAAAAGTCCTTGTAAGACAGAAGTGTCTATGCTGGGTACCCCACACTACAGCATGTCCAGACAGTTTATCCATAAAAGTCCTTGTAAAAGAGAAGTGTCTATAGCAGGTACCCCACACTATAGCATGTCCAGACAGTTTATCCATAAAAGTCCCTGTAAGACAGAAGTGTCTATAGCAGGTACCCCACACTATAGCACGACCAGACAGTTTATCCATAAAAGTCCTTCTTGTAAGACAGAAGTGTCTATACTAGGTACCCCATACTCCAGCATGTCCAGACAGTTTATCCAAAAAAATAATCCTGTAAGAGAAGTGTATTCTTCTTTCCTTTGCTTGAAATATGTCTATAACTGCAATGTTGTCTCTTGTATGAAATGTCTATAACTGCAATGTTGTCTCTTGTATGAAATGTCTATAACTGCAATGTTGTCTCTTGTGTGAATTTAACTGTCTTTTTTAGTTCACTCAGTGGTCCACAGAGTTTATCTTCCACTGTTGTCTCTACGCCAGAAGGTTTCCCTAGATATGTTGTAATTTGGGCAGTCTTGGAGTATGTGCTCTGCTGTATGTGATGCCAATCCACATGTGCACATGGCTGATTCATCAATCTTGAATTCTGTATGCACATGGTTGTGTAATCTATTATGCCCTGTTCTGAGGCTCAGAATAATGACTTGTTCTGGTCTGTCCACAATGTGGTAGTCATCTTTAGCAGGTTTTGGTGGCTGTCTGGCTGATTTGATCATTCTTTTCATACATCAGGTTGTTCTTCTGCTCCTTCCTTAGCCAATCGATCAGCTCCGTCGTTTCTGGGTATTCCATAGTGGGATGGTATCACTGTATGGTGACCTTATGCTGACTGCTAAGTTCAGAAAGTAGTGTTCTAAGTACTGGCAATTTCCCATGCAGGAGCACTGATTTTGCATCTGTCAATAGCACCACAGGTTGTGTACCATGGCTGGTATTTAGTAATGTCTCTGTTGCTATCTTGATTGCCTCAATTTCAGCATCATAGTTATGGCAGTACTATCTATCCTGTTGGTACTCTGGCCATGTCCATAGTATTATTTGGGTATTCTATGTACACCCCTGCTCCTCCATTTCGAACAGCATTTTGTGCTGACCCATCTGTGTAGACTCGGATCCAAAGGTCCTGTGGGTATTCTTCATCAAGGAAGATGCAAGTGGCTGTTCTGTGCTGTACACTGTTCTGTTCTTCTTTGTCAAATATTCCTCTCACTTTTGTCTGGATTTGCAGTGATAGTCTATGTTCATCTTGACATGGAGTTCGCTCTGGAATAGTTTTCAGGGGGATACTTGTAGTAGCATTTTCATATCTCTATGCTCTCTCAGTGCTTGTGTCCTCCCCATCTTCTCCATCTCCACTATAGGGGTTGATCTCATTCCTCCTGTAGTGACTCTAATTCAGTGTTTCCCAACGTGGGGCCCACGCCCCACAGGGGGGCAATTCGATTGTTAAGGGGGGCAATTCGAAAATGGAAGAAATCTGCTGGATATAACAAAACGGGCAGACTTGAGACTGAAGTTACCTAAATTGGAACCTGACATAAAATCTCTTTGCAGCAAGCATCAAGTGCAAGGATCTCACTAAATTTAAATAATAAATAATTACTAATAATTAAAATAATATAGAAAAATCTTTCATTAAAATTATTTTGTACTTGAATTTCAATTCTCCATTATATGTTTTGAAAATTTACTTACTATGTTTGCTCAATAATTCCTATTGATTTCTTCCTAAAACCTATCATTCAAGTTTCTTTAGTGAACATCAATTTTTGAATATTAAAAATAATGTATATGTTAGGTGGGGGGGGGGGGGGGCATAAGAATCTTAGAAAGGCTTATGTGGGGCATAGCACAAAAAAGGTTGGGAAACACTGCTCTAAGTGCCTGATTTTGCACCTTGTCCTGCTCTTGTAGTGTGGTTTTTTATGCTGAATACCACGCAGTTGACCCATATTCCTGGTGTAGTCGTATGCTCTGTTGATAAAATTTGCTAAGTATTTTCTCCATTGGCTCTCCATGTTGTTCCACTTAGTTTTCTCAGGATAGTTATTTTCCTTCTGGCTTTTGCTACTGCTTTGTTGATGTGCTTTCTTCTCCATGTCAGAAAAAAAATGTCAGCCTGCCATCAAATGTTACTCCAAGGTATGTTGGTTCTTTATCTTCTCTTAGGGGTGTTCCATTTATCTGGATGATCCCTGCCTTTTGTTTTGGAGAGAGGGTAAATAGAGTGGTGCTGCACTTGTCAGTGTTAATGCTGACACACCATCTATTTGCCCATGCAACAAATGTATCTACAGCTCTTTGTTGCAATCTGGTGGCCATTGATGCATATTCATTTGTGCTCCATAGAACCAGGTCATCAGCGTACATTGCAGCTTTAATTCCATGCAGTAGATTAGAAACAAGATCATTGATGAAGATTAGAAAAAGTGTGGGGGACAAGACTCCGCCCTGGGGAACAGCAGTGATGCAGTAGTACTTTCTTGCTCTTGAGTCTGTCTGTCTGTACTCGGACTCTTCTGTTGTGCAAGTATGCTTTCACCCATTTGTACATTCTTCCATTCACTTTATAGTTTCTCAGTTTCTTCATCAGACCTTCTTTCCAGACTTTGTCAAAGGCTTTCTTCAGATCTGTCCATGTAGCAAGCACCAGCTTCTTCTCTTGGAATGCATCTTCAATTTCTTGAGAGAGGTAGGCTATCTGATATTCCGTAGAGTAGCACTGCCTAAAGCCAGCCTGCTGTGGCACAAGGATGTTTTTACTTTCAATGTACCACTGCAGTCTGTGATTGATGATGCGCTCCACTGTTTTGCAGAGAGATATGGTGAGGCTAATTGGTCTGTAGCTGGAGGCAATGGACCTATCTTTCTGATTTTAGGAGAGGTATCATGATTGCTTCTCTTCAGGCTTGTGGAACACTGCTCAAGGTCCAGCTATTATTGAAGATCTGCAACAGCTTTGCTTTGGCCTCTGTTCCTAGGTTCCTGATCATTTCATTGGAGATACCATCAGCTTCTGGTGACTTTCTCATTTTCAGTTTTGATATGGCTAGCTCCAGTTCGCTGATTGTGATAGGTGCCTCCAGAACCTCATGTACTGTTTCATTCTGGCCCGTATGTTGCTGTTTCTCTCGAATCTCTTGTTGTTTCTCTGGACTAATTTTGATATTGTTATCTTGTGCGAATGAGTCCGCAAAATGGTCAGCTGCTTGCTTTCCTGTTAAGATATTTCCGTCTTTATGTAGTGCAATTTTTGAGTTTCTCTCCATGCCCTCACCGTTAAGTTGTTTTATTAGCTTCCACAACGTCATTGTGTCTCTTTCAAAGTTCAGTGACTCTGTTTTCTCTTGCAGCTTGGCCCTTTGAAATTTGGCTTTTGCATGCTGGTATTTATTGTGGTGCCCTTGGCTGGGTTTGGCCTCTGCTTGCTTTCTACACACTTCCACATCATTATGCAACTTTTCCAGTTCACTACTCCAGTAGGGTTTATAATGTTTACGGGCTCCTCTTGGTACTGTTTCTTGTGCTGCTTGTAGTATGCATTTCCCAAACTACTTTATTTATATCTTTCTCAGTATTCCAGTTTCTAACCAGTATGCTGGTGCGATGCTTGTATATTGCCCAGTCTGCTTTCTTGTAGTTCCACCTCGAGAGGGTGCTGCTTTCACTTACAAGCTCATTTTCTAGTTATAAAGACTGGCCGGTGGTCACTGCCACCAAGTTGTTTCCCAACACTTCATGTAATGTTCCACTCCAGGTCTGGTGAATTAAAAGCCAGGTCTGGTGAATTAAAAGCCAGGTCAGGTGTAGTTGTAGTGTGCCATGATCTTGTGTAGAAAATATGTGGGTCGGACGGCTTGTTAATCAAGACGAATCTATTCTCATCCTGCCAGTCTTCTAGTCTCTCTCCTCTCTGGTCCATGTGATCATAGCCCCAGCTCTGCGAGTGGCTGTTAAGTCGCCACACACAATCATTTTTTTCTTTTAATGGTAGTGTGTCCAGTGCCTGTCAGCAGTCACTTGGACAGTAGTAATTGATCACATGAAGGTCTGTATTGCCTGTCTTAAGTTAAAGTGTCTGATACTCAGCCCCTTCCATGTAAACTTCAATTTGGGAAGCAGTGATGTTACACTGGTAGCCACTAATTTTGAGGGCTATATTTTCGTTGAGGTGAGTTTTTTGCAAGCAACATACGCTTACTTTTTCTTGGTCCAAGATGTTTTCTAGTTCTATTTTTTTGTTGCTGGCTCCCTCCGCATTCCAGTGCATTATTTTTAGTCTTTGTTTGGTATAGCCAGACGCTCTATTCTCAGGTCCCTGGCTCCACAGGACATTTGAGAGGGACCTCCAGTAGTTGTGGTTGGTTCCTTTTGAGGCATACGGCCCGGCACTGCACCTATCTGGGGGTCCAAAGCAGGGCGAGCAGCATAACATTTAGCAATAGTCTACATATTTCATGGCATGATTGCATGGCGTCCTGATTTGTGGTGCGCCTCCTGGCTGGTTGCCTCCGTCTTCAGCACCTTTCCTTTGCTAGAGCAGACTGTGGTCTTACTCGAGTTTAGGTGTGTTATGTTGTTTGTCCATCAAGAATGATGATGACCATTCATTTCATCCAGTGGGGTTGAAGGTGTGGAGCCGTGGGTTCTAAGATGGCTGATAAGGCCTATTTTGGCTCGAAATGTTCTTTGACAATGTGGGCAAAGAATGCTTGACGTCTCTGGAGGAGAATTTCCTGCAGTGGTTTTTCTGTCCTGCCTTTACTTCACAGCTCTTGCAGTCCTGGTTGCCTCACATATGACTGCACCTTTGCGCAATGATGCACGCCACGAATTTCGGTCTCTGGCTGCAGCCTCCCAGGTGTCATGATGAATTCCAAAAGCATTCAGTGAAATTTTCAGAGTGTCTTTAAAACGTTTCCTCTGGCCACCTTGGGAGCGTTTACCACAACGCAGTTCGCTGTAAAAAATTCGTTTAGGGAGCCTGTGATCTGGCATGCGAGTCAAGTGACCAGCCCAGCGAATCTGATTCTTCATCAGTAGAGTGTGGATACTGGGCATGGATGCTCTTTCTAGGACTTCAGTGTCTGGAATCTTGTCTTGCCATTTAATCTTCAGTAGCTTCCTTAGGCAGACTGTGTGGAAGTGGTTTAATTTCCTAGCGTGTCGCTGATAAACAGTCCAGGTTTCACAAGCATATAGCAGTGTGGATAATACAACTGCTTTGTAGACTTTTAGCTTTGTTTGCAGGCTTATTCCAGTTCTGTCCCATACATTCTTGTACAGTCTGCCAAAGGCTGCACTGGCCTTGGAGATTCTTGCATTCACTTCGTCATCGATTGTGGCAGCTTGTGACACGGTGCTGCCAAGATAGGTGAATTTGTCCACAACACTTAGTCTATGATCATTCACTTTGATATTCGGCACAGTGTGATTATTCCCTGGAGCTGGCTGGTACATAACTACAGTCTTCTCCAAGTTGATATTGAGCCCAAAGTTGGCACAGGCATGTGAGAAAGCTGAAACATTATGTTGCATGTCCGTCTCTGAGTTGGCGTATAGAGCGCAATCATCAGCAAACAGGAGCTCTCTGACGGTGCCGCTGTTAATTTTGGTTTTAGCTTTCAGCCTTCTGAGATTGAATAACTTTCCATCCATACGGTAGTTGATGTCTATTCCTAATGTCGTCGTTCTCGAAGGCATTCATCAACATGGCTGAAAACATGAGGCTGAACAGTGTTGGTGCCAGGACACATCCTTGCTTCACTCCATTGGTGACAGGAAAGGGTTCAGACAGTTCACCATTTTCCTGTACTCTTGCCTGCATGCCGTCATGAAATAGCCGCACTATTTGGACAAACTTTCGTGGACAGCCATATTTTGCCATAATCTTCCACAGTCCTTCTCTGCTGACTGTATCAAAAGCCTTGGTAAGGTCAATGAAAGTGGAGAACATTTCGCAGTTCTGTTCCTGACATTTCTCTTGCAGCTGCCTTGCAGCGAAAATCATGTCAACAGTTCCACGTTCTTTTCTGAAGCCACATTGACTCTCAGGAAGAAGACCTTGATCGAGATGGGCTGTGAGGCGATTGAGAAGAATTCTGGCGAGTATCTTCCCTGCAATTGAAAGCAAGGAGATGCCTCGGTGGTTGTCACAGGATTGGCGGTTTCCTTTACGTTTGTAAAGGTGGACTATTGACGCGTCCTTAAAATCTTGTGGCATGGTCTCGTTCATCCATATGTTTGTGAAGACTTGGTGAAGCTGCTCTGTTAGGACCGGCCCACCTGCCTTGTATATCTCTGCTGGGATGGAGTCAGGACCAGGTGCCTTGCCGCTGGAGAGTTGCTGGATGGCTTTGTTTATTTCCACTATGGTTGGCAGGTCATCAAGAGTCTCATTGGTGGGAACTTGAGGAAGGCAGTTGATGGTTTCATCATCGAAGAAGGAAGTTGCATTTAAGATTTTGCTGAAATGCTCTGCCCAGCGTTGGAGGATTTCTTTCTTATCGGTGACCAATGTTCCCCCATCTGCACTGAGGAGGGGAACTATGCCTGGTGATGAAGGACCATAGACCGCTTTCAGTGAGTCGTAGAAGTTTTTCATATCATGTCTGTCAGCAAAGCCCTGAATTTCATCAGCTTTGCTGCTCAGCCAGGAGTCCCGCATGTGCCGAAGTTTCTGCTGCATTACTCTCTGAATGTTCTTGAAAGCATCTTTTTTTGATGTTGACTTTGGGTCATTCAAATGCGCCTTGAGGAGAAGATGTTTCTCGGCCAGCAATTGGTTGATGTCTTCGGAATTTTCATCAAACCAGTCTTTATGCTTTCGGGGGGCTGGACCCAGGATTTCCATAGCAGTGTTGTAAATTGTGTCCTTTAGGGCTCTCCATTCTGTTTCTGTATCCTGCGAGGTCCAGTGGGTAAGCCAGTGAAAACTGAGGCAACCGACGAAAACCGAGGTTTGACTGAAATGACATCATCAAACCTAACCCCGGGACTGCCACAGGGATCTGCAGTCTCACCGGTGCTCTTTAATGTCTATACGAGCGAGATTGCAAACCTAGAAGCACCAGGGGTTGGAAGAATACTAACATTTGCAGATGATATTCTTGCATATAGGCAGGGGAGAGATAGGGAGCAAACAGCCCAGGAGCTACAGGCGACAGTAGACAAAGTGATTGACTGGTGCACTGAAATGAATGCTGTCATCCACCCAGAAAAGGCGGCTGTTTTGTGGTGCTCTCTGGACAACAGGATTGTGAGAGCGGATGTCCCAAGCCTCGCGATAGATGGTAGAAATGTCAGCAGAGAAAACAAACTGA
Source organism: Cepaea nemoralis (assembly GCA_014155875.1). Lineage (NCBI taxonomy): Eukaryota > Metazoa > Mollusca > Gastropoda > Stylommatophora > Helicidae > Cepaea > Cepaea nemoralis. The sequence continues at coordinate 366,035 of JACEFZ010005002.1, read as the reverse complement.
AGTATCTGGGGATCACATATGACTGGAGCCTATCCTTCAAGGACCATGTGGAGACAGTTGTGACAAGATCTCAAAAGGGACTCAGTGTACTTAAAACTATGGCTGCAATGGACACAGAGCAGAGAATGCTTCTCACACTATACCAGCACTTGATCCTCTCAGTAATTGATTATGGATTAGGTCTGCTCACTGTCTCAGAGAGTCAGCTGGTGAAGTTAGAGCGCATACAGAACGAAGCTATGCGGGTCATTCTGGGATGCACTAGAGACACCCCAGTAGTGTGTATGCATTACATCCTTGGTCTGCCGACTGTTGCTGGTAGGCTCAAGGTGATGCAGGCGAAGGCATACCTCAGAGTAGCTGCAGACACAGACCACCCACTGCATGAGGCGCTGGACGCAGTTAAGGTCTCTGCGACTGATAAGAGGGAAATCATGGATGGCTCAGGCAGAAGATACGATCAGACAGGTGTGCCCCTTGGAGAACATTAGGCGTGGAGAGGAGTGGGTCAGAGTGCCAGCGGAGCAGTCAGAATTGTGCAGAGTTATAATCACATTAAGGCGATGTGCGGCAGTAAAAACATCGATTTTTTGTCAACTTGGCTATTTTTGGAATAGTTCATTTTTAGACACCTTATCATGTCTTCTATCAGATTCTGTACTTGTTTTTGCTTAAAAACTGTTATTTTTATGCAATATTCATAATTTACTGAACCCACCCTCTGTGTCAAATTGTATAATTATTGAAAATTATTGCGAAATTGACGGTTTTCAAATCCTAGCAACGATATCTCAGGAAAACACGACACGCGCGTGTAAGGTATCCCTGGAAAGGTCGTGAACTTCCGTAACTGTTCGTAAAACTAGAGTTCGTCTAATCGGAAGCTCTTCTGTGTACATCGGGTTTATTCGTGTCTATCATCTTCCGGAAACTTCCATATATGGAACATCGTAAGCAATCCGCGTTCGCCGATGGCTGAAATTGATCACGTGGGTTTCCAAAATGGCGGCTTTGTGTTGTTTACACCTGGTGACGTGCTGAAAGTTCATTGTTGACGACAGACTGACACGCATTGAAATATGCCTCGTTCTAAGAAATTTAACATCCAGTCATCCACTCAACGTAAATAATCTCTCAGACTACACCTCGCAAATGCTCGTAAGCAGCGAAAAGCCTATCAGAACGTCGTAAATGATACAGACAATTCTGAAACTACTGAAAGCAACCCAGCTAAAGTGCACATGCCACTTCCAAATCCAAGTGTTTTGACAGTGAATCTGAATGAATCAGTGCTATCGTGTTCTTCTCAAAGTTGTGGAAGTGATTCTTTTATTACCCAAAGCCAATTTAAAAGAGATACGTATAAATACACAACATCCACTAGCAGCAAGTATGATTCTGGTGACGACAATGGATATCAAAAACGGGAACACAGAGCAATAGTTGATTGTTCAGAAATTGAGGCAATAATCAAATTGTTATGTTGTCCAGTTTGTAAAAATAATAGTCTTATTTTGAAAACTGACAGCAAGAAAGCCAAGGGATTAGCTGTGTATGCAGAGGTTTACTGCTCTTGTTGTGAAGAAGTAGTGTGTGGAAGATACCTATCTGAAAAAAGTAATGATGGGGATAGATCTTTTGCTGTCAACAGCCAGTCAGTATATTCAGCATTAGTTTGTGGGATGGGTGCAACAACATTTAATAATTTTTGGGAAAATATAAACCTGCAAGGTATTCATCACAAAACATTTCACAGCAAAGCGAATAAACTATATTCAAAGATAGAAGATCTGGAGGACACTGTTTTTTCTCAAACCGTAAAGTATGTTCGACAGGCTCATGCACAACAGTCAGGCATAACTCTACATGACAATGATGTGCTAGATATTAGTGTCAGCTTTGATGGCACTTGGCTGACTAGAGGCCACACATCCCACATTGGAGTTGGCTGTGCAGCGGATGTTCTTACAGGAGTTTGCATAGATGCCCATGTTATGTCCACATATTGCCAGGTGTGTGAAACCACTGGTAAGACTTTCCAGGGACAAACCAGATGAATTTGCAGCATGGAAGGCAGAACATCTTCTAAACTGTGACAACAATTTCACAGGATCTGCTGGAATGATGGAGGTGAAGGCTGCAAGGGTGCTGTGGCGACGGTCTGTGGCCCGTCATAAACTTCGCTACACGTCAATACTTTCTGATGGTGACACCAAAACATTTGCGGAACTTACCAAGATCAAACCATATGGGGATAACATTCAGATAGACAAAGAGGAGTGTATCAACCATGTCAGTAATCGCCTTGGAACAGCACTGCGCAAACTAAACTAAACTACTTAGTAGATGTGTGTCAGGACAAACTCAGAATTCAAATGAGTGTTTACACAGCTTGATACGGGCTCGATGCACTAAAGACAACTTTGCCTCTCGCAAGCGCGTTCAGTTTGCAGTTGTAACTGCAGCAAGAGAGTTCAACTTTGGAGCTGCTGCTGCCCAAGACACTGCCCAGTTTTATGGACTTTCTACAGGCCTGCATATGCAGAGACTAGGAACATTTAGGATGCAGAAGCAAGTAAGAAATAGTCTGAAGTACAAGAAGGACAAACAAACTAAAAGACGCGACACTGTACGAGCGGCCAAATTAAAGAGACAAGGTGAGCTGCATGCTCTGGAGGGAGGTCCTGCATATTCAGCAGGACAATTTTAACACTCAAGGTACAGTTTTACACTTTTTGTCTCTGTAAAAGAGTGCATTAGTAATAAAAAACAAAAAAATAATTAGTTTTTCCCCGTTTTCTCATTTCGCCAGTTTTTTATACATAAGTACAATTGTTTTAAAAACTATTCGTTAGATTTCACTTAAACTTTGCAGAGATATTCTTTATTATATCACTTACATTGTGAGTAGATTAATTTTGAAAATTACATTTTAGTTTTTGTGCTACACTTAACACACAAAAAATGTCATGAAAAATGTCATTACCATTTTCACATTTTGAAAACACAAACTGCAAAGAGATATCATTAAAATTTTCTACTAAACTTGTAAAGGGTCTATTTACTTACACATAAAACAAAGAATTTAGCCTCTACATTAAAAAATAAATGTTTTAGAGGTACATTAAGAAATTCAAGATGGCCGCTGTTTATCTTGGTTTCCATAGCAACCGTTAAGTGCAAAGTCAATTTGACAATATTTTATCGATCAGCAGTCTTTAATATCAAACCCTATCCCATAAAAAAAAATAGAAATTAAGTATTATGGAATTAAATTTTTTAAGGTTAGCATTGCCTTAAGCTGGGAGTGCAGGGAGTGGCCAGCAGGGGCCACGGAAGTGGAAATCCAGCAACTAATTCAGGACAATGCTCACTCGGGTGATGTGATTATCTACACAGATGGTTCGGTGTCAAGAGGTGAGAAAAGTGGCTGGGGGTTCATAGCCAAAGCCAATGGTCAACGTTTGGGGCAGGAGAGCCTGGCATATGATACCACAACATCCAGCTTAAGAATGGAGGTGGAGGCGGTCACTGCGGCTCTCCGCTGGATGGAGAATACGACACACACACACATCGTGATTGTAACTGACTCAGAAAGCATGCTGACGAGGGTGAGGACAGGCAGGCTTCGGAGTGGCTTGCTTTGCTTCAGAGGTCACGGGTGACAAGCATCGCCTGGATCTTTTCTCCGGGGCATGCCAGAGTGCTGGGAAATGAACAGGCGGACAGATTGGCTGGCTCTGCAGAACTTGGTGGAGTATTGATACATGACAAGGCAGGCGTGGTTGCGGCCTTGTGGGAGCACGTGCACACCTTGGAGGAGCAAATGGATTACCATGGTCTGGCAAGAATGAGACAGCGAGGAGTGACGAGGGGATCTGGCCGACGCTCAACGCTCAGAGGAAAGGCGAGACGGACATATAATCAGATTGCTGCTGGTACTATTAGTGCTGAAACTCTTCGCTGGCTGCTGAGGATGGGGACGGAGCGCTTAAGGGAATGCCCCGAATGCTGTGATGTTGATTCCTAAATCAATCAATCAATCAACATCATCAAACATACCTAGACAGCATAAACATGAGGTAGACAACCAGATTAGATGATTTACAAAAGATAAAATATGAGGCAGAAGTAATGCCAGAAAGTTTGAGATGGTACAAACTGCTCATATACAATGTCTCAGCTTTATAAGACTGGTAAAGGGTTCCCTTCTTGCCATGTGCCCCATAACCAATTAATTGCAAAGTCAGGCACTTATTGTATGGGTCAATTTTCAGACGTGAGCCCACAACATGACTTCAGGCCTACTGCCATGTTCACAAAGCCACACAGATGAAACCCGCGGGAGATGTCCGACCTTCCAGATAAATGAGAAATATGTGGAACATTTAACTCTTATGTGACATTTTCAGAGGCAGGAGACAAGAGCCACATACCTTGTAGAGGTTCTCCACCACCTGCATGGCTGCTATGTTTGGAGCATTCTTCCTTTTCAGCTCTGGGCACTCTCTATTGATGCTTTCAAAGAACTGCTCTATCTCCTCAAAGGTGTCACACATGATGCCACTCAAGTCTTGGCCAGTCTTGCTTCTGCCGGAGTTGACCATGATAACTGGGTACTTCTTGCTCCAACCTGCGGCAAAGTTCTTGGGTGGACAGTCTGCCAGCACGGTGAACACCTTGAAATCTATGTCATCCTGGTTCTCTCCCAGAAGACAGGTCATCATGAAGAACTGCTGGCAGATCGGACATGATCCTTTGGTTTCCTTGTCAATTGCTGATGCCTGTTTGATGAATGAAATTATTTTAATCATCAATTAATGGAATAAGTCCAGGTAATGGTTAGAATGTGACACTGACAACAGCAGGAGCGTGGTTGGCAGGAAGAGACTGGCTACCTGTTCACCCATGCACTCAGACCTACAGAATGTCAAGGCTCCAACACTTTTCTCTCTCCCACCCACTCACCCACAGAGAGAGAGAGAGAGAGAGAGAGAGAGAGAGAGAGAGAGAGAGAGAGAGAGAGAGAGAGAGAGAGAGAGAGAGAGAGAGAGAGAGAGAGAGAGAGAGAGAGAGAGCAGGTTCCTCCTACATGACTGTTTAATTATGTTGTTTAAAGACAAACAACCATTTTCCAAACCTTGAGACATATAGAATACATGGTGCTAGCCCCATATTTGTCTAGGCCAATTGACACTCTATCAATATCACACTGGTGCTTTTGCTTCCCATGAAATGTCCTAGTACAAAATTTAAGCTGGCAGGAGCTGGGAGACCATGTTATTTGCATAAATCCCTGCCTTATTTTGATGTATTAAACAAGATCTTGTTTTAAACAGGCACAATTATTCCAAGACTATCAGAGGCACAGACCACACTTGCAAACGTACATTTACAGTGTACAAATATTATCCGAACAACTGCATTTTGTGCCCATATTATAAAATGAGAAAAACTGGAATACATTTAACATCTCGCAAGATTGATAGAAAGAAAGGAACACAGTGGCAGTTGAGTCTGGACAGCCTGTTATCATGGCATGACAAATGCCAACACAGCAACTGATACATTCTGCTCCTGACTGCAAGATACGGTGAAGAATATCTTCTATGCCAGTCAGCCAGCACTTGATGTTACATTACAAAATGCAGACAATTTTATAATAATGTTTATCAACAATTGTCTGGCAGACTGGTGCGGGCGACCATGCTTCTCCACAACTTGTGATCGCCAAGAACATGTATCAACATGTTATCAATTTATGTACTGACACCTTTCCATGCCATAACTATCAAAAACCTCTTTTACTGTCTTCCTCTATCTCTCTCTCCACAATTGTTTCCAGTTGTCATAACATGTTCCAGTTGTTTCTCTTGTCATGGTGTGGCTAACAATGACAACTGCCTATTTCTGATATTTGTAATAGTTGTTTTTAAGTCTTGGCCTCTTTCAAACATTTACATTTCGGCATGTCAAGGAAATCCCTGGCACTCTTTGTAAGGGTGCACACATGAGGCCACAAGAGGTTTTTCTGCTTGTGGTTTAAATGTCCAGGATTTACATCCATCCGTATGTTAAAATTGGTTCTAGGTAAAATGTAAAAATGCTTTTTCTAACCTCCATTGACAGGGAATTTTGCATTAATGTTCATTTTATGAAATGCAGATTTTGCTTGTTCTATTCTATTCCATCTGATGTTATCCATATGCTTGGATATTTGAATTTCTGTACTTGCTCCAAATCAATACCACTGACTTTAACTGTAGACTTAGGCATGATCTGTGTCTTTGATATTATGATTACTTCTGGCCAGTTTTTTTTCTCTTTCTATAACCATTCTATCTATCATGTTCTGTAGCTCCTTCTAACATGTTGCTATCAAGTTTGCATCAATAGCATCATGCCAGTTATTTATTGTATGATTACCAATCGTGATCCCTGACATATTTTCTGTATATTCTATTACATGCTGACTGTACAATGAAAACAAATCAAGGGGCAGTACACATCATTCTCTAACAGTCTTCTTATACACTAAAATGTTGATTCTTTAGCTGGTGTTTGCTGCCAATATATGTTAATATTTGCAGATCTTTCTGTCATTTACTGCCAATATAGTACCTTGCGGTGTATGGCAGAGGGGTCTTTGAGCCTGAGGAATTAAGGCCGCCTGGCTAGTGCAGTCGCCGCGAACTGTGCAGGCTAGGATTTTCATTTTGCCCCCGACAGAAAAAAATCCCACACCTTACTGAGGGATCGAACCCGGATCTCCCGAATGAGAGTCTGGCATTCTAACCACTCGGCCAGCCACTCCTCCATCTTTGTCACCAATATTTAATTGTTCTAGTAGTTTGATAGAAAATGGTGGAAATGACCATGTTTTCACATGCACCTACTGTGGGCAAACATTTGCAGCAAGAATTGGCCTTACAAGCCACACTCGCCACCACCATGGATCGTAGTTATTAAGCCTTTTTGAAGCACAATGTACCAAACTATCGTCTGTCAAGACGGAAAGGTGCCAATGGAAGTTTAATTACTTCCTCACATTTCACAGTCAAAACACTTGTATAGTTTACGAAGTATAAGAAGAGATCTAATTTTTACTTTTATTTTATGTTTACGTTGACTTTTTTCTAAGTGTCCTGAGAATGTACACTGCATTGTTTGTGCCCTTTACACTAGTGATATTCATAAGAAATGTCATAGATAAAAGCGGTTACAACAGCAAGGTCAGTTTAAGATCACCAGGTGCCTATGACTCAAGGCAAATGTCTCAACCATCTGAAGAAACTATGCCAGTGGCTCATAAATTAGGAATGGGCAGTGTGCTAGTGCCACACCCATGTTGTCCCCAATGAAAAACACCACCTGAGGCAGCAAGCTTCCTTAGCAATGCTGCATTAATAAAAAAAAAAGAATATCTGAACCATAAATTTTTCCATTACCTGGCCCTCCCCTGTATATTTGGGAATTACTGTTTTAAAAAGGTGGGGCTCACTTGGGTCATGACTCCCAATTACCATTCTTCGGTTGTATCTTTTTTTTCTTCAAAATATTACTGTGCTATGATCTAAACATAGACTGTTAATTATGTCCAGCCATTTCCAGTGAAAGTAACTAACCACCAGCGATTTCCCTTCACACTCGGTGAGTCACTGAGAAGAATGCAATATTATTATGTAATACAACACCTCAAAGTTAACACAGCAGAAAGGTGACTCCTCCAAACAGACTGGCCTCTCGTGATAAACACTCCACGTATTCTACTAACACAATTATCTTGTCAGACATAGGAAAACACGGAGTATCTAGTCACTGATAAGACGCAACGATACACTCGTACAGCACACCTGTGACCGAAAAAGTCGGCAGACGGTGGCGTCAAGTTAAGGCAAGGACAAAGCCATAATTTCCTCACTTCATTTTACTTGCTTGTCTAATGCAAAAATCCTTTTAAAGTCGCGAGATTTATTTAAGACTCTCCGGTGTATTAATTAACATATAGCAAGACTGCATATTAACGTTTTTCTTAATTATTTTCCCTAGTCTCTAGTCTATCAGTATCTGTGTCAAAAAGCAAAATAGTAAAAAATTAATAGGCAACGAAATGCATATTCCAGTTCCCCCCCAAAGCCATTCATATTTTACATTCATTTACCAACCAACCTAACAAATCCGCTTGTTGTTGAAACAGAACACTGTTGACAGGTAAATGTCAATAAGAAACTTGTAATAATGATGAAGAAGTCAACATACCTTGATATAGAGTTCAAACTTAATCATGGAGTCGGAATCTGCGGCGCCTTCGCTGGCAGACATGGTTGAGTGGGAGAAGTATCACGGTTGTACTGAGGCCCTGGGGTCGACGGAAGCAGACGACCAGGCCTCGCCCTGTACACGTCCTGCACGCGCATGCGCCAGTCTGCCACACCGGAAGTGCTCGGCAGGGGGAGGGAAAGATGAAACCACTTTCATTGTCTGACAGCTGTTATTAGGAACCGCTAAATTCGTATATTAGGAGAATAAGTTGAGTTGAGTCACGAACCGACATAATTACACTAGTGGTACTCTCATAAGCGTTCATTCCTCATCTTCAACAGCCAGCGAAGAGTTCCAATACTTGTGGTGCCCGTTGCAAGCTGATTATTATATGCCAGTCTTGCTTTGCCGGTCTCTCTGGCCGAGGGGTTACACCACTTTCTCCGTAATCCCGTTTATCACGCAGTCTCGTAGCGGGCGAGAACTGGGAGCGGTTCGTCCCCTGCTGGTGACTTGCGGGATAACTGAGCCGGCCGCTCAGAAAGCAATGGCAAACTACTGAGCGTAATCTTGCCAAGAAATCAACAGACAGTTGAAAGATGCTGCTGTTGACAGCGATGTCCTGTAAAAGGATATGCGAATTTAAAAATCTTGCTTTACCTCTGAGTGACGACTGTCGGCCAGATCTTCTGATCACTCCTTGCTGCTGCATTTTCTCAAGACCATGCTATCTATTTCTTCTTCTGCATTAATCACATTCTTCCAGAGGGCTTTCACCGCATCTTCCTTATCATGCTTCAAATCACCCCTGTATGAGTTAATGATGCGAGACCAGCCAGTCTGTCTGCCTGTTCGTTTCCAACCACATCAGAGTTTCCTTCCTCGTAAAAAAGATCCAACGAATGCTCACAACCCGCGACTTCTGAATCGATGCATGCCATTCTACGCGAAGCATGCCAGTCGTCACCTTTGTCAGCATGCTTGGTGAATCAGTTACAATCACAACATGCGTATACAGTTTGCTCTCCAACCAGCGGAAAGCTGCAGTAACCTCCTCTACCTTCATTCTCAGACTTGGGGTTGTGGTGTCATATGCCAAACTCTCCTTTACTAAGCATTGGCCATTTGCGTTTGCTATAAATCCCCAGGCACTTTTTTTTGTGTGCCTCTTAACACAGAGCCATCGGTATAGATAATCGCATCGCCAGGACGAGAGTTGTCATGAATTAATTGCTGAATTTGTACTTCCGTGAAGCCTGCTGGCCACTCCCTACACTCACTGCCCAATGTTATTGTAAGGTACAATTTGTAACCCTACACAAGTCTGAATTTCTATTCGACTCAGACTCACTCCTCGCCTCTGCCAATCTTCTCAACTGGGGACACTTCTCTGCCTGAGCCATCCATGATTTTCCTCTTAACAGCCTTTGACCCTTGATTGCATCCAGGGAATCATGCAGGAGGCGTACCTCCTACCCCGCAGCTACCTTGAGGTAGTATGACCTTGCCTTCAAACACACCGTCAGAGTGTCCAGAAGGTGAAATATGGCTGAAATATAGCTGAAATATTGTCAAATATAGCTGAAATATTGTCAAATATAGCTGAAATATTCGATAAGGTGGGAACTTTTCTGATGATCAGAGATCTCCTGCTATGGTTGCTCATCGGCGGAGTTGTTGCCACTTTCTTCGTGTGAAGATGTGCCAGTAATAATACTTCACAGCTGAATGAATTATAATAACAGCTAATTAGTTAGTTGCACATCTTTTACAGAACGTAGCAGTCAACTCCAGCATTTTTTTTTTTTTGGTTGTTTGTGGTTCCTGGTGAAGTTTACGTTCAGTAGTAAGCCATTGCTTTCTGAACGGCCGGCACTCATACCATTGTATGGAAATACCAACGCAAGGCGGTCTGCTCCGTATCGCATTTGCATTCGTAACCGCCTGCGCCACAGATCCGATAACAGCTAGAGCTTTTTATATCCCATGTCTTGTGGCGTTGGTGATCATGTATGTCGGCAACCTTCTGTCTCTTGTGCTACCAATCAACTCTGATACCGGTTCTCCTTCATGCAATGAAGTCAAACTGTCCAACATCTTCTGTTTTGGTCTCTCATTGCCTCACTTACCCACCAACTTTTCCGCTGTGGTGACAAACTCCAGCTCTCCCTGTTTCATAACTTGCCCAGCTCAAAGACAGAAATGGGTAACCATGACGACAAGCACCTCTTACAAAGGAATATATAATATAGCTAAAATAATAAAAATCAAGCAAGGAGCTAAATTTCTTTATTTATCTTATCATATTCTACTGTGTGAATTTCTTCTTCTTTTTCTGCGTTCATCTGGAGTTTTTTTTCCGGATGTGATTGCGTTGCGCCTGTTTACACAGAGCTGCGTTCTTGCGCCGTTAGGCCGACACATCCGACTTCTGCGGGCATTTGTTGACCGGGTTAACCTTCCCGGGGGTTTCTTAGGACGTTTGACTCTCACTGTTGGGGTGTTATCTCCCATCCTAGCTGGCCCATATAGAACAGCCAAAGGCATCCTGGTCAGCCCTCAAGGGAAGGCAGGGGCAGACCATGGGCATTCCCCGCCATCCAAGGAGGCTTCCATAATTGCAGAGCCAACACACAGCGCTCTGGTACTGGGCTCACCCAAGGAATCGTCACGTCCTGCACATGGCTGCTTAGCCTCACTTCCGTATATTGGGCCTTCCGTTCACCATAGGCTGTTCTTCCGGAAACCAGAAGAATGCAGTGTGCAGATGACATCCACACAGTGAGCTTTCGATTCGGACTTTCCGCGTAATGGATTTGCTATCCGAGCAATATTCCATTTCATGCCACTAGGACACTTTTTCCACCTTTTCTGAAGCAAACACAGTGAGCTTTTGATTCGGACTTTCCACGTAATGGATTTGCTATCCAAGCAATATTCCATTACATGCCTCTGGGAGGCTTTTGTAACCGACATACCTGTGGTATGAAGTGTGGCAGTCTGAATACTTCTTCATACACCTTTAAATGTCAACCTGTATGTAGTTAAAGTAAGCTGCGGTCAACTTGAGCTTGTTGATATCTCCATAGAGCTTGTCCTCAAATGAAGCAGGTGTGGGCCAAAATATCTTTCTCTGTTCTGCATATATTGGGCAATCCTGCAGCAAATGTTTTGCTGTCATTTTTACCAGTTCGATAATTACATTCATCGGTATCTCCTATCTTTAGTTTGTTGAACACATGGTATTTCAGCCTGTTATGTCCTGTGCGGAGTCTGAAGATTGCTACTTGTTCTCTCCGGTCGAGTTTGCAATATGCATCAACCTTCTGGTGGCCTGGATGCTCTGATTCCCATTTGGTTCTATAGGTGCTTTTTATCAACCTCTTTGCCTCATTATAGGTTATGTCTATGTCAGGCTGTGGTAGTCGTCCGCCCTCTTTTGCCAGTCTGTCAGCCTCTTAATTTCCAGGTATTCTGCAATGTGATGGGATCTACTGTATTACAACTTTTTTTTATTTCTGGCTTAGACCATGGAGTGCTGCTCTTAGGTCAGCTATTTCTGTGCTGTTATTGCTCTTCAGTATTGAGACAGCTGACTTTGCATCTGTGAAGATAGCTATTTGCTTCTCTTTATTTTCCTCCATCAAGAGCATTTCTGCTGCAGTTTTCAGAGCCTCTACCTCCGCTTTGAAGTTACTTGAAAACTTTCCAGTTGCCACTGAATGTGTTTTTTTCACTCCATTTTTTAAATTTAGGAGAATTCCTCCTCCTCCATTCTCTATTGAATTTTTGGCTGATCCATCTGTATATGCATGGGTCCAATTGCTGCTTGGGTAATGTTCTTTTATGTAGTTTAGGGTTATTTCTCTTCTTTCGGTTTCATGCTGAGTGTTCTTTTTCTCAATACCAGGAATGTTTTCTATCATCTCAGGCAGTTGCTGCTGTCTCCAAGCTGGGAACTTGTCTGCATTGTAAATGGGTTTGACTGTTGATATGTTAAGTATGGGATCTGCCCTAATCTTTCGTTTTGCAGTTTCTACAAAGTTGCTACGCTTCAGTCTTCCCTTTCCAAAACCACTAAACCTTTTATACATAGGGTGGTCTGTCAATCTTCTAAATTTTTCTGCTTGTTGCTGGGCTCTGCTATCTCTTCTATCCTGCATTGGTTGTAAACAAGTGATCTTTTCGAGTTCATTAATAGGCGTTGTCTTCAGGCTTCCAGTTATGATTCGCATTCCTTGATTTTGGACTCTACTTATTTTGTTAAAGTTTGACTTAGCTGCTGTTGCCCAAGCTGCAATGCCATATTCCAGTACTGGCCTCACCCGTCCAGTATATAACTTCTTGAGAACTTTCTCATCTGCTCCCCACGTTGTACCAGCAAGCTTTTTCATGATTGCCATTCTTTGCCTTGCTCTTGTTCGATTTTTCTCAACCTGTGTTTTCCATGTCAGGCGACGATCAAAGGTGACTCCTAGATAGTTTGGATTTTCTTCATGGCGCAAAATTTTTCCATTCAATACCAGCTTAGGTTGCTGAGTTTTATTTGAGAGGGAGAACACTGTGCATGTTGTTTTCTCCTCACTTATCTTCACTAGCCATGATTTTGACCAGTCCTCTAGCGCTAATAGGGCTTGCTGTATTCTGCTGTTAGCTGTACTAATATATTCTTCAGATGTCCATATGGCTAGGTCATCTGCAAAGGATGATGTGTGTACTCTGGCTGGAAAATTTTCCGTGATGTCGTTTATATATGCTAGGAATAATGTTGGTGAAAGAACTCCTCCTTGGGGGACACCTTGCTCCAACAGCATCATTTTGCTGGTTTGTCCTTGTACTTTTGTCCTGGCAGTTCTGTTCTCAAGGTAGTGGCTGATCCATTTGTACATTTTCCCACAAACATGCATTTTTTGCAGTTTTACTTTCAGTCCTTCCTTCCATACTTTATCAAATGCTTTTTCTAAATCTATCCAGACCGCTAGTGTGTGCTTTTTCTCTTGGAAGGCATCCTCTATTTCCTGAGCTATATAGGTTATTTGATCTTCAGTGGATCTGTACTTTCTGAATCCTGCTTGGTGTGGTGTTAAGAGTTTGTTTTCTTCCAGATGCCATGTTAGCCTGCCATTGATAATGCGTTCCATTAATTTTCCTACACAGCTAAGTAGACTGATAGGTCGATAGCCATTTGGTTCTTCCAGGTCTTTTCCTTTCTTTGGGACTGGTATTAGTATAGCTTCCTTCCATGCCTGTGGGACTATTCCCCTCTTCCAGCTGTAATTTAGGACTGCTAGTAGTTTCTTTTTTGCCTTAGTGCCTAGTCCTATTAGCATTTCATTTGTGATTCCATCCTTTCCTGGTGATTTCTTCTTTTTTAGGGTATTCATTGCCTGTTCCATTTCTTCCATTGTTAGATTTGCCATCATATATTCTGCTGCTGTCTCTGTATTACTATGATGTATCTGTTTATCTTTGATTGCTTTCTTCTGTTCGGTTGTAATATCAATGTGGTTTGCACTGGCATAGTGTTCCATTAGTGCATTTGCAGCCTTTTTTCCTGTAAGCAAGGACATTTCCTTGTTTAATTGTTATTTGTTTGTTTCTAGGTCCTTCATTGTTCATGGCTTTCACTAGTTTCCATAGTTTGTTTCCATCCCTGTCAAAATTCAGGTTTTCTGTTTTTTCCCTCCAACAATCTCTTGTTGTTTTATTTACTGTTCTTTTATATTTTGCTGAGATGGCTTTGAGAGAGATGTTCGCTTCAGTTGTTTGTTCTCTCTCTGCGGTCTTCTTGGCATCTTCAACTTTGTCCTCCAAAATTTGTAGTTCTTCAGTCCAGTATGGTTTGTAATTTTTCCTCGCTCCTCTTGGAATAGACTCAGTGGCTGCCTGTATGATTGCTCTGTTTAGACTTTCCACCATTTGCTTCATGTTGCCATATCGTGTATTTATGTTTTCACAATATTTGTCTGTTAGTATGGCAAATCTGTCCCAATCTGCTCGTTTGTAATTCCAGCGGGGCAAAGGCTTTTGCTCCTGTGGAACATACTCCATATTCATTACAAGCTTGATTGGTCTGTGGTCACTACCTGCTAATTGGTCAAGCACATGGCGATCGATTTTGTGGAGGATGTCTCCTGTGCAGAAAGCTAAGTCTGGAGTAGAAGTGGTAATCCATCTTCTGGAGTAGAAGCTCGGTGTGTCATCCGCTTTGTTGAGTAGATGGATATTTGAGTCTATTTCCCAGTCCTCCACTTCATCTCCTCTTTTGTCAGTATCTGGGTATCCCCATCTTTCTGAATGGCTATTAAAGTCTCCGACAATAATGCAATTTGTGTCAGTTATTTTCATGTTTGAGAGTGTAAGATCCTTATCTGCCGGGCTATACAGATTGTAAATTCTTATTTTCACGTCCTTTATCATTATATCAACACCTATAATTTCTGTTTGGTTGTCAGAGATCACAGATACTTCGCTGCAAGGTATTGTATCTCGTGTAAGTATTAGAACTCCTCCTTTATGTCCTTCGCGGTCGAAACGTGTGGCCTGATATCCCCTAGCTGAAAATTTGCGCTTGGCGTTGAGGTGTCTCTTGAATGCATGCCACATCTATTCTATCTTTATGAAATCGCTGTGTCAGGGAGAATTTCTTGTTATAAACTCCTTCGGCATTCCACTGTAGTATGTTGAGTGTCCGGGGTGTTTGGTCAATAGCTCTTAACCTACTCCTCTGTGCCTTGACTCCACAGCACAGGGGAAGGTGACCACCAGTAGTCATGGGTGGACCCCCTCGAGGCAGGGGGCCCGGCACTATCACCGCCTGATGGGACTTCACGGGATTAGCACCATAACGATTAATTTTCATCTGTGGCATCATGAAATGATAAAGTTACGTTGCACTCCTTTGTCAAGCCTGTGGCTCAGTACATAAGATTTCGACAAGCATTTTCGGGATGCTTTCCCTAGCCTTTGACTGTCCCCAGTCTACCTACAAGGCAGCAGGTTTGTGCGTCACTTCGTCTGGTCCCTCTCCCTTGACCTGTCCGACATGGGTGACCCTACCAGTAGCTGTGCTACCGTCGGCATAGCTCTTGGGGTCATTGGAACGCGCAAGCCCCTCTACCTCGTCAAGGTGGACGCACGGCAGAGGGGCTGTGTGAATTTGATTTCTTTCATCCATCAACCTTAAGATTTCCTGCGATATCCATTTCTTCTTAACTTTTTTTTTCTTTTCCGGTAATATCTCTTTGTTTGTTTGATTAATGGGGTTCCTTAGCATTTCTCACTGTTCATGTATACTTTGTATTTTAGGTATTGCACTGTTTATATTTGATTTCCAAGACAATATGTATCATTCTTGAAGTTATTCATATGTATTTTTTAAGAATATCTTTATTAAGTCTCATGTTCTAAAGCTCTTGTTTCCATCACTTCAATCGTACTTTTAATTGTCCATAAAGTGGCATGTAATCAACGTTGCAGTCAGTACTAATTATTGTCTTTATATTTCTAAATCTTTTATTAATCATCATGTAGTCAATGTAGTGACATTTTTGTTTATCTGGGCTTTTCGGTGCGTAGGAACGTTTCTTAAGTTGCTTGAACCAGGTGTTTCCAGTCATCATATCAATTATCATTTATGTTTGTACACTCTATCAGTTTCCCCCTCTCTCGTTTATTATTCCCAAACCATAGCCACCAACTACATCTTCAATTCCTTTCTTTCCTGCTTTTGAAATCTCCAAGTATTATTTTGATTTTATATTATATGGTTTGAGCGAAAGCAATTTCTACTTCTTCAAGACGTCTTTACATCTCCTCTTCACGACTGCTTGTTGTTGATGCGTGCACTTTTATCATACCAATATATATTGGTTTGCCTTTGATCTCAACCATGACGACCCTGTGT
Source organism: Cepaea nemoralis (assembly GCA_014155875.1). Classification (NCBI taxonomy): domain Eukaryota; kingdom Metazoa; phylum Mollusca; class Gastropoda; order Stylommatophora; family Helicidae; genus Cepaea; species Cepaea nemoralis. The sequence goes on along the minus strand of JACEFZ010005002.1, from coordinate 349,867 downwards.
GATTTACTCCATTAACCATCAATCGATTTGACTATTACTTTGCCAAACAGTATTCCTACTCCGTGTCGTGTTCATCACCACCATCAAGCACCATGCCGACTAGCCTGGGTGATCATTCTTCGACAAAAATTTTGATCTCCGACGGCATGGATAAATTCGTGTGCTGACTCCCTTCGGTACCATGACACAAGACTGTCAAGAATTTTCTCTCACTGTCTTCCTCTATCTATCTTTCAACAAATATTTCCAGTTGTCACATCATGTTCCGGTTTGTCTTCTCACCTAGCGGTTTTAAAAAAAAGATGACTGCGGCTTTCTGGTGTTTATGATAAGTTGTCTTTGCGACTCAGCTTCCCCCACTATGTCCAGATTACGCATTTTGGTTGTCCAAGGAATTTTCAGCATTTTTCTATAAGAGGGCATCCCCAAAGTCTCCAGGTTATTGATTTTTTTTTCGCTTGTTAACTACGCGTCCAGGACTTTCAGTCGTATGTTAGAACTGGTTCTATGTAACATGCATGCATTCTTTTTCTGACTTCCAATGACAAGGACTTATTGCATAAAATGATTTTCATTTGATAGAATGCAAATTGTGCCTGTCCTGTTCTTTAACTATGTAATAACGCATCTTCCACCTGATGTTACCCATGTGCCTTGATATTTGAATTTCTTTACTTTCCCCGAAATAACACCATTTATTTCAAATACACAAATAGGGGCGATCTGTTTCTTTGATGTCACCATGACTTCAGTCTTCCTGTTATTCAAGCTAAGTTAAGTGGTCATGTCTCGCCATTACACTCGATCACCAGAGTCGTGGATCAGCTCTGTGTTTTTGTCTCGACCATGCCACGTGGCCAAGCCATCCAAGTATTTACTTCTCTGCATTTCCCTTGTTCTCCTCCCCTCGATCTTGGCAGTTGTCACCAAGTTCTCCAATTTATTTTTTCTCATAACGTGACCAAATTTTTTTTTACTGTCAACGTCTAATTTCTCTAATCAGTTTACGATTTTCATTTGTTTCTTGTAGGACTTGGTCATTAGTGTTTTTTTTGTTTGGGTCTGCCATGGTATTCTTTGCATTCTCCTCAGAAACCATATGTTAACAGCCATCAGATGTTTTTCAGCCTGTTTGCTCATTGTCCACGCTTCACATCCATACAAAAGCATAGGTAATTACTTCCTGTATATACTATAGTCCATTTACTTTTGTCTGCTCCCAATATAAAATTCCATATCTCAGTAACCAGCTGAGAGAAAATGATGAGATTTAGCATATAACCTTATCATGATGTCCACCCAACAAAAAAATTGTTGTTCTGGAGATTGTACAGCAGATTTCAAAGTTTGTTTATATGCGGTATATAATTTACGGGACAGAGATGAAGTGCACAATATTAGAAGTATTACATCTTCAAGAGGAAACATGAGCGTTCAATGGTAAATTTTCACGGGATTGGCCTTACGGAAAGAGCCTTGAGAAGTGAAACGGGGAGTGTTCAGTGGTGTCGCAGTATCTTCAGAGGTGTGTCATTAATGTGGGTCCTTTCATATAAGGCTTCACGTTTAGAAAGTACAAGGGGGGCAGAAATATCATTTGCGAGCAACCGCATTTAGGAGCCACGAGAAGCAGATATCTACGTGAAATAAGGGAAATGCGCAAATAAAATTATGATAGTGTATTTGGATGAAACCTGGATCAATACGCACCACACAAGTGAAAAGGAATGGCAATCAGTGGACGGAAAGATAACGCGATATGTGCCCAGGAGTAAAGGACAGTGTTTCTTAAAGCCCATGCTGGTAGTACTCAAAATGGTTTACTACTGCCAGATCCCTTCATTTCACAAACTCATAGTTTATGACCGGAATCAGACACAATTAACCTATTGAAAGGGACATGACGTGGCAACTTCTGCAGTGTCTTCTTATCGCATTTTCCGCTCTTTGACATGAAATTCGGTACTTTTGTTTTAAATGTGATTTTATTATTCAGTCATTATTCTTATAGTCCATGAAGTGTGGCGTTGGTGATCATGTCTATGCACAGCCTTCTGTCTCGTGTGCTGCTAATTATTTCTGATGCCGATATTCCCCCATGCCGCGATGACAAACTGTCCAACATCTACTCTCTTGGGCTTCCCCTCCAAAACTTTCCTGTTATGACGATACACTACAGCTTTCCTCTCCTCATGACATGCCTAAAGAAGGTGGACTGTCTCCTTCTAATGAGAGCAATCAGTTCTCTTTGTGAAATTTCAGCAGTGTCTTTTTTCGAGTTTGTTTTAAAAAGGGACATTATTACTCAAGGATACACGAGCCGAATTTGCTTCACTAACAATTTTGTACCAACAAGGACAGATCAGGGGAGTGTACAGCCTTCTGCTATATGTTTGAGAAACATTGACAGTTTGCAAACGTCACGCAAAGAAGCTCAACCACTTCCATATAGACTGTCTAAGAGAGATAACGACCATCGGGTGGCAGGGACATGATCCAGCATACTGACGTTCTAGACAGAACTGGTATCCCCAGCATCGACACAATCCTGTTGCAACACATCTTCACTGGGCAGGTCATCTATTCCCCCCCCCCCCCCCCCAGCATCGACACAATCATGACATAGATACAGGTTCACTGGGCAGGTCATCTATTTCCTCCCAAGCATTGATACAATCATGATGCAGATACAGGTTCACTGTGCAGGTCATCTATTCCCCCCCCCCCCCCAACCAGCATCGAAACAATCATGAAGCAGACACATCTTCACTGGGCAGGTCATCTCACAGCATCGACACAATCCTGAAGCAGACACACATTCAATGGGCAGGTCATCTAGTCTGAATGCCAGACCATCGGCTTCCAAACATAATCTTCTATGGTTTGCAAGAAAGGCAGAAAAAAGAAAACGCTACAAGGACACACTTAAGATGTCACCTAGGGCCTTCGACATAAACCCTGACACACGGGAAGGGGTCGTCACACAAGACTGGGTCACTTGGCGTGCATTCATCCGGGCAGGCGCAGCAGTGACTTGCGAGCCATCCAGAAATAGTGGCTGGGCAGCAGCGACAGGCTAGAATGGTCAGATTAAACAGGATGGTCACCTGCAGAGAATATCCCATGCCCTTACTGTCCAAGATACTTCCAGGAAAGCATAGGACAAGCCATGTCCAAACCCATATACTACAACACACGACCTCATGACGGATGAAAGAAAGCGTGGTCTTCATCACTTGTGATGGACGAACGAGAGAGAGAGAGAGAGAGACAGTGGGAGAGTTTATGTGTTAGCGTGTGTGTGGGAGCGCGCGCATGCGTGTGAGTGTGTATATATGTATATAGCCTGCTCCTCTGTAGGTAGACTTTAAAAAAAATTTGGTTGCATATCCTTCGCAGGACGTAGTAGTCAACCCCAGCATTTTGGCTGTTCTTGATTCCTGGGCAAGTTTTACGTTCAGTAATTTACCACTGCTTTCTGAACGACCGGCACCTATACTTTTTCGAAAAAACCAGCACCGCTGTGTTTCGAACCCGGGTATACGGGACTACGGAACGCGTCCATAACCCCTTCGCCATTAGGGACAGTCAAAGGCAAGGGGAAATAAACTGGGAACAGAAATTGTCGAAGTTGTGCACTGTGGGGCGCTTTCAGCAAGCGGTTAGCTGCTCTGCAGAGAGAGAGAGAGAGAGAGAGAGAGAGAGAGAGAAGAGAGAGTGAGAGAGAGAGAGAGAGAGAGAGAGAGAGAGAGAGAGAGAGAGAGAGAGAGAGAGAGAGAGAGAGAGAGAGAGAGAGAAATGCTGGTAAAACCCGGTTTAATAAAGTCGACCATCTTGCCTTTTAGCCTAATTTAAAAAAAAATATTTACTTTATTTCCGCTAAAGTTTTCACGCTCCAAGTTAGTCGTCAGAGCATCCTCATTGCACATCGAAACATTCAGTCCATAAGTGCTCGAATCCCCTCCTCAGTAAATCCCGCAGCATGTAGCGGCTAACGACACCAGTTCTGTGTTGGTTTATTAATCTTCTTTGGCTTCCTGCGTAGTGTTCTTGTTTGGCCACCCCTCTTTTAATTTGCTGTTCTCGCAGCCTGACCATGGTTGTGTAGATTCGCAGTCATCTCTTGGTTCTCGCAGCGCATTCAGAATATCAGCCTGGTCCATGGCCCGACCGCCCTCCACTGTTGCCTTTGATCTGACTTCCGGTTTCAAGATAGCGGCGGACGGTTGTGCTGTTACCGCTCCTTTTTATCACGCTCGAAGTGCCCATTTCCAACCGGTTCATGCTATTCTGCCATCATCTGTGGCTATGTCAATCCATACGTTGTCAGAGCATTGCCATTAACCTCTTTCGCCGACTTCAAAACGTGCCCCGGTCCTAGCCCCTGTGAAAACAATTTGGTGGTTTCCCCTTGACTTCCACACCCACACGGAGTTCTTCTACCTCTGTATTTGACAGCCATTTCCAAATGTCAGGAGAATTGAGTGCCCATCTCTGTTAAGCTGAAGAGCAATCAGTGTATCTTGGTACCTACACTGTAGTGTTTCCCATCATCTACCACGTGACGGCGCAGTTGGGATGTTTTCCTATTTCTAGTTATGACATTTTAGTGGACATTAAGATAAAGTGTGAAAAAAATACAATAACAAGTCAGACAAGTCTTAGAATAAAGAAAAAAAAAGTTTAAATAACAAATTTATGTACTTCTTGCCCAAAATACGAGCCATTTCTTGCCCACTGAAGCAGGCCGCCTTGAGTTGGTTTTAATAAAATGGTATGAGTGCCAGTCGTTTATAAAGCAATGGCAAACTATAAACGTCAACTTGCCAAGAAATCACAACAGCTAGAAAATGTTGGGATTGACTGTGACATCTTGTAAAAGATATGCAACTAACTTTAACTAACATACTGGCAAGACAAACAACACTGACAATTTTAAATATTTTATGCAAATATCTGCAGTACAAAACTGTCAATTTACAGACAACAAGCCGTAAATAAAGTGGAAGAAATAAAATGCTCAATATTAGCAACAAAATAATACATTAAGAGATGTAACGCGATGGTAAAATAAATGGGAGTCAACAAATAAAAGGTTTACACTACAGCAGAATTGCAACAATGTTCGGGAATTGGTTAAACAGAAGAGGAGGTTGTGGGACCACACAGATGTAAAGCAGAGATGTCCAATTAGTTAGTTAGTTAGTCGCGGTTCCAACTTCACAGCAACGGGTCGTCCCCATTATGCTCCGTTCCTGTGCCAGTGAGTATCACATAAAACGCTCTCCTTTTCCTTAACACATGTCAACAGACTCCACCCAATGCCCAGAGGCAAATGATATCAGATACAAAGCAGAAGCACGAGGAAACAGGACGGAAGGATGTGGAAGGGAAAAAAACAAATTGTAAAATAAAAAGTTACATACAGTAAACAAAAACAACTCTAAAATAACAATTAAAAAAAAAAAAAAAAACACACCCAAAGAACATGCATTTAAAACAAAATGGTAAAATAACATTATTTAAATGAAGAAAAATAAACTTGATGAAAGTTGAGGGAAAAAAAATTAAGAATAAATAAAGAGGCTGACAGCAGCAGCATGGCCTGGTGGTTCACGCATGTTTTCACATGACAGCAGACAAGACTAACTTGGCACATGAGATCAGTAACAATATATTCATGAGCCTCAAATAAGGGACAGTAACACCATGTTAAATGTTCTAAAACATGAACAATGACAGCATGTTAAATGTTCTAAAACATGAACAATGACAGCATGTTAAATGTTCTAAAACATGAACAATGACAGCATGTTAAATGTTCTAATACATGAACACTGGCAGCATATTAAATGTTCTAATACATGAACACTGACAGCATGTTAAATGTTCTAAAACATGAACAATGACAGCATGTTAAATGTTCTAAAACATGAACAATGACAGCATGTTATATGTTCTAATACATGAACAATGACAGCATGTTAAATGTTCTAAAACATGAACAATGACAGCATGTTAAATGTTCTAAAACATGAACAATGACAGCATGTTAAATGTTCTAATACATGAACACTGGCAGCATGTTAAATGTTCTAAAACATGAACAATGACATTAAAATGTGAAATACTGACACTATATTTCTCAACGTGGAATCACAATGAGACTAAAGTAAACTGTGGAGATTAGTTGTCACACACACAGAGTTTTGTTTTATTTAAAACATGGACAGTTCACAGGCGACACAAAACATGGGCAGTTCACAGGTGACACACAAAACATGGGCAGTTCACAGGCGACACACAAAACATGGGCAGTTCACAGGCGACACACAAAACATGAGCAGTTCACAGGCGACACACAAAACATGGGCAGTTCACAGGCGACACACAAAACATGGACAGTTCACAGGTGACACACAAAACATGAGCAGTTCACAAGCGACACACAAAACATGGGCAGTTCACAGGCGACACACAAAACATGGACATTTCACGGGCAACACACAAAACATGGACAGTTCACAGATAGGACACAAAACATGGACAGTTTACAGGCAACACACAAAATATGGACAGTTCACGGGCAAAACACAAAATATGGACAGTTCACGGGTAATACACAAAACATGGACAGTTCACAGATAGGACACAAAACATGGACAGTTTACAGGCAACACACAAAATATGGACAGTTCATGGGTGGCACAAAAACATGGACAGTTCACAGGTAATACACAAAACATGGACAGTTCACAGGTAACACACAAAACATGGACAGTTCATGGGCAACACACAAAACATGGACAGTTCACAGGTAACACACACAAAATAATAACAGCCTCATGAAATAGAACAGCTTCCAGCAGATCCCTGAAATGGTATCAGTCAGTTTATAAATAAGATGAGGGGAAGTCAATAAGTAAGTCACAAATTCCTGTAGAAAAATAACTACGTGAGCGAGTCAATAAGTAAGTCATACAGTTCTGTGGGCATGTCCTTTGCAGGCAGTCCTTTTGCCCACAAAAAACGCACAACAGCACGTTGCTCTTTGGTTGTACACTCCGTAAGTACAGTCGCCATTTTGTTTATGCGCTGCGCATGAGACACCTAGTGCCACCTGACAAATGGGATGTTGCTGTCATCTAATGACACCTGTAGAAAATACCAACTACATTTACCTGCCATCCCACAGAACTGTGTTACTTACTTATTGACTCGCCCTCGAATTTCGATTCCCTAATAAACTCAGTAGACAATTTAGATGTGAGCAGTCAGTTTATAAATATGTCAGTTGTCACCAATACCACACAGTGAACATGTTACAACTCATACATAAACTAGCATTGTTTGACATAATCTTGCTACCAATATGACAGTAAACATTTGATAGTTGATATAAAAACAGCATTGCTGAACACTACTTGACTACCAACATAATGGTATCATTTGTAGAATTGGACAATGACAACAAAGATCAAACAAGGACATTTTATTGAGAGATGAGCCAGACAACTCACAAATAGTATTGACAATTAAGATATAGTGGAAACAGAGCTAAGACAAATCTCAGAAGCTATGGACTAGGGGAGTGGCTAGCAAAGAGCACCACCATCGTCTGCACATCCCATACAAGTCCAGATAACTCTAGTTAACTTACCCTGAAAGATTAACCAGGACAGCCAGCAGAAATAAAAATAAGATTATAATATAAACTAGTCTCCAGTACAAATAATCTTGCTTTTACAGGGAATTGAACCATGGCCACTGTTTTGGTAAGCAACAGCACTAACCACTAGGCCACCATGCTTATATATATATATATATATATATATATATATATATATATATATATATATATATATATATATATAAGATATATATATATAAATAAATATATATATATATATATCTTATGGAAGACTATTAAAATGTATTGCACCTGATCTAGAAAAGAGAACGCGTGTGAACTGATGCCACCTGTGGAAGAAATCATCCAACAACAACTATCAATAATTGCACAGCCACTGCGCTGATTTCAATATCACATCTGGTGGGAAACAAATAATGATTCAAATCACAGCCAGCAACAACAAAAAGAACTTAGTTACAAATTAGCAACTCAACAATCAATGACACTTCTCCAAAAGCATAACAGTTTTTTTTATAAAAAATTGTAAAACTAGAAGCACTGACAGTTCACAGGCAACACACAAAACATGGACAGTTCACAGGTAATACACAAAAAAAATCATCAAACATCAACTATATCTTAATTGATATCAGTATACAGAGAAAACAATGACTAGAAAAGTAAGAGAAAACACCTAACTAGAATAGTGAGAGAACATATTTAAACAGTCGAACAGAACATGTTTGTTTAATGTTATGACTTCCCCCAGGTATTTAAACTTGTCAACTGGTTAAGCATTTTAACTTTTATTACTACAACACGTAAATTAATTTTCTTCGATATAACCATTTTTTATGTTTTCTTGATTTTCAAGGAAAGTCCTTCTTTTGCACTCTGTTACAACAATATCCAAAAGTTGTACATTTCTTTGGCATTTTAATCTATCAATACTGTGTTTTCTGCATTGTTTATATTATATCTAAGATTGTTTATATTATAACCTCCAACATGTATTCCTGACCTTTCTTTCATCTCTGTCCTCACTTCATAAGAGTCTGAGACCAGTTACGTTGTCACAAGACAAGTAAAAGCACCATTATGTTGCAATGAACTAAATTATTAACTGGCAACTGAATCTGGGACACTGTTCAGGTAAGCCAGGTCATTCCCACCATAACACTCTGGTTCAAATACACATAATACATGTACTGACACCTGGCCATCTTGACAGACCATAGTTTGTTACATTGTGCTTCAAAACAAAACCAAAAAAGGCATAATAACATCTCCATAGCACAAAGCCTGGACTGAATTGTAGAGACCATGTGTTGCCCATGCAGCATGATCCCTCCCGGCCTGCCTCATTTAGTAAATTTAGAGCTTCATAACAACAATGTATAATTTACAATAATCTTGTTATAGAAACACAAATATTATCACATGCAATATACTACTGAGAAAATTCATACAACAATGTACAAGCTGGGAACAACCGTGACACAGAAACACAAATATAAGACACTGCCACAGCAAATACTACCGAGAGGGGGCAAAGTGGTCAAGCTACCTGGCTTGTGCTCTGAAGGTTGCGTGTTCGCTTCCCAACTGTGTCGTTCAGACCATGAACATATTTATTTTCTGAACCCATAAGTGTCAAGACCGGAGCTATGGAGTTGGTGCCCAGTGTGACGTGTTTAGCAGGCAGCTTGCTGTTCTGAGAGACACTGAGCCAGATCTGTTAAAGCCCAGCGTAATGAAGTCACAATCTCAGTTTTAACCCCCTTTAACCCAGCATAATTAAATCATCTTTTCAATTTTAACCCCCTTTCACTACCAAGAAATGCACATTAATGAACATTTTATATACACTAAGTCACAGCTTTAACAGGTGGAGTGTACATAGCCTTTTTGTCAATCTCAGCCTCACTTTCAACTAGATAATTTGACCTCACAAAGAATGAGCTCTTTGTTTTAAGTCTTGTTTTGTCTTTGACAATACACATTTTTCAAAAACCAATTCTGCTCTGTGTCTTTCATTCACCAGCTTACAAAGTTCCACATGAAACAAACCAATCAGAATCTTGTGGTTCAATGACATTATAGACACGAGAAAATACCTTGACTTAGTCACCCACCTTCCATGCTTGGGGTCAAGGTCATGTACAGTGGTAACTATTAAAAATAATTTACGTATTTACTCCCCATACATCCTGGGTGTAAAAGTCACATACAGAGACAACTCTATCCATGGTTTTTTTACTCACTTACTCCCTTTTACACCCTGCATGTAGAGATCACATACAGAGACAACTCTATCCATGGTTTTACTCACTTACTCCCCTTTACACCCTGCATGTAGAGATCACATACAGAGACAACTCTATCCATGGTTTTACTCCCTTTTACACCCTGCATGTAGAGATCACATATAGAGACAGCTCTATCCATGGTTTTACTCACTTACTCCCTTTTACACCCTGTATGTAGAGATCACATACAGAGATAATTCTATCCATGGTTTTACTCACTTACTCCCTTTTACACCCTGTATGTAGAGATCATAGCAAACTACTGAGCGTAATCTTGCCAAAAAATCAACAATCAGCTGAAAGATGCTGATGTTGACAGTAATGTCCTGTAAAGGATATGCAAACATTTATTTATATGTAGAGATCACATACAGAGACAACTGTACTCACTTACTTCCCCTTAAACCCTGCATGTAGAGATCACATTCAGAGACTACCCTATTCATGGTTTTACTCACTTTACACTCTGAATGTAGAGGTGTTCTAGAAAACCCCTGACATACCCAGTCCATGGCTGTGTTCGAGTCTATTCCTTGCTTCCTCAGAAGATGCTCAACATTGCAACATGAGAGATCCTGGTAACCCAGGCGGCCTTTAGCCCCGACCTGATCTAACCTATGCTTATCAAGGCCTATCTTAACTTTCCAGACTCGATTAAATCGTATCTACTGAGACCGCTCATCCAGTACCTACAAGGTCTGAACTGTGAGGTTTTCACACTGTCTGGCTGAAACTCTTTCAGTGCATTCCACTGATCCACACTGGAATACAAAGCTAACTGCCTCCGAATGACACCAGCCAACAAGGAAATAATGATTCAACCCCGCCTCTAATACCTTCCCATATATTCGTCTGATTTAAACATTCACTCAAATATCACTGGTCTTTTTTATCATCCAATCGCTCATCGACAAGTTGAGAACTAGAGGCAGCTGATGATTCCAGGTGACTTTTGTTGAAGACAGACCTGGGCTCAGCGGCCAAGCTCTGGAGGAAGATCACCAGACGGCAGGTCAGCAGCAGTGAGAAGACAAAGGCAGGAACCATTTTATCCCATTCTTCATTTAGTGCAAAATGTGCGTAGATGTCATTCAGTGTCATCAGGAGGAGACAAATGTTGGCAGCTTCCTTCATGGGACCTGCAGGAGTTCAGTGTTGACCGTGAGATACATGTATAGAAGTGAATGCTGGGACATGTGGAGGAGTGAATGCTGGGACATGTGGAGGAGTGAATGCTGGGCTGTGTGGAAGTGAATGCTAGGACATGCGTGGGAATTAATGCTGGGCAATGTGTGGAAGTGAATGCTGGGCCATGTGTGGAATGCTGGGACATGTGTGGATGTGAATGCTGGGACATGTGTGAAAGTGAATGCTGGCCAATGAGTCATGAAATGATGAAGAAACTTCAGACGCTGGAGATGTTATTTTTGAGAATAATGTTGAGAATATTGTGGAAGAGGAATGTTGAGAATACTGTGGAAGAGGAATGTTGAGAATATCATGGAGGGAAAAAAAAGAAAAGAAATATGTATATGGAAAGATTAAACAGGTGGACAAAAAATGAAGGATGTATATGGAAAGATTAAACAGGTGGACAAAAAAAGAAGAAAGATGTATATGGAAAGATGTGACAGCTGGGCAACAAATAATAATATAAGCAACATGAACATCATAAAAAGAGATGACAGAAAGGATTGGGGAGTACAGATTGCCAACGTCTGCTCCAGACCAAGCACCCAAATATGTGTAAACAGTTCAACTATCGAGTATGTGTAAAGAGTTCAACTATCATGTATGTGTAAAGAGTGCAACTATCACGTATATGTAAAGAGTGCAACTATCACGTATGTGTAAAGAGTGCAACTATTACGTATGTGTAAAGAGTTCAACTATCGAGTATGTGTAAACAGTTCAACTATCGAGTATGTGTAAAGAGTTCAACTATCGAGTATGTGTAAAGAGTGCAACTATCACGTATGTGTAAAGAGTTCAACTATCGAGTATGTGTAAAGAGTGCAACTATCACGTATGTGTAAAGAGTGCAACTATCACGTATGTGTAAAGAGTTCAACTATGACCTATGTGTGAAGAGTTCAACTATGAGGTATGTGTAAAGAGTTCATCAAGTATGTGTAAAGAGTTCAACTATAAGATATGTTTAAAGAGTTCAACTATCACGTGTGTTCAAAGAGTTCAACTATCCCATATGTATGAAGAGTTCAACAATGACGTATGTGTAAAGAGTTCAACTATAAGGTATGTGTAAAGAGTTCAACTATCAGGTATGTATGAAGAGTTCAACTATGACATATGTGTAAAGAGTTCAACTATCACGTAAGTGTAAAAAGTTTAACTATCAAGCATGTGTAAAGAGCTCAGTTATCAAGTATGTATAAAGGGTTCAACTATCATGTATGTTTAAAGAGTTCAACTACCATGTATGTGCAAAGAGTTAAACTATCACATATGTGTAAAGAGTTCAACTATCAAGTATGTGTAAAGAGCTCTATTATCAAGTATGTGTAAAGGGTTCAACTATCAAGTATGTGTAAAGAGCTCAACTATCAAGTATGTACAAAGACTTGTACCTATGGTTCATAGACTACACACAAGCATTTGGTGGTGGAGTGAACACATGAGGAACAAAAAACTATTACAACGTTGAAGCACCTATGGAAAAGATCTGTAAATAATAAAGAACATGTATCGGCAGCAAACAGCAGCCATATAAATCAACAACCATCTAGGAACATTTAAGCACATGCATTTTACACAATAAGTCCCAATCATTAGAAGTTTACCATTAAAAAAGTGTTGAAGTACAGAGCCTGTACTTTTGTATGGATGTGAAACATGAACAATGATCAGACAAGCTGAACAACATCTCATAGCAATGGAAATGTGGTTTCTGGGGAAATGCAAAGAATACTATGGAGAGACAGCAAAACCAATGAGCAAGTCACACAAGAAGCAAATGAAAACCATAAACTGATTAGAAAAATTAGACGTAGACAGTCACAATTTTTCAACCAGTTATGAGAAGAAATAAACTAGAGAACTTGGTGACAACTGGCAAGATTGAGGGGAAAAGAACAAGGGGAAGGCAGAGAAGTAATTATCTGGATGGCTTGGTTATGCGGCATGGTTGCGACAAGAACACGGAGCTGATCCACGATATCAAGAGATATCATGAGATATCAAAACATACCCGTCCACGCTTGTCGGCATGGCACATGATGATGATTGGAAGTTATGACAAGGATTCTTACATGTGACACAAAAGCAATGTTAACACTGGGCACTTAGTGTCAGTAACAGACCCTAGTATATGCCTCAAGTCACATTCATTAAGCAGATGGGGCTAGACACATATTGCTAATATGGCACCTAGTTTAGAAACAAACAAATCTCATGAAGCCACAGAGGTGTGGTTCTACAGAAGAAAGTTGTCATTATCTTAGGAAGCCATACACCGGAGTCAACATAAACAGAAAGATAACGAGAAAAGATGCTGGATAGTCGTTCACTGTGGCATGGACTAATGCCAGCACATGAGCTGATAGAGCTTACTGGAGACCATCGGATGTGAAACAACATGATCAGTCATGGCAGCTGCGGCAAGGAACTTGATGATGATTAATAATATCTACAAGAGAAAGATAATGGGAATATATTTTTTGTGGTCACTCACTTTGAACTCAAGTGTAGTCCATACATGTGCTACCTCTAGTTTTTGCATGTGGATTAGCTTTCACGATTACCAGTGTCCCTCGCCATCAGGCGAACCCACTCCGACTTTTGAGGTACTTGAAATTTACGCCCCCAGTCAAAGATGAGAAAACATTTTAGTCAAATTGACCGTTGTAAGGGTTGAACCCACAACCTCGGCATCAGCGCACCGGATGCTTAAAAAAAAGCGCTCTTATCCATTCAGCCATGCTGACCTCAGGGAAATTAATGATGTGGAAAAAGATCTATAAGATACAAACACACGAAACAATGTATCACATCATAACGGAACATGTGATGATCAGTATACACAATATGACATGATAAGATACTGCAGCAGGTCGACATGGCCGAATGGGCAAGAACACACGTTCTTAAACATCAGTTGTGCTGATGCCGAGGTACAGCTAGACTAAAATGTTGACTTGGGGATGTAAATTACAAGTACCACTGAAGTTAGGGTGGGTTTGCCTGATGACGAGGGACATTGTTAATAATGAAAACTAATCCACATGCAAAATTCAGCCCACCAATACTATAAATAGTGTGTATGGACTACACTTGTGTTCAAAGTGAGCGAGTGTAAAAGAAAAAATAAATACTGCAAATAAGAGGACACACAAAGAACTGTAACCAAAAAAAAAACAACTGCCATCTACTGCCTATGGTACCTTGCAGTGTAGGGCGGGGGGTGGGGTCTTGAGCCTGAGGAATTAAGGCTGCCTGGCTAGTGCAGTCACCGCACTGGTTAGGGTTTTCTTTTTGCCCCCAGACAGAAAAAAATCCACACCTTACTGAGGATTCAAACCCAGGCCTTACAAAAGAGAAACTGGCATTCTTAGTCACTCTGCCAGCCTCACCTCTCACAATGAACAAGGGATAGAAAATCTGACCTGGCAGAAGGGCCAGAGAACTCAGCAAACTAGCCACTGGGCCAGCCGGTCCTCACACAAAGAACAAGGGATAGAAAATCTGACCTGGTAGAAAGGCCAGAAAACCCAGCAAACTAGCCACTGGGCCAGCCGGTCCTCACACAAAGAACAAGGGATATAAAATCTGACCTGGCAGAAAGGCCAATGAGGCTCCACATAAGAGTTCAGTCGAGCCGACAGTCTTTCTGTACGTGTGAGGGTTTGGTTTCCAGCCCGTCTGCTTCACCAAAGGGAACACTTTGGAGTTACGTATGTATGCCTTTCTCTGCAAATAGATGGATTACTAGACAATATCGACCAATACATGAATAAATAATAAACATATTACTGGACAATATTGATCAAGCCATCAGCATAATATGCCATGCAGATAAGAGTGGGCGGCTATGTTTCACCATCTCAACCGATCAGGTCTGTATTCTTTTCCAATTTATGCCATGTGGTCAAGCCATCCAAGTATATATATCTCTGTCTTCATCTTGTTATTTTCCCCATCAAGTTTGCCAGCTGTCACTAAATTTTCACATGTTTCTCCTCATAACATGCACAAAACATCTTGACTGTCAACGTCTAATTTCTCTAATAAATTTACAATTCTCATCTGTTTCTTGAAGGACAGCCTCACATTATAATGTATAAAAGATGCACATGGTGGTTTCTCCTAGTCTTCCACCATTTTATAGTCACTTGTATCAAAGAGCAACACTTCCGTTTGAGTCCATGAAATGGTTAATGACTCCACAAACCAAATGCATATTTCAACAGTCAAAGCAAACTCAGCAAGTGACACATTCCCAGCTTCTCTTACTTGTCAACACTTCAATTTTATCATCATCATGTGCCATGCCGATAACTATGGGCAGTCATGTTTTGCCATCTCACATGATCACCAGACGCAGCGGCCATTATAAACCCAGACAAGGCATCGGTTGTGTGGTACTGCCTGGATAACGGATTGTGAAGGCAGATGTCCCATGTATTATATTGAATGGATGTCCTCTTAGTAGAGAGTACATTGAAGTACTTGGGTATCACCTTCGACAGGTGTATGTCTTTTAAGGATCATGTGGAGGCTTTGGTGGTGAAGGCTGGTAGGGAACTTAATGCTTTGAGGGCGATGGCAGCAACTGGGGTAGAGCAGAGGATGCTTTACAGGTTCTTTCAGCAGTTAATAATATCTGTCACTGAGTACGGTTTGGGGCTGCTGACAGTATCAAAGTACCAGCTTGATAGGTTGGAGCGCATACAGAATGCGGACATGCGTGTGATTCTGGGTTGAACAAAGGACACACCAATTATATGCATGAGGCATATCCTGGCACTACCAACAATGGTGGATAGGCATAGGGTCCTTCCATCCACAATTTAAGCTGCGTTGGCCATGAAACTTTCCAGATATATTTAAAATTGTATGCAGAATTCAAAAATACATCTTTATTGATGATTTTCTATAAACAGCGCACACACAAAAATTAATTACGGTAAGTATGAAATATATTCTTATTTATATAAAAGGTCATGATGATTTCAACCAATTGCTGTGCACGGAATATTAGGCAAACCTTTCTTGGAAAACCCAGGATGACGTGTGTTCTTGTCACGTGAGATTTGAATGAATGAACGACGTCAAAAGAATGCATGGTCTATACAAAGTGATTTCTGGAGACACTGTGGATCATAGCATTCATCGCGGGATGGCTTCATATATCACTTTTTTCATTTCCGGTAACGGCACGATGGAACCCTCAATTTTTTGCTGTTAGCGATTCATGGGCAAGTTTACGTTCAGTAGTAGTCAAGGTTGTCCCATCCACGATCATAAGCATACTTTAACCGGAAGCCATTTTCTGCGCTTGCGCAGACGGCTTCCACCGTGTCAACGAGTTATTGCCGATAAACATAGTTGTGGTGTTTCTGATTGGATACATTTCAAATAACGCATGACAACCATGGGCGCCATCTTGGCTTCATGACCAAAGGTCAGTCTGCCATTTTGAAATCGCAGAGAGAGGGTAAGATTCCCTTCAGTCTTTGAAAAATTTAATTTCTTGTGATATAAGTTAGTAATTGTATATTTTTAGCTTGATTGGTTAATATCTTAATGTTTTTATATAGATTTTCGGATTCTGCATGCAATTTTACATTTATATGGTAAGTTTCATCGCTCAAGTCGCTTCCTAAGTGGTACAAAAACATTGTTTTTTCGCACAGGTTTTTCCCATTGAAAATCAATGGGCTGAATGGCGACGACGCACCACTCATATCTATCGGTTATTTTAAGCTTGATCGGATAATATCTTAATATTTTTATATGCATTTTCGGATTCTGCATGCAATTTTACATTTATTTGGTTAGTTTCATCGCTCGAGTCGCTTCCTAAGTGGTACACAAATTTTTTGTTTGCCCACAGGTGTTTGCCATTGAAAATCAATGGGCTGAATGGCGACGACGCACCACTCATATCTATCGCTTATTTTAAGCTTGATCGGTTAATATCGTAATATTTTTATATGCATTTTCGGATTCTGCATGCAATTTTACATTTATATGGTAAGTTTCATCGCTCGAGTCGCTTCCTAAGTGGTACAAAAACATTGTTTTTTCGCACAGGTTTTTCCCATTGAAAATCAATGGGCTGAATGGCGACGACGCACCACTCATATCTATCGGTTATTTTAAGCTTGATCGGATAATATCTTAATATTTTTATATGCATTTTCGGATTCTGCATGCAATTTTACATTTATTTGGTTAGTTTCATCGCTCGAGTCGCTTCCTAAGTGGTACACAAATTTTTTGTTTGCCCACAGGTTTTTGCCATTGAAAATCAATGGGCTGAATGGCGACGACGCACCACTCATATCTATCGCTTATTTTAAGCTTGATCGGTTAATATCGTAATATTTTTATATGCATTTTCGGATTCTGCATGCAATTTTACATTTATTTGGTTAGTTTCATCGCTCGAGTCGCTTCCTAAGTGGTACACACATTTTTTGTTTGCCCACAGGTTTTTGCCATTGAAAATCAATGGGCTGAATGGCGACGACGCACCACTCATATCTATCGGTTATTTTAAGCTTGATCGGTTAATATCTTAATATTTTTATATGCATTTTCGGATTCTGCATGCAATTTTACATTTATATGGTAAGTTTCATCACTCGAGTCGCTTCCTAAGTGGTAGAAAAACGTTTTTTCGCACAGGTTTTTCCCATTGAAAATCAATGGGCTGAATGGCGACGACGCACCACTCATATCTATCGGTTATTTTAAGCTTGATCGGTTAATATCTTAATATTTTTATATGCATTTTCGGATTCTGCATGCAATTTTACATTTATATGGTAAGTTTCATCGCTCGAGTCGCTTCCTAAGTGGTACAAAAACATTGTTTTTTCGCACAGGTTTTTCCCATTGAAAATCAATGGGCTGAATGGCGACGACGCACCACTCATATCTATCGGTTATTTTAAGCTTGATCGGATAATATCTTAATATTTTTATATGCATTTTCGGATTCTGCATGCAATTTTACATTTATTTGGTTAGTTTCATCGCTCGAGTCGCTTCCTAAGTGGTACACAAATTTTTTGTTTGCCCACAGGTTTTTGCCATTGAAAATCAATGGGCTGAATGGCGACGACGCACCACTCATATCTATCGCTTATTTTAAGCTTCATCGGTTAATATCGTAATATTTTTATATGCATTTTCGGATTCTGCATGCAATTTTACATTTATTTGGTTAGTTTCATCGCTCGAGTCGCTTCCTAAGTGGTACAAAAATATTGTTTTTGCGCACAGGTCTTTGTCATTTGTCATTATTAATGCATTATAAAAAAACTGTCATTTACTGCCAATACAGTACCTTGCGGTGTATGGCAGGGGGGGGGGTGTCTTTGAGCCTGAGGAATTAAGGCCGCCTGGCTAGTGCAGTCGCCGCGAACTGTGCAGGTTAGGATTTTCTTTTTGCCCCCGACAGAAAAAAATCCGATACCTTACCGAGGGATCGAATCCGGGTCTCCCGAATGAGAGTCCGGTGGTCTAGCCACTCGGCCAGCCGCTCCTCAATGCATTATGAATCTATGTAATTACTTTTACGTACATTTATTTTATATTCAGAATTGCAATATTCAATCATGGCAAGAAGGACTGCTGATGATCTCAGATCCCATCTGTCTGTGTTCCAAGAAGGATACCCTATCCTGAAAGGTTACACAGCTCGGCTGCTTTTTGTCGATGGTTGTTCTGTACCTGATATCTGATGCAATCGTTAACAAACATGTGTGTTCATTTATGTATTTAACTAGCAAGTTAGAAATAATAATTTATCAAATATTAGTTCAATTATGCAGCAGTTGCTAACTTATGCTTATATTTCAGGAATTTCAATTTGCTGAAAAGAGCTGGCACAAAAGAGTACACAGTAAACAGTAAGTACAAGAGGTGCAGCAAGAAATGGTGAGTACAACTGTGGTCGATCATGCTGTCTTTCTGTATTTCTTTCTGCAAATATTTTTCATATCTTGGCCAATCTTCTTCTTCTCTTCTTCTTCTTCTTCTTCTTCTTCTTCAGCGTTCCGAGCCATTTAGGTTCTTTGCTGTAGATACAATCCGTCTCCATTCGTCTCTCTGGTTGACTTCCTCTTGCCAGTCGTTGATTCCAAGTGCTTATAGGTCTGTACATATATTCTCTCTCCACCGTCTTCTTGGTCTACCTCGTGATTTACGGCCAATCTACAAAAATAACAAAAGTTTTTATTTGTTAAAAATCTAATTTAGCATGCCCCATCAGATTTTCATTGTGAGTATTTACTAATGAGACCACCACCAAAAGATAGGCCTTGATAAACCGGATCTAATGGTACCAAGATGATGCATGTATGTCAATTAGAAGCGAAGATATGCAACTTTGAGTGTCATGATTGTTAACGCAAAAATTAATTTATATAATAACTAATTGGTGCCATTTTTATATGCTAATTAAATACGGTTGCATCATATGTAAATAGGAATTAATCCATTATGTGCGTAGCATCATTCCGCATAATACAATATATTACGTGCCAGGGTTTAAACATAATATTAAGAATGCACTTGGTAATTAATTAATATAATAACTAATTGGAGGCCATTTTTATATGCTAATTAGATAATGTTGCATACTATCTAAACAGGAATTAATCCATTATGTGCGTAGCATCATTCCGCATAATACAATATATTACGTGCCAGGGTTTAAACATAATATTAAGAATGCACTTGGTAATTAATTAATATAATAACTAATTGGCGGCCATTTTTATATGCTAATTAGATAATGTTGCATACTATCTAAACAGGAATTAATCCATTATGTGCGTAGCATCATTCCGCATAATACAATATATTACGTGCCAGGGTTTAAACATAATATAAAGAATGCACTTGGTAATTAATTAATATAATAACTAATTGGCGGCCATTTTTATATGCTAATTAGATAATGTTACATCATATGTAAATAGGAATTAACCCATTATGTGCGTAGCATCATTCCGCATAATACAATATATTACGTGCCAGGGTTTAAACATAATATTAAGAATGCACTTGGTAATTAATTAATATAATAACTAATTGGCGGCCATTTTTATATGCTAATTAGATAATGTTGCATACTATCTAAACAGGAATTAATCCATTATGTGCGTAGCATCATTCCGCATAATACAATATATTACGTGCCAGGGTTTAAACATAATATAAAGAATGCACTTGGTAATTAATTAATATAATAACTAATTGGCCGCCATTTTTATATGCTAATTAGATAATGTTACACCATATGTAAAAATAGATGACATGAGCGTTTAGGCTTCGCTACACCGATCGCAATGATGTATGGTTGCTAGGATGTTCGTGTATGGTTGCTAGGATGTTCGTTTAAAAATAAACAAACTACTCTAGTTTTGATAACTTTTGCTATGACCTTGGTTCGGACACGAAAAAAAGATGTGCAGAAGAGATCTTTTGTGTCAATTTCTGCGTTAATGATCTCGACACTCAAAGTTGCATATCTTCGCTTCTAATTGGCATACATGCATCATCTTGGTACCATTAGATTCGGTTTCTCAAGGCCTATCTTTTGGTGGTGGTCCCATTAGAAAATACTCAAATTTAAAAATCTGATGGTTCATGCTAGTAGTACTACTACTTACTACTAGTTTCCCAGTGCTTTCTAAACGACCGGCGACCGGCACCCATACATACGTACGACTTCATAAAAAAACCAACTGCGCCCTTAACTCCTTCGCCACGGAGCCGGCCAGCAGGTAGGGTAGGAGGACTGAAACTCAAATAAAATAAAATAATATAAATATTATAATTTAATAAATTATAAATCAATTTTAAATCTTCGTCTTGGTTAACCAACCAACAACACTTCGTTAGCACTGTGTTTCAGACATTTCAAAAGCTTTACCGCAGTTCAGTTATATCTACCCCATTAACTGACGTTAAAC
This sequence comes from Cepaea nemoralis, assembly GCA_014155875.1. NCBI lineage: Eukaryota > Metazoa > Mollusca > Gastropoda > Stylommatophora > Helicidae > Cepaea > Cepaea nemoralis. Next base: position 328,757 of record JACEFZ010005002.1, on the reverse strand, counting down.
CTTACCATTTCTTTATATATATCTCCGTTAACTGAAGGGGTCAGCTTAATTGTTCCAACAAAAATAAAAAAGAGACCTAACGTTAGTCCTAGTACTTTGAGCACAACCGTCGCCATGTCGGCTGTCGTTGGAAATCTTCTGTGCGGAACTTTTCTAATAGCTTTCTCACTAGCTTCGTATCTCATTAGAATCGCATTAAAATGTAACTGGGGATCTGGTAAAATCGCAGTTAAAAGGTTGTTGCAGTGGTTTATATATTTAGTGATTTTTGTTTTGCATTTGGTCACTTTGGAACTCAAGCGTTGTCCATACACGTGCTACTACTTCCAGTGCACTGGACTGATTTTTGCGTGTGGATTAGCTTTCCACATTACTAGTGTCCCTCACCATCGACACCCACTCTGACTTCTGATGTGCTTGTAATTTACGTCCCCAAATCAAAGACGAGAAGTCACCTTTTAGTCAAATGACGGGAGTCGGGGTTGAACCCGCAACCTTGCCATCTGCACACCACATGTTTAAGAACGAGCGATCTTATCCATTCGGCCATGCTGACCCCTGTAGCAGGACATGTCCAGGAAAGAGAAAAGTATTGTTGGCATACACACCCGTTCCTTAGTACTGACCAGAAGCGCCTTGAGCACTGATTTTGCATCTGCCAATAGCACCACAGGTTGTGTACCATAGCTGGTATTTAGAAATTTCTCTGTCGCTATCTTGATTGCCTTAATTTCAGCATCTTTGTTGTGGCAGTACTTTCCTGTTGGTATTCTGGCCGTGTCCCTAGTATTATTTGGGTATTCTATGTACACTCCCGCTCCTCCATTTCGAACACAATTTTGTGCTGACCCATCTATGTAGACTCGGATCCAGGGGTCCTGAGAGTATTCTTCATCAATGAAGGGGAGAGTGGCTGTTCTGCGCTGTACACTGTTCAGTTCTTCCTTGTCAAATATTCCTCTCACTTTTGTCTGGATTTGTAGTGATAATCTACGTTCCTCATTCCATGGAGTTCGCTCTGATATGGTTTTCAGGGGGATACAAACTGTGGGCAGATCGGTAGTTTCTCTGCAGAGTAGTTTGGCCTGGTGGATAAAACTGCTTCTTTTCAACCGCCCCATAGCTAGGTTTTCAAATCTGTTCTTCAAATGGTGGCCTGGCAAGCTGAGGAACTTTTCTGCTTGTATTAGCGTTTTTGTATCTCTGCGCTCTATCAGTGCTTGTGTCCTCCCCATCTTCTACTTTTCCACTATAGGGGTTGATCTCATCCCTCCTGTGGTGACTCTAAGTGCTTGGTTTTGCACCTTGTCCAGCTCTTGTAGTGTGGTTTTTATGCTGAACACTACGCAGTTGACCCGTATTCCAGGTGTGGTCGTATGCTCTGTTGATAAAATTTGCTAAGTATTTTCCCACTGGCTCCCCATGTGGTTCCACTTAGCTTTCTCAGGATGGCTATTTTCCTTCTGGCTTTTGCTACTGCTTTGTTGATGTGCTTTCTCCATGTCAGCCTGCAATCAAATGTTACTCCAAGGTATGTTGGTTCTTTATCTTCTTGAAGGGGTATTCCATTTATCTGGATGATCCCTGCCTTTTGTTTTGAAGAGAGGGTAAATAGAGTGGTGCTGCACTTGTCAGTGTTTATGCTGACACACCATTTATTTGCCCATGCAACAAATGCATCTACAGCTCTTTGTAGCGATCTGGTGGCCACTGATGCATGTTCATTTGTGCTCCATAGAACCAGGTCATCAGCGTACATTGCCGCTTTAATTCCATGCGGTAGATTAGCAACAAGATCATTGATGAAGATTAGAAAAAGTGTGGGAGGACAAGACTCCGCCCTGGGGAACACCGTGACGCAGTAGTACTTTCTTGCTCTTGAGTCCGTCTATCTGTACTCGGGCTCTTCTGTTGTGCAAGTATGCATTCACCCATTTGTACATTCTTCCATTGACTTTACAGTTTCTCAGTTTCTTCATCAGACCTTCTTTCCAGACTTTGTCAAAGGCTTTCTTCAGATCTATCCATGCAGCAAGCACCAGCTTCTTCTCTTGGAATGCATCCTCAATTTCTTGAGAGAGGTAGATTGTCTGATCTTCCGTAGAGTAGCACTGCCTAAAGCCAGCCTGCTGTGGCACAAGGATGTTTTCACTTTCAATGTACCACTGCAGTCTGTGATTGATGATGCGCTCCATTGTTTTGCAGAGACAGCTGGTGAGGAGAATTGGTCTGTAGCTGAAGGCAATGGAACTATCTTTCTCTGATTTTAGGAGGGGTATCATGATTGCTCCTCTCCAGGCTTGTGGAACACTGCCTAAGATCCAGATGTTATTGAAGATCTGCAACAGCTTTGCTTTGCCTCTGTTCCTAGGTTCCTGATCATTTCAACATCAGCTCCTGGTGACTTTCTCATTTTCAGCTTTGATATGGCTAGCTCCAGTTTGCTGATTGTGATAGGTGCCTCCAGAACCTCATGTACTGTTTCATTCTGTCCTGTATGTTGCCATTTCTCTCGAATCTCTTGTCGTTTCTCTGGACTTATGTCGATATTGTTATCTTGTGCGAATGTGTTCGCAAAATGGTCAGCTGCTTGTTTTCTGTTAAGATGTTTCCATCTTTATGTAGTGCAAATTTTTAGTTTCTCCCTGTGCCCTCATTGTTGAGTTGTTTTATTAGCTTCCACAATTACGTCTCTTTCAAAGTTCCGAGACTCTGTCTTCTACTGCCAGCTTTTCCGTCTAGCCTGCAGCTTGGCCCTGTGAAATTTGGCTTTTCCGTGCTGGTATTTATTGTGGTGCTCTTGGCTGGGTTTGGTCTGTGCTTGCTTTCTACACACTTCCACATCATTATGCAACTGTTCCAGTTCACTACTCCAGTAGGGTTTATATTGTTTACGGGCTCCTCTTGGTACTGTTTCTCGTGCTACCTGTAGTATGCATTTCCCAAACTCTTCAACTACTTTATTTATGTCTTTCATAGTGTTCAGGTTTCTAACCAGTGTGCTGGTACGATGCTTGTACATTGCATAGTCTGCTTTCATGTAGTTCCACCTCGAGTGGGTGCTGCTTTCACTTACAAGCTCATTTTCTACAGTTACAAAGACTGGCCAATGGTCACTGTCACCAATTTGTTTACCAATAATTCGTGTAATGTTCCACTTCAGGTCTGGTGAATGAAAAGCCAAGTCAGGTGTAGTTGTGTGCCATAATCTCGAGTTGAAAGTATGTGGATCGGACGGCTTGTTAATCAAGATGAATCTATTCTCATCATGCCAGTCTTCCAGTCTCTCTCCCCTCTGGTCCATGTGATCATAGCCTCAGGTCTGCAAGTGGCTGTTGAAGTCGCCACACACAATCATTTTTTCCCTTTTAATGGTAGTGTGTCCAGTGCCTGTGGGCGGTCACTTTGACAGTAGTAATTGATCAGATGAAGGTCTGTATTGTCTGTCTTAAGTTTAAGTGTCTGATACTCAGCCCCTTCTATGTAAACTGCAATTTGAGAAGCAGTGATTATATTTTACAAGGGTCAGTATCCCACCCTTTCGCCTGTACTTTCGGTCAGGTCGGTAACACTGGTAGTCTCTGATTGTGAAGGCTATATTTTCGTTGAGGTGAGTTTCTTGCAAGCAACATACGCTTACTTTTACTTGGTCCAAGATGTTTTCTAGTTCTATAAATTTTTTTTTTGTTGCTGACTCCCTCCGCATCCCAGTGCATTATTTTTAGTCTTTGTTTGGTATGGCCAGACGCTCTATTCTCAGGTCCCCTGGCTCAACAGGACATCTGAGAAGGACCTCTAGTAGCTGTAGGTGGACACTTTTGAGGCATAGGGCCCGGCACTGCACCTGCCTGGGGTTCCAAATCAGGGCGAGCACCACAACATTTAGCAGTACTCGATATATTTCATTACGCGTGATTGTGTGGCATCCTGATTTCTGTGGTGCGCCTCCTGACTGGTTTCCCCCATCTTCAAAACCTTTCCTTTGCTAGAGCAGACTGTGGTCTTTTTTCGAGTTTAGGTGTGAAGGCACGAACACACGTGTCCGTGCATGCATGTCCGTGCATACACATCTAGAGCGTTCTGGTTATTTCTCGGCACCAGTGACTCGCCGCCGTCCCTCCTCTTGTTAGTTAAAACAGCTCTGTCACGAGAAGGCCAGGAATTGGACTTTTGCTGCATATGTGATGAATGCACAAGCAATTGGGGTATCTATGCAAGGTTGGGAGCTCACCCCATCCCCACCACCTGCTACCTACAGCGACATTTGGAGCCTTTGAACTGGTTATATTGTAGACTTTTCAGGTGACTAAACCACTTATGTAAAGGCCCGCATTATTGCTATATTCTCATTATATGGTAAAACCAGACCGGGGTGAACACATCTCTCCCACAAATTGCTGTCTGGTAAGTAACACTGTGTCGTATAAATGCTCGTCATCAAGTCGACTCAGAGTATATAGGTATATACTTCAAAACATATTAGCTGGTTGTCGCCAAACTAATAGCACGCAAGTACTAGTGTGCCGAATATGAACATATAATATCTGTAGCTTAAAGAAATCATGGGTGAATGAAACGGTTAACAAGGAAACAAGTAATAAACGTTTAAAATATAAACACTCGCACAAAATTCGAATAAGACCCATTCTTATGCGCTGCATCATCGCCCGCACCGGTGTAATTGTATCTCTCAACCCGCACACTGGCTTATTCTTCCCAGTGCGCTGACCTCACCTTAAGCAATCAGATACCGACAGCTGCCCAAATAACCCAAGCAATCTCTGCTCACATGAGTGTACCATAACCCGCGATGGGTAGCTCGCCGCGAAATCTGACAGTAATTAAATTCGCTCACAGCTCTGGTACGAGAGGCGTTATTCTGTGAAATGGCCACAGAAAATCATATCGGCACACGGTTTCAAATTGTGCGCTTCGTTCGTGAATTTCAACCAGCATATTGTGTGACATATGAAAAGTGAACAATGTTAAGCTAACAGGCAAAGCACAAGCAAGCAGCTATTTGCAATAATGTTATAAATGGGCTATCCTCATATGTTTCCGACAGACACTCTTTCCAGTTTATAGAAACCAGCGCAAAGAGGGCTGTGTGATGTACATCATTCACTAATAGAACCAACTGGCTTGTAATGTAGGTAAACATTGACTTTCCACAATGCCGGGTCTCTGGATCAACGCTGACACCGATACTCCATATTAAATTATCTTGCCCCGCTGCTTTCCTCTCATGCCCAAAAGAAAAGCTGCCTTCTTATACTGCTTTCATTAGCATCTTTTAGGCAGTCGTTGTTATTTACTTTGCGCATTCGGATTACCTGTTTGTGCCTGGTAATTTTTCGCCTGTGTACAAAGGCGCGCAGATGATAAAGCTGGTTCTACTATAAAGCGTTTTTTCCTATCAATATGGCCACTATTCAGAAATGTGCCTTTCTCTGTGCCACCTGTGGTAAAGCCTTCACAGAAAATCGCAAATTTACACTCCACATTAGCACCGTACACGACACTGAAACTCACATATGCCACATATGTGGCAACTTATACAACAGGAAAGATACATTAAAACAACACATAAAAAACATCACCAGACTTCATCAACAACTACACCATCAAACATGGAAACTACACCCTCAACATCAAACACGGATACTAAAAACTCATCAAGGAAAAGAAAAGCACCCTCAGACACATGCATCCAAAAACAGAAATACACTAACGAGCAAATGATAACAGAGGAAGCCAACGTAGAGATAGATGAGGAAGTGGATGTAGATGAGGAAGCAGAGACTTTAGACAAACTCCCGACTGCCACCCAACAGAAATATAGAGAAAACTGGATATCCCTTAGGACACATCATAGGATTAGTAACCATATATCGACATACAATTTTTTTCATCGACCAGACTCAGTACAGCCAATTGACTGGGCCGAAACATTAAAACCAGTATTTATTATTCAGACAAGTAGTTTCAAGTCAATTATAGCCATCACATAATACTTAGATATAAGGAAACAAGCGAACTTAGATGTTTCCACGTGACGCACAAACCTGCTGCCTTGTAGGTAGACTGGGGACAGTCAAAGGCTAGGGAAAGCATCCCGAAAAATGCTTGTCGAAATCGGATGTACTGAGCCACAGGACTGACAAAGAAGTGCAACGTAACTTTATCATTTCATGATGCCACAGATGAAAATTAATCGTTATGGTGCTAATCCCGTGAAGTCCCACCAGGAGGTGATAGTGCCGGGCCCCCTGCCTCGAGGGGGTCCACCCATGACTACTGGTGGTCACCTTCCCCTGTGCTGTGGAGTCAAGGCACAGAGGAGTAGGTTAAGAGCTATTGGCCAAATACCAAGGACACTCAACATACTACAGTGGAATGCCGAAGGAATTTATAACAAGAAAGAATCCATGACACAGCGTCTTCATAAAGATAGAATAGATGTGGCATGCATTCAAGAGACACACCTCAACGCCAAGCGCAAATTTTCAGTCAGGGGATATCAGGCCACACGTTTCGACCGCGAAGGACATAAAGGAGGAGTTCTAATACTTACACGAAATACAATACCTTGCAGCGAAGTATCTGTGATCTCTGACAACCAAACAGAAATTATAGGTGTTGATATAATGATAAAGGACGTGAAAATAAGAATTTACAATCTTTATAGCCCAGCAGATAAGGATCTTACACTCTCAAACATGAAAATAACTGACACAAATTGCATTATTGTCGGAGACTTTAATAGCCGTTCAGAAAGATGGGGATACCCAGATACTGACAAAAGAGGAGATGAAGTGGAGGACTGGGAAATAGACTCAAATCTCCATCTACTCAACAAAGCGGATGACACACCGAGCTTCTACTCCAGAAGATGGATTACCACTTCTACTCCAGACTTAGCTTTCTGCACAGGAGACATCCTCCACAAAATCGACCGCCATGTGCTGGACCAATTAGCAGGTAGTGACCACAGACCAATCAAGCTTGTAATGAATATGGAGTATGTTCCACAGGAGCAAAAGCCCTTGCCCCGCTGGAATTACAAACGAGCAGATTGGGACAGATTTGCCACACTAACAGACAAATATTGTGAAAACATAAATACACGATATGGCAACATGAAGCAAATGGTGGAAAGTCTAAACAGAGCAATAATACAGGCAGCCACTGAGTCCATTCCAAGAGGAGCGAGGAAAAATTACAAACCATACTGGACTGAAGAACTACAAAGTTTGGAGGACAAAGTTGAAGATGCCAGGAAGACAGCAGAGAGAGAACAAACAATTGAAGCGAACATCTCTCAAAGCCATCTCAGCAAAATATAAAAGAACAGTAAATCAAACAACAAGAGATTGTTGGAGGGAAAAAACAGAAAACCTGAATTTTGACAGGGATGGAAACAAACTATGGAAACTAGTGAAAGCCATGAACAATGAAGGACCTAGAAACAAACAAATAACAATTAAACAAGGAAATGCCTTGCTTACAGGAAAAAAGGCTGCAAATGCACTAATGGAACACTATGCCAGTGCAAACCACATTGATATTACAACCGAACAGAAGAAAGCAATCAAAGATAAACAGATACATCATAGTAATACAGAGACAGCAGCAGAATATATGATGGCAAATCTAACAATGGAAGAAATGGAACAGGCAATGAATACCCTAAAAAAGAAGAAATCACCAGGAAAGGATGGAATCACAAATGAAATGCTAATAGGACTAGGGACAAAGGCAAAAAAGAAACTACTAGCAGTCCTAAATTACAGCTGGAAGAGGGGAATAGTCCCACAGGCATGGAAGGAAGCTATACTAATACCAGTCCCAAAGAAAGGAAAAGACATGGAAGAACCAAATGGCTATCGACCTATCAGTCTACTTAGCTGTGTAGGAAAATTAATGGAACGCATTATCAATGGCAGGCTAACATGGCATCTGGCAGAAAACAAACTCTTAACACCACACCAAGCAGGATTCAGAAAGTACAGATCCACTGAAGATCAAATAACCTATATAGCTCAGGAAATAGAGGATGCCTTCCAAGAGAAAACGCACACACTAGCGGTCTGGATAGATTTAGAAAAAGCATTTGATAAAGTATGGAAGGAGGGACTGAAAGTAAAACTGCAAAAATGCATGTTTGTGGGAAAATGTACAAATGGATCAGCCACTACCTTGAGAACAGAACTGCCAGGACAAAAGTACAAGGACAAACCAGCAAAATGATGCTGTTGGAGCAAGGTGTCCCCCAATGAGGAGTTCTTTCACCAACATTATTCCTAGCATATATAAACGACATCACGGAAAATTTTCCAGCCAGAGTACACACATCATCCTTTGCAAATGACCTAGCCATATGGACATCTGAAGAATATATTAGTACAGCTAACAGCAGAATACAGCAAGCCCTATTAGCACTAGAGGACTGGTCAAAATCATGGCTAGTGAAGATAAGTGAGGAGAAAACAACATGCACAGTGTTCTCCCTCTCAAATAAAACTCAGCTGGTATTGAATGGAAAAATATTGCGCCATGAAGAAAATCCAAACTATCTCGGAGTCACCTTTGATCGTCGCCTGACATGGAAAACACAGGTTGAGAAAAGCAAGGCAAAGAATGGCAATCGTGAAAAAGCTTGCTGGTACAACGTGAGAAAGTTCTCAAGCAGCTATTTACTGGACGGGTGAGGCCAGTACTGGAATATGGCATTGCAGCTTGGGCAACAGCAGCTAAGTCAAACTTTAACAAAATAAGTAGAGCCCAAACCCAAGGAATGCGAATCATAACTGGAAGCCTGAAGACAACGCCTATTAATGAACTAGAAAAGATCACTTGTTTACAACCACAGGACAGAAGAGATAGCAGTGCCCAGCAACAAGCAGAAAAATTTAGAAGATTGACAGACCACCCTATGTATAACAGGTTTAATGGTTTTGGAAAAGGAAGACTGGAGCGTAGCAACTTTGTAGAAACTGCAAAATGAAAGATTAGGGCAGATCCCATACTTAACATATCAACAGTCAAGCCCATTTACTAAGCACACAAGTTCCCAGCTTGGAGACAGCAGCAACTGCCTGAGATGATAGAAAACATTCCTGGTATTGAGAAAAAGAACACTCAGCATGAAACCGAAAGAAGAGAAATAACCCTAAACTACATAAAAGAACATTACCCAAGCAGCAATTGGACCCATGCATATACAGATGGATCAGCCAAAAATTCAATAGAGAATGGAGGAGGAGGAATTCTCCTAAATTTAAAAAATGGAGTGAAAAAAAACACATTCAGTGGCAACTGGAAAGTTTTCAAGTAACTTCAAAGCAGAGGTAGAGGCTCTGAAAACTGCAGCAGAAATGCTCTTGATGGAGGAAAATAAAGAGAAGCAAATAGCTATCTTCACAGATGCAAAGTCAGCTGTCTCAATACTGAAGAGCAATAACAGCACAGAAATAGCTGACCTAAGAGCAGCACTCCATGGTCTAAGCCAGAAATCCAAAAAAGTTGTAATACAGTGGATCCCATCACATTGCAGTATACCTGGAAATGAAGAGGCTGACAGACTGGCAAAAGAGGGCGGACGACTACCACAGCCTGACATAGACATAACTTACAATGAGGCAAAGAGGTTGATAAAAAGCACCTATAAAACCAAATGGGAATCAGAGCATCCAGGCCACCAGAAGGATGATGCATATTACAAACTCGACCGAAGAGAACAAGTAGCAATCTTCAGACTCCGCACAGGACATAACAGGCTGAAATACCACTTGTTCAATAAACTAAAAATAGGAGATACCGATGAATGTAATTGTCGAACTGGAAAAATGACAGCAAAACATTTGCTGCAGGATTGCCCAATATATGCAGAACAGAGAAAGATATTTTGGCCCACACCTGCTTCATTTGAGGACAAGCTCTATGGAGATATCAACAAGCTCAAGTTGACCGCAGCTTACTTTAACTACATACAGGTTGACATTTAAAGGTGTATGAAGAAGTATTCAGACTGCCACACTTCATACCACAGGTATGTCGGTTACAAAAGCCTCCCAGAGGCATGAAATGGAATATTGCTCGATAGCAAATCCATTACGTGGAAAGTCCGAATCAAAAGCTCACTGTGTGAGCTTCATAAAAGGTGGAAAAAGTGTCCTAGTGGCACGAAATGAATATTGCTTGGATAGCAAATCCATTACGTGGAAAGTCCGAATCAAAAGCTCACTGTGTGGGCTTCAAATAAGGTGGAAAAAGTGTCCTAGTGGCACGAAATGGAATATTGCTCGGATAGCAAATCCATTGCGTGGAAAGTCCGAGTCGAAAGCTCACTGTGTGGATGTCATCTGCACACTGCATTCTTCTGGTTTCCGGAAGAACAGCCTATGGTGAACGGAAGGCCCAATATACGGAAGTGAGGCTAAGCAGCCATGTGCAGGACGTGACGATTCCTTGGGTGAGCCCAGTACCAGAGCGCTGTGTGTTGGCTCTGCAATTATGGAAGCCTCCTTGGGTTGCGGGGAATGCCCATGGTTTGCCCCTGCCTTCCCTTGAGGGCTGACCAGGATGTCTTTGGCTGTTCTATATGGGCCAGCTAGGATGGGAGATAACACCACACCAGTGAGAGTCAGACGTCCTAAGAAACCCCCGGGAAGGTTAACCCGGTCAACAAATGCCCGCAGAAGTCGGATGTGTCGGCCTAACGGCGCAAGAACGCAGTTCTGCTGTAAACAGGCACAACGCAATCTCATCCGGAAAAAAACTCCGGATGAACGAAGAAGAAGAAGATGTTTCCACTCATCCTCAGATAATGCACACGAGCTCGACGTCTCCCTTTTAGTAAACAACGAACAAGACTTTGACGACTTCATAGCCATAATTCAGGACAGCGACATGTTTAATAATGCGCTACACAACAGACCCGACACTGAGTATACGGTAAAGTCAATCCCTGAGACCAGTTTTTATATATATCACATTAATGAACACCCGATATGGTGCTGCTTAGAGGACTTACCGGGCCACATTAGAAACAATCACGGAATGAATATTTTACAACGTGACCACCACTCTACACCGTATACTGACAATTTTTGTCTTTCGATGTCTGGCAGTGTTCAATGGGGCACATGTTAAGGCTCTCAGGAAAGTAACGAAACGGTATCCTAACCAGTGGCAGAAATATCAAAAGTTAGAGTCGTCAGAAAAGTTCCCAGGGGTTAGGTTAATTGACATGCCCAATGTAGAAATTATGTTTTTGGGTTAATATAGATATCTTTGTGTTCAACGAGACCCAGGCCCTGGTCACAAAACTTGCGGTAGTGGGATATATACTAAAACTTTGCGAGTACTACTATAGTAAAGACTTTGATAGTGTAGCTAGTTCTTTCGAGTGTAGTGATTGTGAGAAGTTGTGTGGTAGTTTTCGGGATATGGATACACACACTCAGACCTGTAATGGGGGAAAGCATGTAGACAGTTATAAAAGAGGAGTCTTTTCAATAACAAAGTCTCTGTGGGAGCCAATTAGCTCTTTGGGAGTCCAGGTAGATAATATTTTGTCGATTCCTTCAGAGCTACATGTGACTATGTGTGTTATTTTCAGAAAAACAATTTTCAAGGGAAAACCAAGTCCAGCATGTTTTTAGATATGTACCACTTAGCTGGTCGATAGCATCTAACGTCCCTGGATTCGAGGATATTCTCTGTCATATTACAGCGGGTACTCCTCATGACTTGGTGAGAAAGATGGTTGAATATCTGATTCAAATTGCCGATGCACGAATTATGAATTACGAATTACGTTCGATCGGGTGTATACATGGTTAGAAGAGCTAAATGAACACAAACTAGTGGTTAGGCAGGACGTGTACATGTGGAAAAAGCTGATGATATGATTCAACTCGGGGAAGTAGGATATACATTTAATTAAGCCTTATTTGATAGAGTCCATCTTTGTCACTGATGACCCCCTTAACTACGTAGTAAAACGAAACAATAATTCCGTAGCAATTTCCACAGAAATATTTAAGTTTTTAGGTATTGTAAACTAATTAGTTTCGAGATTTGGCTACTCCAAAATACGAGGGTAAGTTAATTAGTAAGTCACGAATGGCTGTAGAAAAATAACTAACTATGATAACAATTTGAAACCAGTTTATTTGTATACGTACATTGTCTCTTTATTTCTTACATAATTTCCACCAACACTGATGAACTTATTCCATCGTGTTATCAGTCCCCCCAAACCGGCTCTGTTTTCTAAACCACCTTTTCACTTCACATTCAACTATGGCATCATTTGCGAAATGTCTGCCGCCAAGGTGGGATTTCAGTGGACTTAGCCCCTAGCGATTTCCCGTAAAGCGGTGCATAGCTGGGTAGAAAAAGTTATGAGTTCGAGTCAATAAGTAAGTTCTATGGGATGGCAGATAAATGAAAACAAGGCACGCAACTCAATGCAGCCGGGTTGGGAGGACTGATAATACAATGGGATAAGTGCATCAATGTTGGTGGAAATTATGTTGCGAAATAAAGGGACAATGTATGTATAAAAATAAACTGGTTTCAAGTTGTTATCATTGTGTTATTTTTCTACAGCCATTTGTGACCTACGTATTAACTCACCCTCGTATTTAGCGGCCCTATGATGTAAAGGAAACCAAGGGGTTCTTTTGCTATGAGTATATCACCTCATTAGATAAACTACTTACTCGCTTACCCACACACGAGGCATTTAATTCGCAGCTTTAAAAAACTCCAAAATTTCAGCTGCTGAATATAACAAATGCCAACGAGTATAGAGTGAGAACCATATGTCGACATTGGCAGACTGTTTGCGCTGGTACAACAACAAGGAAGTACATCCCTTTATTAAGGCTTTAAAGGCTCAAGTTACATTTTGAAAGATTTAGAAATAAATATCTTCAAAGATGCCATCTCAGTTCCCGAGGTGGCCCTAAAGTACCTCTTTAAGACATTCCCAAAAATATCTCCTTTGCTCTTTGTTTCAATAAGGAGAGTGATCTGCACACCACCGTTAGAAAACATATTGCAGGAGGCCCCTCGGTCATATTCCACAGATATCACGAGGTAGGTAAGAAAAAAGATTCGTGGAGGTGAGGTGGTTAAGAATATGAAAGGGTATAATGCCAACGCTCTATATCTGTGGGCTCTAATGCAAAAGATGCCCACGGATTTTCCTGTGATAAGAAATGCAGAAGATTGGTTCAAGCCCCATAAAAGTAGAGTTTACATCGTCAAGTGCAGAGAGTGGTTGGAATGGATACAATATTGTTATGGCATAGAGCTAAAACACGGTTTCATGGGCAGAATATGTCTTTAGGTTTACTGGATTCATAGGTTGGCGTTGGACGTCTCTTTCTTCTAATACAGCAGAGGATTAATTATTGGCTTAGATTGGCTAAAATGGTTGACCACTTCTTGCAGTAGACGCTGACCGGCTTGCTTGGCGTGTTATTTACAGGATCCCAAACGTTCCTACAGCTAAGACGTCTTGGGCTACTCTCAGACCCGTACCGACACCTTCTCTGAGTAAGGCCTTACCTCAGGTATTTAGCAAGGGTAGAATCGTGCAACCGAGTCTACTGAAGAAACTGCCGATACCACGACCTCTCTGACTCCGACCACCCATAAACACCGGCATGCTATGTCCAGCTTGGTTACAGTAAACATCTTCATACAGTCTGGGATTTCGACTGAATGCCACATATTTCACCATTATTCTAGGTATGTGTAGGGTGGTAAATATAATAAATTAGAATAAGGACAAGTTTCGCTAGGGGTATTCAGTATGAATGGGGTCTAAAACCCAAACACGCCCTCTATAGGAATTAATATATTGGCTCGTAACCCCCAAGTATTGAACAAGGCAGAAAAGGGTGCAAGTTCAACACTAACATAGAAGAAATGTTTCCCATAGAAGGCTGGGAGATCCGGAAAGTTCTACCACAGACACCCGAGTACTAATCACTCTACCCAGAGGGTGTGTCTATGTGTAAGTGCCCCGCCCCACATTTAATCTCCCACATATATATAAACAATGACAAGTATCCACTGTCATGCACATCCACAGTATTATACAACAGAGGGACAACAACCAATGTTAGACGCAACAACTGGATTACATGACAGAGGAAAACAGCCATTGTTAGACAAAAACAGTACAATAACTCACTGTATCACATAACAGTAACAATAACTGGACTATAAACATCAATTTTGGAACACCAGGTTAACAATGAAGTAACTTCAAGGCTTGGTTAAACCAAACAAACAAACAATTGTATTGTGGAAACATTTGGGTTCTGGAAAACCCTGTTGGCTACAATATGGTGACATGGACATGAAAAATTATCATATTTCAGGCAATGCACACAAAGTATACAACCAAAACCAAAGTCCCCAAAAATATTTCCCCAAAAAAGGTTCACTTCAAATACATGTGTCAAACACAAAACAAAGTAAATAATCCATACAAAGAAATAGATAAAGAAAATCTATCTAATCTGTCTCTAGAAATATCCTATGGGTCTGATGATGACTCCCTCTCCTTCAATATCCACTAGAAAAAGTCTGGCCATAATCACATTCTCTATAATCCAGGAAAACAGCTGCTTTGCATATATCCACTATTTAGAAAATTGGGGATTGCACACACACACACACACACACAGAACTTTCACTTCTGGATCATATATCCATCGCGAAAAACATGTAGGAGTAATCCATATGAATCCAATGTGGATATACTGTAATCTCTCAAGTCACAGTTGCTAAGTCACTGGGCTAGGAGCGTTCCAGGGTGATATAACAGACAGGTATAAATAAGTCTGAAGCATTCTGGCGTGGCGTGACACACAGGAGTCCATGTGATTGATTTGATCAGGATCAGGCACAAACACTTTCAGTATCTCTTTGGATGAGGAGTGACATCACATAATCCATTAGAATTTCCTGACAGAACTAACTTGAATTGGGCATGAATATTCCAGCCCCTTTCTCTGGGTTAAGATGTAGGTTATTCTTTCTTCAGTTGAATATACGACTTGATGGACCGGGAGTTGGTAATGTGCTTGATTGTCCATGTCTGGGATATGATGGATGAGAAGATTCAAAGGAAGCTGGGAGTTCACAAAATCAGTTGGTAAATCCATACTGGTAAATGATGGTGAATTCCAGACTATCCATGAGCCTCTGGAATATGACAGTTGAACGTGGAATCAGGCGGTGACTTTTAGAAGAGGTTATACTCTGTAATCCATCTAGGCCAGGCATGCCTCATGTCTTTGCAGACATTGAAAAGATTAACACCGTCTGTAAGTTCCCAGAGGTAGGGAATCCACTTCAGCATATTCAAAATCCATTAAGTATCCAGGCATTGACATTCAGGTTCAGGGTGAGTAGCAGTAACCAGCACTCTTTGTAGAATATTAGAGGAGGCTGATATCCCAGTTTCCTGCCTCTAAATCCAAACAAGTTGACCATAACTTCAGTTCCAAGCATGGTGACTAGGCCAATACTCCACCGCCATCTCTAGCGCCTATGTAGAGTGAAGAAGAACAGGGTCGATATAGATTAGTAATACAACCCAAACATTGATAAGTGTATCATAATAAAATATACATTCTTATAACAATGTATCATAATAAAACATACATTCTGATAACAATGGATCATAATAAACCATACATTCTGATACCAATGTATCATAATTAAAATTAGAGGGAACAAAAGGGGAGAAGAAAGAAAGGTGACAATAGTTGCCTAGCACTTGTCGCCTACTGTAGAGTTTTGTCTCACTCCAAATGTGAGTGAGATATCTACTCAATAGGTACATTTCTTCTGGACTGATACTGGAGCTTCCTGAGGGGTTACGCACCACCTAATCCATCCAAACATTTTGATAGTACCGCTGTCACACCATGGAAAAAGTTCATGAGACACTGTCCTCATGTAAACAATTCATAAATCTCCTTTCCATAGTTACAAACAGCATTATGTAAGTACCACTGATAAATGGCAGAAGTTTAGCTACCAGTTCAGTCATCTCCTTTTGCATCATCATCATCCATCATGTGTTTGTCCCCATGGGGGGGGGGGGGGAGTTAAAAGATCTACTCCAACAGTAACATCATGAATAGAATATACATATGATGAATAACAGAAAACCTTGTTAGTCTTTTACTAAACATGGTATGAACTCTCTAGTGGGTATTACCCAACATCTCAAAGTAAAAACACAAGAGCATGGTGTCATTTCCCACTCCCTTGAGATTATATATAGATATATCATATCAAATGACAATCTTATAACCGCATTTATTACAGCATTAAGCAGTAACAATCATGAGCATAAAAGGTAAAATACTCATAAAAGAGAAATCATGGGAATCTTTTCCCATACACTTGAGATTATGTATATCATACCACATGAAAATCCCATAACATCATTTATGAAAAAGGACTACAAGACAATCCCACCTCTGTATATTTACAACAATGTAAACAACAGATTAACTCCTAAGTGCATGAAAAAGTCAAGCGAGAATATATCTCTCTCTCTATCTAACAACCTATTTAAGTTGTACACAAATGTGAGATAGTAATATTTCTCCATCATAAGAGCAGAAATACAAAATATGCACTCAGGAAAAAAACACTTTATAACACAGAGACCAGTTGTGAAAAATAAGCATTTAGGAATAAAGTAAGTTCACAAAATCATCTCAGAAGAATGACTCATAGCAAGATTATATTGTAAGCTTTATGAAGGCTGACTGGACAAAATGGCTATGTCCAGGCTGTGTGACGTAAACCAACATTTCAATGAAAGCGATTCTCCTAATTTTCACACACACAACTTCAATCATGATATTAGTTGCCTCAAAGCATTTATCCTAATACATAACATGATATGTTTTATATAATATAATGCTCACCTAAAGCGCAGAGAATACGTAGCTAATAATTAACCCATTAACAATGGGTCACCCGCTAACATTGGAGAAACATGGCGATTGACCAGACCGCTTTGTCTACCAAGCCTTTGTCTAGATTAAGCCTGTGTTTCCGGGGCGCGGCCAATCATTTGCCTTAAAACGAAACGAAATTTCGTTTTGTTAATTTTCCCGTCGAAATTTTAATAGCCTCGTGCCCGCAGGTAGCGCATCCTAGCAACGTCTGCTGGAAAAGACTGCGAGATGATGACATATATGTCACAGTATGATCGATTCCGAGCTTGAAAATGTAACGTCAGCACTGAAGTCCAGGTAGTGAATAAGATCTTTGTGCCCGTATTGGTTGTTAAAAATATTTTCACCGTGTCGAAGGAGTAACGACTCAGTGGTACCTAGTAAGGTTTGTCTTAGGCACGAAACATTGAGGCCGAGAGCTGATTCGTGATAGAGACCGTCCTTAGTAGTGGGACCATGGCGTCTCTGACTGGTCTCACCGCTATGAGATCGCAGTAGACGTAGACATTATGCTTGTCGTTATTCGGGTTTATCGCCACTTGGCCTTCCATTATTGGGTTGGCATATCTTCTTCTTCGTTCATCCGGAGTTTTTTTTTTCGGATGTGAATGCGTTGTGCCTGTTTACAGCAGAGCTGCGTTCTTGCGCCGTTAGGCCGACACATCCGACTTCTGCGGGCATTTGTTGACCGGGTTAACCTTCCCGGGGGGTTGGCATATGATATCTTCGAGGAGGGAGCCCTAATATCTCTTTTAGCTTGTCGCTAAATGTAGCTATGGCCCCGCTTCGAATATTTTCACGATGACTTTCTTTGATGCATTGTTGAAATATAATCTGATACGCGTCTGGTCGCCCACCTCCATCTCTTTCATTATTCGATTCAGCTCCACTATAAACACGTCTGGTGAACTGTACAGGTCCGGGGGACACAACCTTCTGAAAACTCCGTTGTTAGATGAGTTGTATCTTATCCACACTTCATTCTCTAGCACATTGCTGTAGTAGCTGGGAAATTGAATTTCGGCCAGACCCACGTCGTACTGTTGACTCACCTCAAAAGTATGCGGTAACTTGACGAAATAGTGACCTGGAGTGTTGTTGGGAAACCTATTCGGCGAAGCATTGCTAGGTAACGTCACGTATAAACTCCTATTTTAGGGTGTAGTAACATGTAACCTAGACAGCTACTTAGAAGAGCGATCCACAGCTTGCCCATGGATGCGTCGACGGTGTTTTGAGACAGATTTAATAGTGATACGCCAATGATGGTGTATATAAGGACCAGTTTACAGAAGAATACAATCTCTAGTTGCGGTATTTGCTGTCCAAAAAGTGACCACGTTCTTTTCCCTGTAATTGGAGATTCCATTAGTCCCGGTATCGGGTTAGGTCTGAGATCCAGCTGTTGACTGACTTGGGATAGCCGAACCACTTCAATAAATACTCTTTACCACCGCCTCTCCTTAGTCTTTCTTGTAAGACTGTTTTACCGCGATACACATGCATGTCTCCGACGGGTTGTATTTCTTCTCGGTATAATGAGCCTTGAAGTTCCTCCCCTGAAACTGTTTTATCACATACTCACTGGACTGGTCTGGTTTATACGTCTGACGGTAAACAGTTCTTCTTTCCACGATGGCATATACCCCTTCTTAAAAGGTTGTTTGGGTTGAGTCAGTCTGATTCTGTCGCCGGCTGTAAAATGGAATTTTCTGTCGATATTCTTCTGATGCAGGTTATGCCACATATCTTCTTGATTCGTATAGTTGATTTGCATGGGTGCCATGCGAATACTTTGGTGATACGAATAAATGTAGTTGCGGATCAATTTATCTAACACATCGAGGTAGTGAAGTATATTGGTCTTGGTGAAATAGCGCCACATTTTTTTTTCTTTAAGGGTCCAGTTGAATCTTTTCACTATTGTGGTTTTAACATCTTCATTCTCGGTCTTAAATAAATACACACCTCGTTATTTCAGAAATTTTAAGAAGGTCCGGTTCACAAATTCCGACTCTTTAGTCGACTGAAAACTTACCGGTGGTCTATCAGCAAATATTTTACTCACGGCCTCTACTAGCTCTTTCCCCGTCTTCATCTTGATCGGTATGGCCCAGGCATAATTACTAAACACGTCGAGACACTTCACTAGGTACGACATCCCATCATTGTATCTTTGTTATTGTCTCATATCTATCAAGTCGGCTTGAAACTGTTGATTTATACCACTGGTTTTGGTTTGGCGTCTCTGAAAATGATGACGGATCCTTTTATGTAATGGATATGTTCTTCTTCTTCTTCTTCTTCTTCTTCTTCTTCTTCTTCTTCTTCTTCTTCTTCTTCTTCTTCTTCTTCTTCTTCTTCTTCTTCTTCTTCTTCTTCTTCTTCTTCTTCTTCTTCTTCTTCTTCTTCTTCTTCTTCTTTCGTTCGCTTGAAATATGTCTATATCTGCAATGTCGTCTCTTGCATGAATTGAACTGTTGTTTTTTCAGTTCACACAGTGGTCCATAGAGTTTATCTTCCACTGTCGTCTCTCTAGGCCAGAAGGTTTGCCTAGATATGTTATATTTTGGGCAGTCTTGGAGTATGTGCTCTGCTGTCTGCGACGCCAATCCACATGTGCACATGGCTGTTTCACCAATCTTGAATTTTGTATACATGTGGTTGCGTAATCTATTGTGTCCTGTTCTGAGGCGCAGAATAATGACTTGTTCTGGTCAGTCCATAATGTGGTAGTCATCTTGAGCAGGTTTTGGTGGCTTTCTGACTGATTTGATCATTCTTTTCTTTTGGTGGTATGTAACGGGCACATCAGGCTGTTCCTCTTTGGCTCCTTCCTTAGCCAATTGATCAGCTCTGTCGTTTCCGGGTACTCCACAGTGGGATGGTATCCACTGTATGGTGACTTTATGCTGACTGCTAAGTTCAGAAAGTAGTGTCCTTAGTACTGGCAATTTCCCAGAGAGGAACGCCTCGAGTACTGATTTTGCATCTGTTAGTAGCACCACAGGTTGAGTACCATTGCTGTTATTTAGTAATTTCTCTGTTGCTATCTTGAATGCCTCAATTTCGGCATCATAGTTATGGCAGTACTTTCCTGTCGGTACTCTGGCTGTGTCCCTAGTATTATTTGGGTATTCTATGTACACTCCCGCTCCTCCATTTCGAACAGCATTTTGTTGTGACCCATCTGTGTAGACTCGGATCCAGAGGTCCTGTGGGTATTCTTCATCAAGGAAGCTGAGAGTGGCTGTTCTGCGCTGCACACTGTTCTGTTCTTCCTTGTCAAATATTCCTCTCACTTTTGTCTGGATTTGTAACGATAGTCTATGCTCATCTTTCCATGGAGTTCGCTCTGGAATAGTTGTTAGGGGGATACCAACTGTGGGCAGATCAGTGGTTTCTCTGCAGAGTCGTTTGGCCTGGTGGATAAAACTACTTCTTTTCAACCGCCCCATAGCTAGGTTTTCAAATCTGTTCTTCATAGGGTGGCCTGGCAAGCTGAGGAACTTTTCTGCTTGTATTAGCGTTTTCGTATCTCTGCGCTCACTCAGTGCCTGTGTCCTCCCCATCTTCTCCATTTCCACTATAGGGGTTGATCTCATCCCTCCTGTGGTGACTCTAAGTGCTTGATTTTGCACCTTGTCCAGCTCTTGTAGTGTGGTATTTGATGCTGAACACCACGCAGTTGACCCATATTCCAGGTGTGGTCGTATGCTCTGTTGGTAAACTTTGCTAAGTATTTTCGTACTGGCTCCCCATGTGGTTCCACTTAGCTTTCTCAGGATGGCTATTTTCCTTCTGGCTTTTGCTACTGCTTTGTTGATGTGCTTTCTCCATGTCAGCTTGCCATCAAATGTTACTCCAAGGTATGTTGGTTCTTTATCTTCTCTTATGGGTGTTCCATTTATCTGGATGATCCCTGCCTTTTGTTTTGGAGAGAGGGTAAATAGGGTTGTGCTGCACTTGTCAGTGTTTATGCTGACACACCATCTATTTGCCCATGCAGCAAATGTATCTACAGCTCTTTGTAGCAATCTGGTGGCCACTGATGCATATTCATTTGTGCTCCATAGAACCAGGTCATCGGCGTACATTGCCGCTTTAATTCCATGCGGTAGGTGAGCAACAAGATCATTGATGAAGATTAGAAAAAGTGTGGGGGACAAGACTCCGCCCTGGGGGACACCGTGACGCAGTAGTACTTTCTTGCTCTTGAGTCCGTCTATCTGTACTCGGGCTCTTCTGTTGTGCAAGTATGCTTTCACCCATTTGTACATTCTTCCATTGACTTTGCAGTTTCTCAGTTTCTTCATCAGACCTTCTTTCCAGACTTTGTCAAAGGCTTTCTTCAGATCTATCCATGCCGCAAGCACCAGCTTCTTCTCTTGGAATGCATCCTCAATTTCTTGAGAGAGGTAGGTTGTCTGATCTTCCGTAGAGTAGCACTGCCTAAAGCCAGCCTGCTGTGGCACAAGGATGTTTTTACTTTCAATGTACCACTGCAGTCTGTGATTGATGATGCGCTCCAGTGTTTTGCAGAGACAGCTGGTGAGGCTAATTGGTCTGTAGCTAGAGGCAATGGAACCATCTTTCCCTGATGTTAGGAGGGGTATCATGATTGCTTCTCTCCAGGCTTGTGGAACACTGCCTAATGTCCAGCTGTTATTGAAGATCTGCAACAGCTTTGTTTTAGCCTCTGTTCCTAGGTTCCTGATCATTTCATTGGAGATACCATCAGCTCCTGGTGACTTTCTCATTTTCAGTTTTGATATGGCTAGCTCCAGTTCGCTGATTGTGATGGGTGCCTCCAGAACCTCATGTACTATTTCCTTCTGTCCTGTATGTTGTCGTTTCTCTCGAATCTCTTGTTGTTTCTCTGGACTAATTTTGATATTGCTATCTTGTGCGAACGAGTCCGCAAAATGGTCAGCTGCTTGCTTTCTTGTTAAGATTTTTCCATCTTTATGTAGTGCAATTTTTGAGTTTCTCCCTGTGCCCTCGTCATTAAGCTGTTTTATTAGCTTCCACAATTTCCTTGTGTCTCTTTCAAAGTTCAGAGACTCTGTTTTCTCCTGCCAGCTTTTCCGTCTAGCCTGCAGCTTGGCCCTTTGAAATTTGGCTTTTGCATGCTGGAATTTATTGTGGTGCTCTTGGCTGGGTGTGGCCTCTGCTTGCTTTCTACACACTTCAACATCATTATGCAACTGTTCCAGTTCACTACTCCAGTAGGGTTTATATTGTTTACGGGCTCCTCTTGGTACTGTTTCTCGCGCTGCCTGTAGTATGCATTTCCCAAACTCTTCAACTGCTTTATTTATGTCTTTCTCAGTGTTCAGGTTTCTAACCAGTATGCTGGTGCGATGCTTGTACATTGCCCAGTCTGCTTTCTTGTAGTTCCACCTCGAGAGGGTGCTGCTTTCACTTACAAGCTCATTTTCTACGGTTAGAAAGACTGGCCGATGGTCACTGCCACCAAGTTGTTTCCCAACAGTTCGTGTAATGTTCCACTCCAGGTCTGGTGAATGAAAAGCCAGGTCAGGTGTAGTTGTAGAGTGCCATGATCTCGAGTAGAAAGTATGTGGGTCGGACGGCTTGTTAATCAACATGAATCTATTCTCATCCTGCCAGTCTTCCAGTCTCTCTCCTCTCTGGTCCATGTGATCATAGCCCCAGCTCTGCGAGTGGCTGTTGAAATCGCCACACACAATCATTTTTTCTTTTAGTGGTAGAGTGTCCAGTGCCTGTGGGCGGTCACTTGGACAGTAGTAATTGATCAGATGTAGATCTGTATTACCTGTCTTAAGTTTAAGTGTCTGATACTCAGCCCCTTCCATGTAGACTTTGATTTGGGAAGCCATGATGTTATTTCTTACAAGGGTCAGTATCCCACCTTTTCGCCTGTTCTTTCGGTCAGATCGGTAACACTGGTAGCCTCTGATTTTGAAGGCTATATTTTCATTGAGGTGAGTTTCTTGCAAGCAACATATGCTTACTTTTTCTTGGTCCAAGATTTTTTTCTAATTCTATTTTTTTGTTGCTGACTCCCTCCGCATTCCAGTGCATTATTTTAAGTCTTCGTTTAGTATGGCCAGTCGTCCTATTCTCATGTCCCCTGGCTCCACAGGACATCTGAGAAGGACCTCCAGTAGTTGGGGTTGGACCCTTTCGAGACATAGGGCCCGGCACTGCACCTGCCTGGGGGTCCAAAGCAGGGCGAGCACCATAACGATTAGCAGTAGTCGACATATTCCATTTTGCGTGATTGCGTGGCATCCTGATTTCTGTGGTGCGCCTCTTGGCTGGTTGCCTCCGTCTTCAGCACCTTTCTTTGCTAGAGCAGACTGTGGTCTCACTCGAGTGTAGATGTGTACGCGCGCACACACCTGTCTGCGCATGCATGTACGTGCATACACATCTAGAGCATACTGGTTATTTTCCGGCGCCAGAGACTCGCCGTCGCCCCTTCTCCTGTTAGTTTAAACAGGTCCGCCACGTGAAGGCCAGGAGTTGGACTTTTGCTGCATAGGTTATGTATTCACGAGCCATTGAGGTATTTGAGCAATGTTGGGCGCTCACCCCAACACCGCGCCTCGGCTACATACAGCAACATTTGGAACCCTAATGGATATGTATTCTGATGTCATAACCAAGCCTCTATTTTCTAAGCATTCAGTTGACTTTGACGTTTTAAATCGGTGGCTCCGCCGTAGGATCCCGCGTTCTGGAGGATATTACTTTCTTATTTGCGCGGCCATTTTTTCCCACTTGGGCATGGGTAACTTACTCTTCTTCTTGCTTCACATGAGTCTGTGCGGTGGTGTTGTCTTCACTACTTGACTCTTAGCTGTTGTTACTTGCCTTTTAGCAGGCATAACTTGAAGAGATGTTGGTTGAATAAGTTTCTTGACTACTGGTGCCGGTAAAGTGCTGACTTCGGGCTTTTGTTCCTTGATATCCACGGTGCCTAAAGGCTTATGTCTGTACTGATCAAGACGATTCAGATACCCCGCTGCAAAGTTTGTTGAATCACACGGGCTTTTTCCCGCGGTGGTAGATCTTCGGTTTCCAGTACTTGTTGCATTTGATGATAAAGGTCATACAGGTTATCAGTTAGTGTGTCCGGTGGTACATAGGGTTTTCCAGCACCCGGGGATTGATCAGGATCATTTTCTTCACTACAAACCCACGACGCCTTTCAACACGTTTAGAATGGGTCCTAATAAAGCACCCATGAAACCACCTTGTTGCAAGAATTGTTTCCGTTTCTTGATAGATAGTCTATTACGCGTGAGCGCTCTCAGACTTTTTTTTTCTCGCTGCAGTCACCTCTTCTGAGCAGGTGTCAGTGGAACATTACCTGTTAATACATTGTGGTAGCACTCGCAAATTGATTGGACGATTTCTGGGGAAGCTGTTTTAATTATGAATTTCACGTCAGCCGGTTTAACCTCACCCAGACACCACAACATGGCCCCGTGACGTTTTACCCGATTAGATATATTATTTAGGGTTGTAAACGACTTGACGCTGATCGGAAAAAACTATGACTTCGTTAGCGGAGCTGATCCGGTGTTTCCTGTTGAAGGTCAAAGAGAAAATAGTGTGTAGCCCACGTCGCTTCCTTAAAACTCTCTTGGACACATGACACTCGACCTGGGTACATCTGTTTGGCCAGATTGGTAATCTGAGACCCGTCACACGAGTTCTTAAACACCAATAGGTAATGCGAATTCATACTGATGGTATCCTTATTCTTACCAAAGAGGTTCTGGACTTTATACACGTCGCCGAGGTTGCGATGATGACTACCCATAGTAAATATTTTAGTCACCCTATCATCTTTTTCGAACATTAGGCCATCTATTATCACTAGCCGACGTCTATCGTCTACCAATTTTTCCTTATCCGACAGACCTTCTTTAAAAAGAATACTTTTGATAGTCTCATACATGGATTGCCATTCTCCGTAGCACCATATAATCGCCTCTGGAATTGGGTCGATCATGTCTGGCAGATGAGTCAAAAACCTTTGCACAAAGACGTATTTTCCACTCCCCGTTGGTCCCGTAGTCAAGCTGTAAAAGGATGTTTCCACCTTGGATCCATGACTATTAATAACCACCTGTCTACGTACGACATGTATTTTATGGGGGTTCCCCGCCCGCCCCGCCCGACACCTCGCGTCGGGCCGTCCTGTCCGCGCCGCCCCGATCAACTCACCCGGTCGCCTCGCCTGGAGGCACACCGGAAGTACCAAAGATAGCCAGAAGTAATAAAAACGCCTGAATTTTGAAAGAAAACTAGGTCAAACTGGTCCGTTTTTGCGCTGGTCCACTGGGGGAGTTATAATTCCCTATGTAAGGATTTACGACCAGCGGACCATCGACGCGGACAAGATTTGGGGCTCAAATGAGACCTGACATATTACTGATGTGCCTGTTAATACCACCAAAAGAAAGTAATGATCAAATCAGACAGAAAGCCACCAAAACCTGCTCAAGATGACGACCACGTTATGGACAGACCAGAACAAGTATTATTCTGCGCCACAGAACATGATACAATAGATTACGCAACTACATGTATACACAACTCAAGATTGGTGAATCAGCCATGTGCACATGTGAATTTGCGTCGTAGACAGCAGAGCACATACTCAAAGACTGCCCAAATTACAACATATCTAGGCAAACCTTCTGGCCTAGAGAGACGTTAATGGAAGATAAACTTAATGGACCGCTGAGTGATCTAAAATAAAAAAGACAATTAAATTCATACAAGAGACAACATTGCAGTTATAGACATATTTCAAACGAACGAAAGAAGAAGAAGAACCCACTGGAACCTGGAACAGACACATAAAACGTTGATAGCAGAAGAGGACGAACAATTCCATGTGTGACTTTCCTTCATGCAGTCTCTGTTTACATGAAGATATTTATGGTGAGTCTCGTGTTATCGTTTGTCTGTCTATATACCAAGATTAATCGGAAACGACGCCTTTGTGAGGTTTCCATTTTGAGGTTGTGCCTGCGTTTCTCCGCAGTCTTAAAACAAACCAAAAAAAAAAAAAAAACAACATATTATTTGTCTAAATTGTGAATTACCACATCCTGCTGCAGATAAAGTTCTTATTGTTTGTTCTCCGTGGCTGACAAGGTATCTGTCCATGGCAAGTCCACTAGTTCAGGAAATCAGCCGAAAACATGTTATACTGCACATTTCTCCAGGGGTTGATGCATGACAAGGCAGATATGGTCAGGGCACTTAAAGATCATGTGCGTGGTGTGGAACTACAGATACGCCATCATTGCATGCAGATAATGGTGCTGTCTGTAGAGAGTGACTATGTGATCTGGCTGACACTCAGTTCTCCGAGGAAAGGCTAGACGGACATATAATCAGATTCCAACTGGTACCATTAGTTGTGGGACTCTTCGATGGCTATTGAAGATGAGGACAGAGCACATATGGGAATGTTACGAGTACTGTGATGTCGGTTCTTGACTCAACATAACTCAACCATCTCCCAGAGTAGTGCTCTAACAGGGACGCGCTCTGGTGGGGAAGTCATCAAAGTACACACATTCCTGAAACACCGCATCTGACTAGTGCTTGAGGGCGTTGCTGGTGTAGGAAAGGAGGTCTGACGTATAAAATTGAGGATAAGCGGCCTCGTGTAGAACGTGACGATACGTTAGGTCTGTGCATAAATAGAAAAGCAGAAGAAGAAGAAGAAGAAGAAGAAGAAGAAGAAGTAGTAGTAGTAGTAGTAGTAGTAGTAGTAGTAGTAGTAGTAGTAGTAGTAGTAGTAGTAGTAGTGAACAATTCATCTTTTGAATCCACGGGTTAGAAGTTAAATAACGAGATCAAACACACTCATACACATATACCCTCCACACACACACACTGCACATACTCATACCCTGCACATACTCACACAGACCCTCCACACACACACACACACACACACACACATACCCTCCACACACACACACACACACACATACCCTACACACACACCCTCCACACACACACACCTTCCCATGCTCACACACACCACACAATCATACACATATACCCTCCAGACACACCCTCCACACACACATACACATATGCCCTCCACACACACCCTCCACATACACACAGACCCTTCACACATACACATTCAAACACTCAAACCCTCCACATACACACACACATACCCTCCACACATACACATTCAAACACACACAACCTTCACACACTCATACATTTATACCCTCCAGACACACGCACATACACAGATCCTCCTCCACACACACACACGCACACACACACACCCTACACCTATACACATATACCCTCAATACACACCTTCCACATACGTACATACATACCCTCCACTCACACACACACCACGCACACACAACACACACTTAAACACACACAACCTGCACACACACACACACACACACACACACACACACACTCGCGCAGAGTACAGTTACATACAGTTGCTTCACGTTGGAAAGGCATAAACGGAACTACAACTGAAGCAAAGAAAGCCACACTATGAAATACGTCAGTGCTTATACTCCCTTGGGAACTAAAACACAGACAAGAGAACAGCAAGAAGGAATCCACGGTAACTACAGAACATGGCTGACAGATCGGTCGGGCCTGGCGAACATCACTCCGGATCTGACAACAATTTCTTTGCCGGCAAATCTTCAACAACCATTAACCTTTAACCTGATGGAAGCTGTTTCAAATGTCATGGCAGGCAAGAAAAAAAAAATGCTAAAAAAAATCATTGGCATGGCGGAAGGTATTTGAGTGAAATCGTCCGGGCTGGAACATCCGGCCAACTGTAACTTTATTGGCAAGCGGATGTGTGAGGTGGTAGTGAAGATGACATATTTACGGAACACCATCATAAAAAACGCGCGAATGAGGTTTTGAACACAAAAATAAATAACGTAAAAATGAATGATAGACAATGGTTGACATATGGCGGGAAGGAAGATTACGTAGACGCTAGATAGGGGAATGGAGAACAGAAACATGTTACAATAATGATACACAAGAGAACCGTCAACATTTGATTAGCCAGATAACAGTGCCGTATCCTATCAGACCATTCACGCCTGTGAGCTAATATTTAACCATGTCAAACATATTCCCTTATCTAAACTATGACATAAAACAGATTTCAACATCTAAATTATGACATAAAACAGATTGCCACATCTAAACTAGACATAAAACAGATTCCCACATCTAAACTTTGACACAAAACAGATTTCCACATCTAAACTATGACATAAAACAGATTCCCACATCTAAAATATAACATAAAACAGATTGCCACATCTAAACTAGACATAAAACAGATTCCCACATCTAAACTATGACAGAAAACAGATTGCCACATCTAAACTATGGCATAAAACAGATTCCCACATCTAAACTATGACATAGACATATTCTCACATCTAAACTATTTCACAACACAAATTTTCACATCTAAACTATGAAATAAAACAGATTCACACATCTCAACTATGATATAACACATATTGTCACATCTAAAATACGACATAACACAAATTCCCACATCTAAACTATGACATAAAACAGATTTCCACATCTAAACTATGACATAAAACAGATTCCCACATCTAAAATATAACATAAAACAGATTGCCACATCTAAACTAGACATAAAACAGATTCCCACATCTAAACTATGACAGAAACAGATTGCCATATCTAAACTATGGCATAAAACAGATTCCCACATCTAAACTATGACATAGACATATTCTCACATCTAAACTATTTCACAACACAGATTTTCACATCTAAACTATGAAATAAAACAGATTCACACATCTCAACTATGATATAACACATATTGTCACATCTAAAATACGACATAACACAAATTCCCACATCTAAACTGTGACATAAAACAGATTTCCACATCTAAACTATGACATAAAACAGATTCCTACATCTAAACTATGACATAGACATATTCTCACATCTAAACTATTTCACAACACAGATTTTCACATCTAAACTATGAAATAAAACAGATTCACACATCTCAACTATGATATAACACATATTGTCACATCTAAAATACGACATAACACAAATTCCCACATCTAAACTATGACATAAAACAGATTCTCGCATACACACAACAAATAAAACAACTTCATACACCCACGGAACCATATAAAACAACTTCATACACGGAATGACACTATCCAGTGCCGCCCATCGGGCGCTGGAACGCAAATTATTCCTCCCCACGTCGCTTGACGGCAGAAGTGGAAGATGATGATGATGATGATGATGATGATGATGATGATGATGATGATACATCAACGGAAATATATAAAACAACTTCATACATCCACGGAACAATATAAAACAACTTCATAATCCAAGCAACAATATAAAACAACTTCATACATCCACACAACAATGTAAAACAACTTCAAACATCCACTCATCTCATCTCATCTCATCTCATCTCATTATGTTCCTCTTGTACCTTGCGGTGTAGAGGTGAAATATAAACAGCGGGAGAGTGCCCGCTTATGGGCTTCATGTATCGTTATTCCCATGGACTCTGTTATTCCCTGCCTCCATCGTTTTCGTGGTCGGCATCTTCCTCTGCTTCCCTCTGGTCTGTACATCATTGCTTGTTGTGGTATACTGTTAGTTGGTAACCTACTTGCATGGCCAAACCATTTGACTTGCTGATTTCTAATAAAATCTAGTGCAGCTACAACCCCCACTTTAGTCCTGATTCCTTCATTTCTGATCTTATCTCTTCTTGATACTTTGAGTATTCTTCACAGGAATCTCATTTCTGTTGTGATTTTTCTTTTCTCTTTTTCTGTCATTGTCCAGGTTTGGCATTGGTAACATAGAGTTGGTAGGAAGATTGTGTTGTAAAGTGCTTTCTTAGTAGTTATTGATACATGTTTGTTCTTTAGTATTGGTGCTATTTGTCCAATGAGTTGGTTTTCCTTATTGCATCTATTTTCGATCTCGTTTTCTGATTTGACATTTGATGATATTATACTTCCTAGGTACTTGAAACTCTTTACTTGAATCCTTTAGGTGAATCGTTGTTGCTTTTTCTTCTTTAGTTACAGTCATTGCCTCTCTTTTACTTGTGCTATTTTTCATCTTATGTTCCCTACACATTTCATTTAGACTATTCATGTGGTCTTGTAATTCAGTTTCTGATTTTGCAAATAGTGCTTGGTCGTCCGCAAACAGGAGTTCTCTAATGGCTAGATTTGCAGATGGTTCTTCTTTCGTGTTCTCGTCATACATTAACGCAACAATATAAAACAACTTCATACATTCATACATCCATCATGTGCCATGCCAGAAAGCGTGGGCGGTCATGACTCGCCATTTTACTCGATCACCAGAGTCGTGGATCAGCTCAGTGTTCCTGTCTCGATCATGCCATGTGGCCAAGCCATCCAGCTATTTACTTCTCGGTCTTCCCCTTGGTCTGTTCCCTTCGATATTGCCAGTTGTCACCAAGTTCTCCAATTAATTTCTTCTCATAACATGTCCAAAACATTTTGACTGTCTACGTCTAATTTCTCTAATCAATTTACGATTTTCATTTATTTCCTGTAGTATCTGGTCATTGGTTTTTCTGTCTGTCCATGGTATACTTTGCATTCTCCTCAGAAACCACATTTTTAC
Source organism: Cepaea nemoralis (assembly GCA_014155875.1). Classification (NCBI taxonomy): domain Eukaryota; kingdom Metazoa; phylum Mollusca; class Gastropoda; order Stylommatophora; family Helicidae; genus Cepaea; species Cepaea nemoralis. The sequence continues at coordinate 298,011 of JACEFZ010005002.1, read as the reverse complement.
AGCCATCAGATGTTTTTCAGCATGACAGCTGATTGTGCCAAGTTTCACATCCATACAAAAGTACAGGTTCTATGTAGCATCTCAACACTCTTTTTCTCGCTTCAATTGACATCTTTTTATTGGTCAGTATGTTTTTCATCTTGCTAAAGGCTACTTTCGCCATGGCGATTCTTGTTCTAATCTCTTCAAGGCATCTCCCATCAGATGTTATGACTGTTCCGAGATAATTGAACCGATTCACTTGTTGAAGAATATTCCCATTTACTTGTATATTACATTGTCGTATTTCTTTCTTCCTAGTGACGACCATAATCTGTGTATTTTTACAATTTAATTATAACCCCAGTTGTTCTGTGTGTGCAACAACCACATCTACTAATTGTTGCAGATCCTGCTCATTGTCTGAAATCAATACTGTGTCAGCTGCATATCTAATTGATGTTATTGATTATTTGAACACTATCTCAGTACGGATTACCTTCCCCCTTAATAATAGAAACAATAATAATAATAAAACCCTAGTATAACAGCCAGTCCCCTTTTGCTAGGCCAGTGTATTCCACATGGCTAATAACAAGTGCCACACCAGTTATTACTATTACTGAGTCGGGTAGTATTGATTTTTCATTTTTCACATACCTTTATAATGCATATCTTTTATATTGTTGCTGTTTTCAGTTAGCCTTGAATGATGTGTGAATGGTATAATGTATGAAAGAGAGTGATAAAAGGGCAGAATGTTAGACGGGCCTGCGTGCCCAATTCTTAACCCTTTCAAAATAAAGTTTTGTTGTTGTTGTTGTTGTTGTTGTTGTTGTTGTTGTTGTTGTTGTTGTTGTTGTTTCGTACTCCAATGATGATTCCATTTATATCTTCTACATTTCTGAAAATATTTTCACTGTATAGGGAAAAAGATCTGGAGACATTACACGCCCCTGTCTCACACCTCTCTTAATAGGCTGATATTGTCCCACTTTATTATCAATCTTTATGGCAGCTTGTTGTTTCCAATATATGTTAGTTTCTTCCTGACTCTTTGCATGATAATTTGTAGCAAAATCTTCGTGATGTGACTCATTCTACTAATTGTTCTATTTTAATCACATTCCAAGACTCCTGATTTCTTTGGGATTGCAAAAAATACAGTTACATAATTCAGAAGGTATATCTCCATTATCATATAATGTGTTCAGCAGTCGGGTGACTTGATCTAGTCCACATTCTTGTAAAGCTTTAATCATTTCAGTTGTGATGTTATCTGAACCGGGGGTCTTGCTAGCTTTCATATGTTTAAGACCATTCCGAACCTCCATCTTCAAAATTGGTGGTCCGTCATTATTAAATTGAATATCATACCGTTCATCTCTGTTATCATCATAACGGTTTTTCACATAATCTGGCCATTCATGTAGAATCTGATCTTTTATCTATTATGATTTTGCCATCTTTAGATTTTAGACAGCCTTCTGGTGTTGTTGTTCTTTTATTAGTAAGTTCCTAAATTCTTTTGTGCACTAATTTGGTATTTTGACTGTTGTGTTATTTTTCAATTTATATGAAATTTTTCTCAAGCCATGCTTCTTTTGCCTCCTTACATAATATTCTGACTTGTCTGTGAATTTCTTAATATTTGGCAGGATTATTTTTGATGGGTCTTCTTGTTTCCATTAGTTGTAAAATTTCTTCAGTCATCCATTTCTTACGACTCACCTTCTTTAATTTTGGAATAGTTGTTTCTGCAGTCAAAAGGATTGAATTCTTCAACATTTCCCATTGATCATCCACATCTTGAAATAGGATCTCTAGATTAGAAAATACATCAAATTTGTTCTGTACTTCTATGTTGAATTTGTTTTGTATTTCCTTGTCATTTATCAATGTACACAGATCATATTTAGTGTTTCCTGTTATATACTTGACTTTCTTTAACTTTATCCGCAAGGTACCTGTAAGTAATCTTCTTCTTCTTCTTCTGCGTTCATCCGGATTTTTTTCTTTCGGATGTGACTGCGTTGTACCTGTTTACAGCAGAGCTGCGTTCTTGCGCCGTTAGGCCGACACATCCGACTTCTGCGGGCATTTGTTGACTGGGTTAACCTTCCCGGGGGTTTCTTAGGACGTTTGAATCTCACTGTTGTGGTGTTATCCCCCATCCTAGCTGGCCCATATAGAACAGCCAAAGACATCCTGGTCAACCCTCAAGGGAAGGCAGGGGCAGACCATGGGCATTCCCCGCCATCCAAGGAGGCTTCCATACTTGCAGAGCCATCACACAGCGCTCTGGTACTGGGCTCACCCAAGGAATCGTCACGTCCTGCACATGGCTGCTTAGCCTCACTTCCGTATATTGGGCCTTCCGTTCACCATAGGCTGTTCCTCCGGAAACCAGAAGAATGCAGTCTGCAGATGACATCCACACAGTGAGCTTTCGATTAAGACTTTCCACATAATGGATTTGCTATCCAAGCAATATTCCATTTCGTGCCACTAGGACACTTTTTCCACCTTTTATGAAGCCCACACAGTGAGCTTTCGATTCGGACTTTTCACGTAATGGATTTGCTATCCAAGCAATATTCCATTTCGTGTCACTAGGACACTTTTTCCACCATTTACGAAGCCCACACAGTGAGCTTTTGATTCGGACTTTCCACGTAATGGATGTGCTATCCAAGCAATATTCCATTTCATGCCTCTGGGACGCTTTTGTAACCGACATACCTGTGGTATGAAGTGTGGCAGTCTAAATACATCTTCATGCACCTTTAGATGTCAACCTGAATGTAGTTAAAGTAAGCTGTAGTCAACTTGAGCTTGTTGATATCTCCATAGAGCTTGTCCTCAAATGAAGCAGGCGTGGGCCAAAATATCTTTCTCTGTTCTGCATATATTGGGCACTCCTGCAGCAAATGTTTAGCTGTCATTTTACCAGTTCCACAATTACATTCATCGGTATCTCCTATCTTTAGTTTATTGAACAAGTGGTGTTTCAGCCTGTTATGTCCTGTGCGGAGTCTGAAGATTGCTACTTGTTCTCTTCGGTCGAGTTTGTAATATGCATCATCCTTCTGGTGGCCTGGATGCTCTGATTCCCATTTGGTTCTATAAGTGCTTTTTATAAACCTTTTTGCCTCATTATAGGTTATGTCTATGTCAGGCTGTGGTAATCGTCCACCCTCTTTTGCTAGTCTGTCAGCCTCTTCATTTCCAGGTATACTGCAATGTGATGGGATCCACTGTATTACAACTTTTTTGGATTTCTGGCATAGACCATGGAGTGCTGCTCTTAGGTCAGCTAGTTCTGTGCTGTTTTTGCTCTTCAGTATTGAGACAGCTGACTTTGCATCTGTGAAGATAGCTATTTGCTTCTCTTTATTTTCCTCCATCAAGAGCATTTCTGCTGCAGTTTTCAAAGCCTCTACCTCCGCTTTGAAGTTACTTGAAAATTTTCCAGTTGCCACTGACTGTGTTTTTATCACTCCATTTTTTAAATTAAGGAGAATTCCTCCTCCTCCATTTTTAATTGAATCTTTGGCTGATCCATCTGTATATGCATGGGTCCAATTGCTGCTTGGGTAATGTTCTTTTATGTAGTTGAGGGTTATTTTTCTTCTTTCGGTTTCATTCTGAGTGTTCTTTTTCTCAATACCAGGAATGTTTTCTATCATCTCAGGCAGTTGCTGCTGTCTCCAAGCTGGGAAGTTGTGTGCATTGTAAATGGGCTTGACTGTTGATATGTTAAGTATGGGATCTGCCCTAATCTTTCGTTTTGCAGTTTCTACAAAGTTGCTACGCTTCAGTCTTCCTTTTCCAAAACCATTAAACCTGTTATACATAGGGTGGTCTGTCAATCTTCTAAATTTTTCTGCTTGTTGCTGGGCTCTGCTATCTCTTCTGTCCTGCATTGGTTGTAAACAAGTGATCTTTTCTAGTTCATTAATAGGCGTTGTCTTCAGGCTTCCAGTTATGATTCGCATTCCTTGGTTTTGGACTCTACTTATTTTGTTAAAGTTTGACTTAGCTGCTGTTGCCCAAGCTGCAATGCCATATTCCAGTACTGGCCTCACCCGTCCAGTATATAACTTCTTGAGAACTTTCTCATCTGCTCCCCACGTTGTACCAGCAAGCTTTTTCATGATTGCCATTCTCTGCCTTGCTCTTGTTAGATTTTTCTCAACCTGTGTCTTCCATGTCAGGCGACGATCAAAGGTGACTCCGAGATAGTTTGGATTTTCTTCATGGCGCAATATTTTTCCATTCAATACCAGCTTAGGTTGCTGAGTTTTATTTGAGAGGGAGAACACTGTGCATGTTGTTTTCTCCTCACTTATCTTCACTAGCCATGATTTTGACCAGTCCTCTAGCGCTAATAAGGCTTGCTGTATTCTGCTGTTAGCTGTACTAATATATTCTTCAGATGTCCATATGGCTAGGTCATCTGCAAAGGAGGATGTGTGTACTCTGGCTGGAAAATTTTCTGTGATGTCATTTATATATGCTAGGAATAATGTTGGTGAAAGAACTCCTCCTTGGGGGACACCTTGCTCCAACAGCATCATTTTGCTTGTTTGTCCTTGCACTTTTCTCCTGGCAGTTCTGTTCTCAAGGTAGTGGCTGATCCATTTATACATTTTTCCACAAACATGCATTTTTTGCAGTTTTACTTTCAGTCCTTCCTTCCATACTTTATCAAATGCTTTTTCTAAATCTATCCAGACTGCTAGTGTGTGCTTTTTCTCTTGGAAGGCATCCTCTATTTCCTGAGCTATATAGGTTATTTGATCTTCAGTGGATCTGTACTTTCTGAATCCTGCTTGGTGTGGTGTTAAGAGTTTGTTTTCTTCCAGATGCCATGTTAGCCTGCCATTGATAATGCGTTCCATTAATTTTCCTACACAGCTAAGTAGACTGATAGGTCGATAGCCATTTGGTTCTTCCAGGTCTTTTCCTTTCTTTGGGACTGGTATTAGTATAGCTTCCTTCCATGCCTGTGGGACTATTCCTCTCTTCCAGCTGTTATTTAGGACTGCTAGTAGTTTCTTCTTTGCCTTGGTGCCTAGTCCTATTAGCATTTCATTTGTGATTCCATCCTTTCCTGGTGATTTCTTCTTTTTTAGGGTATTCATTGCCTGTTCCATTTCTTCCATTGTTAGATTTGCCATCATATATTCTGCTGCTGTCTCTGTATTTCTATGATGTATCTGTTTGTCTTTGATTGCTTTCTTCTGTTCGGTTGTAATATCAATGTGGTTTGCATTTGCATAGTGTTCCATTAGTGCATTTGCAGCCTTTTTTCCTGTAAGCAAGGCATTTCCTTGTTTAATTGTTATTTGTTTGTTTCTAGGTCCTTCATTGTTCATGGCTTTCACTAGTTTCCATAGTTTGTTTCCATCCCTGTCAAAATTCAGGTTTTCTGTTTTTTCCCTCCAACAATCTCTTGTTGTTTGATTTACTGTTCTTTTATATTTTGCTGAGATGGCTTTGAGAGAGATGTTCGCTTCAATTGTTTGTTCTCTCTCTGCTGTCTTCCTGGCATCTTCAACTTTGTCCTCCAAACTTTGTAGTTCTTCAGTCCAGTATGGTTTGTAATTTTTCCTCGCTCCTCTTGGAATGGACTCAGTGGCTGCCTGTATTATCGCTCTGTTTAGACTTTCCACCATTTGCTTTATGTTGCTATATCGTGTATTTATGTTTTTCACAATATTTGTCTGTTAGTATGGCAAATCTGTCCCAATCTGCTCGTTTGTAATTCCAGCGGGGCAAGGGCTTTTGCTCCTGTGGAACATACTCCATATTCATTACAAGCTTGATTGGTCTGTGGTCACTACCTGCTAATTGGTCCAGCACATGGCGATCGATTTGTGGAGGATGTCTCCTGTGCAGAAAGCTAAGTCTGGAGTAGAAGTGGTAAGCCATCTTCTGGAGTAGAAGCTCGGTGTGTCATCCGCTTTGTTGAGTAGATGGAGATTTGAGTCTATTTCCCAGTCCTCCAATTCATCTCCTCTTTTGTCAGTATCTGGGTATCCCCATCTTTCTGAACGGCTATTAAAGTCTCCGACAATAATGCAGTTTGTGTCAGTTATTTTCATGTTTGAGAGTGTAAGGTCCTTATCTGCTGGGCTATACAGATTGTAGATTCTTATTTTCACGTCCTTTATCATTATATCAACACCTATAATTTCCGTTTGGTTGTCAGAGATCACAGATACTTCGCTGCAAGGTATTGTATTTCGTGTAAGTATTAGAACTCCTCCTTTGTGTCCTTCGCGGTCGAAACGTGTGGCCTGATATCCTCTGACTGAGAATTTGTGATTGGCGTTGAGGTGTGTCTCTTGAATGCATGCCACATCTATTCTATCTTTATGAAGACGCTGTGTTAGGGAGTCTTTCTTCTTGTAAACTCCTTCGGCATTCCACTGTAGTATGTTGAGTGTCCGGGGTATTTGGTCAATAGCTCTTAACCTACTCCTCTGTGCCTTGACTCCACAGCACAAGGGAAGGTGACCACCAGTAGTCATGGGTGGAACCCCTCGAGGCAGGGAGCCCGACACTATCGCCGCCTGATGGGACTTCTCCGGATTAGCACCATAACGATTAATTTTGATTTGTGACATCATACTGTAAGTAATCTGTGGTCACTATAACAATCAGCTGTTTTTGCAATTGTTAACGCATTTCGAAACCTTCTGCTAATCAAAATGTAATCAGTCTGGTTTCTAATCCTGCTATCAGGACTCCTCCATGTCCATAATCTTCTAGGGTTTTGTTTAAACCAGGTGTTTCCTACAATCATTTCCTGCTCTTTTGCCCACTCTACAAGTCTGTATCCTCTTTCGTTTCTCTCTCCCAAACCATGGTTTCCTACAGGGTATCTATCATCTTGATTTCAATCTTTTGCATTGGAGTCACTTATTATGATGATTATTTCGGATTTTATTTTACATTTCTTTAAAGTAGACTATATGTCATTATAAAATTCCTCTACACAATCTTCACTGGATTCCCTTTTTGGGGCATATCAAGATCAAAAACATACTGGCCAATAAAGGGATGTCAAATGAAACGAGAAAAAGAGTGTTGATGTGCTACCGAGAATAATATTTATGCTGAAAGGTCTGCAGCTTAATTTAACTAGTAGAACTCTGTCTGACACAACCAAATAATCTTGAACAGATTTTGATGTTTGCCGATCCAAGATAATTGCTACCCCTCTTTGTCGATCTTCTCCTCCAGAATAAATAATCTTAAAATCTTCATCTATCTTAATGCCTGCTTCTGTCCATCTCGTTTCACACATCCCTAAAATATAATTTTTTTCTCATTCTATTTCTGATTTGATGTTATCTAATTTTTCGTCGTCGTTTAACGTGCTAACATTCCATGTTGCTAATTTTAATGTCTTTGTCCTTGTCTTTCAGTTATCTGTAGTTAGGCGAATCATAATGAACTAGGCACTTTTTAAGAAGGTAGTTTGCCGTTGCTTTCCTTCCTTGACAGTGACCATACTGGTCGGTGACTCCAACCATTGTCTCGTGAAAGAGATTTTCTGCTTATAGTCGCGAAACTTGAGACCATAACCAACAACTATCTGTTGGCTGCCCTTAAAATTTCACCCACCACCTGCTTTTCGTGGCTTCTTGTGAACACTTTCAGTAAACGAATACGAAATAGCACCACATAATCCACAGGAAAACACTATAAACAGCGTCTCCCGAAGAATGAACGTTAGGTCGCCGACATTTTTACCGGAAGGATTAGTCATTCATACATTGCATACAATTCATACATCAATGCAACAATATAGAACAACTTTATACATCCAAACAACAATATAAAACAACTTCATACCTCCAAGCAACAATGTAAACTATCTTCATACATCTACATCCACGCAACACTAAAAACAACTTCATCCATCCACGCAACAATCTAAAACAACTTCATACATCCACACAATTTAAAACAGCTTCATCCATCCACGCTGTCAGAAGTAGGAATGAGTCGCCAAGTTGATTTATTATCACTGGAGGGTAAACCCAAATTTTCAGAAGTGATAATTATTGATCTCTGACCTAGACCAGCATTTGTAAGAAATTGACTAGAGACAATATCTATATGGCTGAAATAAAGATTAAGCCCGTGGACATCCAAGAGTACAGCTGCTAGTGACCCGTAAACAAAGATGAAATTAGCTGGTCTTGATATCTCCCAAGGAGTAGAAAAGGGAAAGTTAGATGCCTAGGTTTATGTTGACAAATGGTCTACTAGACAGGGCAGGTTTCCCCCTCTGACTTATTTTCCTTCCCTGTTATGTAATTAATCCCCCACCAAGGTAATCAAGGCAATTGGAAAACAAAAGTCCATTGGAAAACAAAAGTGTAACAACTGAACTATGAGTTAAAAACAAACTATAATCACTTTTATTGTGTATCATTAATCTCTGAACATATGCATTATAACAATTACATATCTATAGTGGTGAAAAACAATTACATAACTTTAATATAACTTGTATCATGTCTGGATCTGTGTCCGGGTTACATGTGATATACGCTTCTAACAGGATTCCCTATGGTCCGCTGCGGACAGTTATGTTCAGATCAGCACAGCAGATCGGTATTCGAAACAACGCTGGTCCGTCCTGACGCCACCAGGTCCCTTGTTGTCACTGTAGGGAAAATCCTGGGCTCCTGGTGAGTACTTGGAAGAGATAAGCAGGAATGCGTATTATCTAGTTCTACATCAGTACAATCTTAAGTAATACATACAATCTATCACCTCCATATACACACGTCAATGACAAGTCTGGCCGTGTCTCTCTTCTAGCTCTACTGCGTTAACTCTCCTCTTTCTCCCGCTATATCTCTCTCCTACTGTCTAGTCTAGGAACGACTTTTCCATTGTCTAACACGCCTGTAATTACAATTTCTGCCATTCATTGCCACGTCCCGTCATGAGGAATGCCTTGTCCTGAGTCCATGTCACTAGATCAGACACTCGTTTCTTTACAACCGCTACGTTCAAAATTTGGTTTAGCAAATCAAAGGGTCAGTAGTGGTATCATAAGATTATCTGATCTCCGGGAGTAAGTGCCGTGATCAGTCTCTGTGCCAGGCCTAAGTGAGTTACGATGAACTCTCGTTCACCACACACTGGAAGGGCTAAGTGCACCATATACCCTATACCGATTGTGGGTAATGTCTGCACCACTACACCTCTGCTTCAAACACAATCAATAGGCAATATGCCAATGCGCGCTGCGCATAAGAACCCAATGGCATAACACCTAATTCCTCTTAGTGAGTTACTATATGACAATTTGCATCTCAAACATCAAATAAACATAAAGTATGCAAATTCAAAATAGGCATATAATGATATTCCTAATAATGGCATAACAATGAGTTAGTAATAATATTGTATACATACAAAATGAGATATATAAACATTAAAAGAATATGTAAGGAGCATAGTCCTAGCATCGTATATTCCTACGGGTATAGTAAGAATAACACTTATAGCATACGATATAGACAGTAAACTGAAGAATACTAGTTCACAGACCAGTAAAATGAGATACTAATAGTCTCAAAGAACTAGCTTACAACAGCCGACCGATGACGGTCCCGAATTTTACAGGCTATAACTAATATTCATAGAAACTTCTTACTGCACAAGACTCAGACATCTCTATAAAGAAAGCATTCGTTGAGATTGTTCATACCTGTGCTTAAAATCTGACGAATCTGAAGTGAACCGATAAACGCTCTTATCTCTTTGGCACCGTCTGTGTCTCTTTCATTTTACACGTTCCCAGTGTTAATTTCCAGTCGCGATCCATTTAACACTTGATTCAGTCTGCGCATAGTGTATTTTTATTATAATTTTGACACCCGCACTTTCTATAGGTAATTAATTGTCTCTATTAAACCGGCTCCTTTGGACCGGCATGTTTATCAGCTTGATGGCCCTATGTCGACTATTGTCTTCCTCTGAGCGTCTCACGTCTGCCTGAGCGTCTAGCCATACCAATGACCGTGGTCTTATCGACGTCCACCTGTATTATGTTGGTGAAAAGGTGCTGGCGTCAAATTGAACTCATTCCCACGCAGTCAGCAGACTATGGTGGTTGTATTTACTTGCCGGATTTGTGTGCAACCTTACGTCATGGCTGGATAGACGCTGAGAAGCGTGATTAAATCTTTATTCCTCTAATTGGCCCATCAGATGCGTGGACTTAGAAAGTATTCTGGGATGGTAACGCGGCATTTTATGACACGCGCAACAATATAAAACAACTTTACCCACCCACACAACACTATAAAACAACTTCATCTATCCACACGACAATACGAAACACGTTCTCACATATAAACAATCAAGAAATGATTTAACGCAGATGTACGTTCCAGTATCGTTCTTACACATCCTGGTGATTTCTGGATTCTGAAGAGGGGAAGGACAGCGTTTGCAACATTATCCCCAAGGAGATAGTCATCATCATCGTGTACTCTGTAAGCTTTCGTGAACATTCATGCTTCTCCACAGATCTCGGCCCTCGGTTTTCTGGGTAAGTTATGTTCGTGATGTATCCCTCCACGCTACCCTCCTGCTCCACCCAGCATAACCTCAAGGCCCCAAGGTTGACGTTATATGGTGGTCTATTGCCTTGCTCCAGGGGAATGAGGTCGCTAGCCAAATATCAGTATGTCAAAGTATATTTATGTATGACCCGTGGTAACAGCTGATGGGTGTTATTAAATAGATAAACGAATGTACATATATCTGGGTACAATTATTTATGACCTATGGTAAAAGCTGGTGGGTGGTTTTAAATATCTATGTTCTAATACACATCAGCATTCGGTGCCTTTCCGGCTGGTGTGGACGATCACACCTCTTCACACGATCTCCAACGTCATGGATCAGTTCGCGTGTTGACTTCTTTCAGTGCTATGACACAAGACTGTCAAGAATCTTCTCACGCTGTCTTTCTCTGTCTCTCTTACTCCAAGTCTTTTTTGCTGTCACCACATGTTCCAGTTTTTGTCTACTCATAAAGTGCCCCCCCCCCCCCCCAAAAAAAAAAAAAGATGACTGCCTCTTTCTGATGTTTGTTATAAGGTGTCTTTGCAACTCAGCTTTCATTGCAATGTGCTGATTGCTCCTTTTGGCTGTCCAATTAATTTTCAGCTGTCTTCTATAAAACAACATCTTCAAGACTTCCAGGGATTGTTTCCTCTGTTTACTAATTGTCCAGGATTCGCAGCCATATGTTAAAACTGGTTCCATGTGTCGTGTCCTCCTTTAAAGTGTCGTCCCTGAAGTGAGGAGAGTCAACACCCACATTATAATATTTTTTTCCCTATCAATATCCTGGAGAATCCACCAGCTTCCGTCCAACACACTCCATCAGCCCATGGACACCTTTTCCTATCACTCTCTCACTGTCGTACTATGCCCCCTCTCATACTTCCCCAATGCAACATACTCAACAACTCTTGCTTCTAAAAATTAATAAAGATTAATTTATTAAAAGAAAAGTGTAACGTATATGAGACGTGTCTGTGAAGAAATTGTGTGTCGTGTATTCTGATGCAAATGTATAGGTCAGCCTTCAAAGTTCAGGATCAGAGTCCACTCATCATGGCAAGGATTACACGACATCACATGAGTCAGTACAATAGACCTCACCAATTGCCGCTTCTTTTCCGCCAGACTTGTTATCCTCCATGAACCTTGATAACCATGAAATCTGAGTCCCATTCGAAACTACAGTCCTGGAACACTATTAATGTTTGTTCCTAACAAAAACTGTTCCTAATAGTTTGTAGAAAACTGAGATCTCATAATTCCTGCACAGTACAAAAAAAAAACAATAGAACACTGTCCCATGAACATGGCGTTTGTCCTTCTTGCGAAATGTTCTATGGATTTCCTTATTTTCTCGTTATTGTCTTAACGTAATAATGTTCTTGATATGTGGAACAACTACACTTAAATGTTATCTTTCCTCCCATGTGAACCTCAATCACTCTTGGTGTGTTAAAGACTGGTATGACCTACAACTCATTCGGTACTTATCCTGTAGGATACTTCTATCATTCAGCTCCACTGAGCCATGTGTATCAGCTTCTTCTAGCACCGACCCATTTAGAAGGTGGCTGGCCAATCTTTCTGCATCATAACTTATCCGGGATCGGATTTTTCAATGATTCTGTGTGCTTCATCCCGACCAGAGGGAACCTGTAAAATAGATCATACAACTGGTGATAGCCTCCCCGTCACTGATCTCTATTAGATGATCGTGGCCATTGGCCCTTGCTCAGTAAAATACAATGAACCTACTCTGTCAGGGACAGATGACTCAACCCATTGGTTATCATCAGGCCAAGACAAGAAAAAAAATATCAACAAACAGAATGCGGAACCCCGCCCACCAGGGACACCTACTGGAATATCCCAATTATCCCTCATTACTCAATTCTCAACTAGTAAAGCTTATCAACACTTCACTAATCTATTTTCAACTAACAGAGCCAAGTATCACTTCCCTACTCTAGCTAGTTTTCCACTAACAGTGCTAATCATCACACTCTAGTTTTAACAAGGCTACAGTCTATATTAATTAGAACTAATTATAATAGGTTCTACCTTAGGCAACACCGCAGTTAGATCAAATTACATCTACTCTTGCCATGACAGGCACGTGTAAAATTAAATTAACTCAATTCGCACACGGTAGACATTTTCCACTCAGAACCGCAGTGCCGAAGCACGTCCGCCTCAATCAACGATTTTAGTTCAACTCCCCTCTCCAATCATGGTTTTTGGCAACCTCCTAAAATTGGTCACGTGACGTGGTTGATGTCCTGCAGGTGTTATTTGGGCATATCATCCATTGTAAAGAATCTATCTTCCCTGGCTTAGTCACTGTCAGAGTTGTCATCACTTGTTTTGACTCCCACAACAAACTAGCGAGTTACCGTATGGATACAACAACGGGTTTCCCCAACAAGCTGCCCATCTTCTGTCGAGGGGTGACAATCCCAGCCATCCTTCCGTTTTATGTCGGGAAATTCTAAATGAGAGACGGACTGGTTTCTTCCGAGCTGAGTACTTCCGCTCTCAATCCAACCTGTTTATGAACTGTCAAAGCGATGTATGATTCAGCTCACTCACTTCCCCTACACATCTGCAGCTGTTAACTCTTCCCGACCTGTGATGGCTGACATCCGATTGCAACCAGGATCCGACGGGTTCCATCTGTATTCGAATGTTGACAAACTGTCAAAGCGATGCAGGGACCCGTCTCACTCACCACCGAGTGTTCCCAATCCGTCAACCAGATGTAAACACGTGCAGTTACATTTTCTGGATTTGTTGAAACAACCTTTGGCCTCGAACATGCCGCTAATTCAGAACGCCTTTTATTCTCATCACTGGTTAAATCACGTTGGTCTATTATGTGACATAGGCCCCCTCTTAAGAGAGTAGTCCATCTCACTCTTCTCCACCGTGAGTTTAATCCAGATGATTCATTCTTCTTCTTCAGGAGCTGGGTGTCTTGACAAGAAGTCCGCTCCAACATTTTCCTTCCAAGGAATGTACTCCACTGTGAAATTATAAGGTTGAAGTAACAACGACCACCGCATCAAACGGGCGTTGAGCTTCTGAGAAGTAGCCAGGAACATCAGGGGCTGATGATCCGACTGGACTCGAAACTTAACTCCATACAAATATGGCTGGAATTTTTGCACTGCCCATACGAGGTTCAAGCACTCTCTCTCGACGGTTGAATAATTCCTCTCCGCCTGTAGAAGTTTCTTACTTGCGTATGCTACAGGTTTCAAAACCGAAGCATCGTCTTTTCCTTCCTGTAACAGAGCTGCCCCAATCCCAATCGCACTCGCATCCGTTCTCAACACAAATGGTTTGGAAAGGTCAGGGAGCTGTAATACAGGTTTGCTGACCAAGGCCTCCTTTAACTGGCTATAGGCAGTCTCACATTCTGGTGTCCAAATGATTTGGTCCGGGAATCCCTTTTTCCAGGTTTCCGTCAATGGAGCTCCCAGTTCAGTGAAATGTGGGATAAATTTGTGGTAGAACCCACACAACGAGAGAAAAGATCGCACATCCTTCTTCGTTTTTGGACTTGGTGCATTTCTGATTTTCTCCAGGTTATTCTCTTCTGGGACAATGTGTCCTGGAGTGATGGTGTGACCTAGAAATTCCAGAGTCTGGTAACCAATCATGCACTTGGTTGGACGAGCAGTAAGCCCTGCTTCCTTGAGCCTATTAAACACTCTCTCCAAGGATTGTAAGTGGTCATCCAAGCTGTCACTGGAAATCAGAATATCATCCATGAATGAGATGATAGCCGGATCCTGTAAAGGATCTAGTAAAGTCGTCATCATGCGTGTAAACGCACTAGGTGCATTGCTGAGTCCAAAGGGCATGACCTTGAATTCGTAGTGTCCACTGGGTGTACTGAAAGCCAACAGTGGTCGAATCTCCGGTTTGACTGGTATCTGATAGTAACCCCGACTCAGATCCACCTTTGAAAAGTACCGAGCCTTATGGAGCCTAGCGAATAACTGAGTTGGATTCGGCAAAGGTTCCACCTGAAATTGTGTGTGACTGTTCAGAAGTCGGTAATCTATACACAACCGGTGTTCTCCACTTGGTTTGCGTAACAAAACTACCCCCGCATTGTATGGGGATGTGGATGGTGCAATCACGTCATCCTCCAGCAGTTTTTGTATTTCCTCCTCCAGGGCCTTTTCTTTAGAGAATGACACTGGGTAAACCTTTTTACGAACAGGCTCCTGCGTGGTCAAAGTCATCTCGAACTCCACCAACCTCGTTCGTCCTGGTTTATCAGTCAGTATCTCCTTATGAGACTTGAGAACCTGGGTTATCCTTTCCCTCTCCTGGGAGATCAGATCAGGGTTCACTTGCACATCCCTATAGGTTTCCTGGTGTACCAAGGGATATTCCCTGCCCTCGCTGGTTCCCACTTCCGTCTCCACTGCAACTGCCATTGCCATGAGGTGAGCTGCCTTGTCTCCGGGTCTCTCTTCGTATTTCCGCAAGAGATTGATATGGAAAATCTTCGACTTTCCCCGGATCCGGATCTGATAGTTGGTTCTGGATATCACCCTTTCCACGGGAAAGGGTCCTTGCCAACCCATCTCCAGTTTGTTGTTTCCCGTTGGGAGTAGCAACAAAACTTTATCTCCCACCTCTAGAGATCTTTCTTTAGACCTACGGTTGTAGTAAGCCGCATGTCTTTTCCTGGCCATTTTCAAGTTTTGATTTGCCAGAGTCCATCCCTTGTGGAGTTTTTCTTTCAGTTCCTCCACGTATTTATAGGATGAGATCACTTCTTCTGACGTCCCCTCTTCAGTCCAACTCCTCAACATGGCTTCCAACGGTCCTTTGATTGGACGACCAAACAGCAACGTAGCGGGTGGTAATCCTGTTGAGCCATGAGGAACTTCCCGATAGGCAAAGAGGGCCGCTGGGATATATTCATCCCACCTATCAGGTTTTTCCTGCGCTAGTTTCCTGAGCATTGTCATCAACGTGCCGTTGAAACGCTCTACTTGTCCATTGGCTTGAGGGTGGTAAAGGCTGGTATGTATGTGGTTAGAGTGAAACACCCTAAATACCTCCCCCATGAGTTTTCCACAAAACTGAGACCCATTGTCCGTCAGAATTTGATCCGGAAAGCCTAATCTGGTAAAGGCCTCCATCAGTGCGTCCGCCACTCTTTTCGAGTCAATCGTGGTCAACGGTAAGGCCTCACCCCAAATTGTACAGCAATCCACCGTTGTGAGTATATACATGTTCCTCTTCCTAGTCCTAGGAAGTGGACCCACGATATCGATGGCTACCCTCTCGAAAGGAGAGTTCATGATGGGTATCTCACCCAACACCACCGGTGCTGTCCAGTGTTTCGGTGCCACCCTCTGGCACTCAGGGCATGACTTCACATACCGACGCACATCATCTGTCATTCCCGGCCAATAGTAATGGCAGAAAATCCGCTGCATGGTGGCGGCAATACCCATGTGTCCACTAAAGGAGATGGTATGCCCCATATGAAGAATCTGGAACCGGTGAGCTTTCGGGACGACCAACTGACCGTATAGGTTGTCTCCCCTTCCTGCTCTCCTGTAGAGTATCCTATTCTTCATGTAGTACTGCCCCCGTCATGGTGGATCAGCACTTTTCTGCAGCTTTCTGTAGCAAGGACGTAAAGTAGCATCCTCACTCTGGGCAGTTCATAGCTCCCCCGGCATTGGGTTAGTCACAATTGCTTCTGCCTCTTCCGTTCTCGTCTGAGAGCGAGTCTGTATTGCTCCCATATGGATTGGCTCCCTGGGCATTCCCAGAAAGACATACCGGCAACCTAGGATTACTGGAAAAATTGGATCGGTCAATACAGCGGCCTTGATGGTGCCGATGACATACCTTGACCGAATCTCCACATTAGCAATGGGCAACTTCATGGCTGCAGCACTCTTCTGTGCAGGCTGTATCTCCCATGTCTCATCAGTGAATTGTTCTGGATGTACCAGATCCGCAGAAATCACGGCCTCCCTGTCCAGTCCTGTGTCGTATAAACACTCCACTTGACGACCGTTAACCTCTACCAATTCCACTACAGGTGGTTTTTCCTGGTCTGGAGTCTCTTCCTCGGCCTCGACCTGTTCGGTGGGCTCCACCTTAGGTTTCCCGGGGCACACGACGAATTGAGTGTCTCCTGACTTCCCCTGCAGTCAATAGCATTGTGCGTATTTGACTGGCATTGGTTGCACCATTTTCCTGTCCTAGATTTTCTATTGCCGGACTTGAGTGAGCTCTCCTGGTGGCGAGCTTCCTTGTTGACCTTGGCATTTTCCGTGACAACCTCCTTGGAAGTCACTTGACATGCTGCGAAGTGAGGGTTCTTAGCCTTCGATTTGCAGTCCCTCGTATTATGAGAGGGTGACTTACAAATTGAACACCACTTCTCCGACCACGGTCGTTTTGGTGTAGAGCTTGAAGTGCTCTTGCTTCCCTCCTTCTTCTTCTCTGAACTATCCTCTGATTTTTGCACATAAGTCTCCCACTTTTTGGTTCCTGAGTTTTTGGCTTTCTTCTTATCATGTTTCTCCTGACTTTTGGAGTTGGTGGAAAGGTTTTCCCCTACCTCCCCATGTACCTCGACGAACCGTTCTGCTAATTTTGTCACGAGGTCAATACGTTCCGCTCCTTGTTCTCCCAGGAACGTCCTGAGAGGTTTAGACATTTGCTTCTTCAACTGGTCGACCATCATGAGCTCTTCCAGACTCTCATAGTCATGTGCGAACCCAGCCAAATCCATCCACTTATGGAGATAGGATTTTAGACGCAAACTGTAGGCCGCAAACAACTCCCCCGGTTCTTGTTTCGCTGCTCGAAATTTTTTCCGGTAGGTATGTGACGTAACCTCGAACCGCTTCAGCAGAGCCGTCTTTAACTCGTCATAATTGTTCTCATGTCCGGGTGGCAGGCGAGAATAAACCTCGTAGCCGGTCCCGCGTAATCCCTGGGATAGCTTGAGATTCCATTTGTTACGCTCAAGACCCATAGCAACAGACATTGCCTCGAAGCATTGAAGGTACTGGTCAATTTTCTCTTTGTCCTCCTCGTAGACCGCTAACGGAAACTTCATAGCATGGTACCCATGTCTACCTACTGGTGTTGAGCCTGGGATGGAGGAACCTCCAACTGCTCCCTCAGTTTCCCCATTAGATTGACTCTTCAACTCGAGTTCCCTCATCCGGTACTCGTGCTCCCTTTTCTGAGCCTCCTGCTCCGCTTCCCGTTTCCTAGCAGCTTCCTCAACTTCAAGTTTCCTAGCTGCCTGCTTAGCTTCCAATTTCTTAGCTGCTTGCTCAGCTTCCAATTTCCTCGCAGCTTGTTCTGCTTCCAATTTCCTAGCAGCCTGCTCTGCTTCCAATTTCCTAGCTTCTTGTTCCAACTCCATCCTTCTCAATTCCAACTCGGCCTTTCGATCTTCCCTTTCTGCTTGACGATACTCTCTCTCCACTTCCTGTATGTAATCCGTTAGAGCAGAACCCGACAATCCCATGTCTTCCCCCTTTGCCCTTAGTTCTAACGTGGTTAGTTTCGGAGTGGCCATTTTACAGAGAGGTAAGCTAGCAGGTTGAGTAATATAACTGCAAATTAATATACATATATATGACCAAGTACTATAAATCTAGATATTACCACACACAGCACATTCACTCAGTGACAAGAGTAGAATCAGGACCACAGACCTATGCAGACGTGTGAAGTGTGAACAGGTAAGATATTTGTCCTAACCCCTATCCACATTCACTCTAGCTGGATTCTCCAATATGATATCTCCGTCTTATAACTAAGGATCCCTTGTCAAAAGACCCCGTTTACGAGAGATCCCGCTGTACAAAGATCCCGTTATCGAGCCCCCAATAATGTCGTGTCCTCCTTTAAAGTGTCGTCCCTGAAGTTAGGAGAGTCAACATCCACATTATAATATTTTTTTCCCTATCAATATCCTGGAGAATCCACCAGCTTCCGTCCAACACACTCCATCAGCCCATGGACACCTTTTCCTATCACTCTCTCACTGTCGTACTATGCCCCCTCTCATACTTCCCCAATGCAACATACTCAACAACTCTTGCTTCTAAAAATTAATAAAGATTAATTTATTAAAAGAAAAGTGTAACGTATATGAGACGTGTCTGTGAAGAAATTGTGTGTCGTGTATTCTGATGCAAATGTATAGGTCAGCCTTCAAAGTTCAGGATCAGAGTCCACTCATCATGGCAAGGATTACACGACATCACATGAGTCAGTACAATAGACCTCACCAATTGCCGCTTCTTTTCCGCCAGACTTGTTATCCTCCATGAACCTTGATAACCATGAAATCTGAGTCCCATTCGAAACTACAGTCCTGGAACACTATTAATGTTTGTTCCTAACAAAAACTGTTCCTAATAGTTTGTAGAAAACTGAGATCTCATAATTCCTGCACAGCAAAAAAAAAACAAAACAATAGAACACTGTCCCATGAACATGGCGTTTGTCCTTCTTGCGAAATGTTCTATGGATTTCCTTATTTTCTCGTTATTGTCTTAACGTAATAATGTTCTTGATATGTGGAACAACTACACTTAAATGTTATCTTTCCTCCCATGTGAACCTCAATCACTCTTGGTGTGTTAAAGACTGGTATGACCTACAACTCATTCGGTACTTATCCTGTAGGATACTTCTATCATTCAGCTCCACTGAGCCATGTGTATCAGCTTCTTCTAGCACCGACCCATTTAGAAGGTGGCTGGCCAATCTTTCTGCATCATAACTTATCCGGGATCGGATTTTTCAATGATTCTGTGTGCTTCATCCCGACCAGAGGGAACCTGTAAAATAGATCATACAACTGGTGATAGCCTCCCCGTCACTGATCTCTATTAGATGATCGTGGCCATTGGCCCTTGCTCAGTAAAATACAATGAACCTACTCTGTCAGGGACAGATGACTCAACCCATTGGTTATCATCAGGCCAAGACAAGAAAAAAAAATATCAACAAACAGAATGCGGAACCCCGCCCACCAGGGACACCTACTGGAATATCCCAATTATCCCTCATTACTCAATTCTCAACTAGTAAAGCTTATCAACACTTCACTAATCTATTTTCAACTAACAGAGCCAAGTATCACTTCCCTACTCTAGCTAGTTTTCCACTAACAGTGCTAATCATCACACTCTAGTTTTAACAAGGCTACAGTCTATATTAATTAGAACTAATTATAATAGGTTCTACCTTAGGCAACACCGCAGTTAGATCAAATTACATCTACTCTTGCCATGACAGGCACGTGTAAAATTAAATTAACTCAATTCGCACACGGTAGACATTTCCACTCAGAACGGCAGTGCCGAAGCACGTCCGCCTCAATCAACGATTTTAGTTCAACTCCCCTCTCCAATCATGGTTTTTGGCAACCTCCTAAAATTGGTCACGTGACGTGGTTGATGTCCTGCAGGTGTTATTTGGGCATATCATCCATTGTCAAGAATCTATCTTCCCTGGCTTAGTCACTGTCAGAGTTGTCATCACTTGTTTTGACTCCCACAACAAACTAGCGAGTTACCGTATGGATACAACAATGGGTTTCCCCAACAAGCTGCCCATCTTCTGTCGAGGGGTGACAATCCCAGCCATCCTTCCGTTTTATGTCGGGAAATTCTAAATGACAGACGGACTGTTTTCTTCCGAGCTGAGTACTTCCGCTCTCAATCCAACCTGTTTATGAACTGTCAAAGCGATGTATGATTCAGCTCACTCACTTCCCCTACACATCTGCAGCTGTTAACTCTTCCCGACCTGTGATGGCTGACATCCGATTGCAACCAGGATCCGACGGGTTCCATCTGTATTCGAATGTTGACAAACTGTCAAAGCGATGCAGGGACCCCTCTCACTCACCACCGAGTGTTCCCAATCCGTCGACCAGATGTAAACACGTGCAGTTACATTTTCTGGATTTGTTGAAACAACCTTTGGCCTCGAACATGCCGCTAATTCAGAACGCCTTTTATTCTCATCACTGGTTAAATCACGTTGGTCTATTATGTGACACCATGTAACATGCAAGAACTCTAATACATACATGCAGTTAAATGTAGGGTTGTCCTGGGAGTCTGTGCTCGCGTCCCAAGGACAGATGTTTTGCCTTTGTTGTATTGTATCAGTGTCTGCTGACAATAGCCTTGATGTTGTCTACTACTATTGTTGACCTTCCCCTGGTTCTAGACTAGATCTTTGTTTGATCTATGGGTACAAGTGGGTAGACAGCATTGTATGATGGACTAGAACAAGAATTAATTAACGCGCCATGAAGACAGGACAGAGATGTACTAGAGGAAGAATGAATAAATGCACAATGAAGACAGAACAGAGATTGACTAGAAGAAGAATGAATGAATGCGCTATGAAGACAGAACAGAGATGGACTAGAAGAAGAATGAATGAATTCGCCGTGAAGACAGAACAGAGATAGTCTTGCGGGATAATCTCGGCTGTCAAAACTCACTCACTGGCACCTTGTCATCTTGACAGACGAAAGTTTGTTACATTATACTCCCCCCCCCCCCCCCCCCCCAAAAAAAAATGGCGTACTAACCTTTCAGTAGCTTTCTCGGCCTGCCTAGTTTACTCCAGAGAAAAGGGAACACCAACACGCCTGGAGCAAGACAAGCTGCAGAAGCTGCCAAATCAACAAAGCAATGATCTAAATGTCCGCCTGTCGAAGCTTCGATCCCAGACCAGTTGTCGACCAAGGCTTACGGTCGTCTACCCTGCCATGACATTTAGTCTTTAGGTGTAAATGAAAAGTCTGTAGAAGATGGGAGTCTGTTTACGTAGCCAAGTCAGTTCACGATTGACAGCAGTCTGTGCTTGAAATCATTCGGCTCTCAGTGTTTTATGATTTAAACAATTAAAAGAGATGGATATTTGAAGGTGTCAGATCATGGCGGAAGACTGGGTGTTGAAAGTCTTTTCATTTACAGCTTGCATTGTGAGCTGTGCATGATCGGATGTGTCCATGCAACAGTAGCAGCCTTGGAATGATATCCGAGACAGTTTGCATTGAACATCTCTCTTGGAATTCTTGAGAGTGGCTTGATAAATGAGATCAGTAATGGTGGCATTAGGATGAATTAAATCCTAAGAGAAGTACACCGTGCATGTTCCAAAACATCATCATCATTATCATGTGCCCTGCCAGTTGACGTAAGCGCCCATGTCTCGCCACAGATTGCGGTCTTTGGTGTTCTGGATCAACTCTGCTGATGATATTCCTCCATGCCACTGTACCAGTCCATCCAGCATCATTTCTCTTGGTCTGCCTTTGACTCTCTTTCTCTTGATCTGTCCGGTTGTCACGATGTTCTCCAATGCCCCCCTTCTCATCACATGACAAAAGAAAGCCGTTTGTCACTTTCTTATTTTTGTGTATAATGTTCTAATTTCATTAGCCTCTTTCAGACAATCATTGTTAGTTATTCTGGCAATCCATGGAATTTGCATCATTCTTCTCAGGAACCACGTCTCCGTGCTTCCAAGGTCTTCCTAATTGTTTATTTACACTCCAAGATTCACTGCAAAACAGGTTCTATGTGGTATACTTTACTTACTTAGTATTTCAGGATCCTCGCCGATGCAACGGAGTTCGTGCATTGAGCTGAGTTTCTCCAGACTCAGGTTTGAGTTAGGAGGAAAACGGAGCACTTATGGGTTAAACCGTGTGCCGTGATGTTGATCCAACGACTAAACTAAACTAAACTAAACTTCTATGTGGTAGCTGTAATTCCCACAGGCTGGTCGATGTTTTGAATTGTTTTGTTTTACATTACTCGACCCAAGAGGCATCCACGCCATAGACTGGGCTATTATCTCTAAGGTGGCACCCCTATATCTTCTCAACCACCACTAGACTGTCGGGATACATTTCCCCATTAACTCAGCTGTCATATCGCTCGGGTTATACAGTCGCAAGTCTTCGAAGAATTGCAATCGGCGCCGACCTTGCGTCCACAAAAAGTGAGAAACTGATGGCGCCACTTCTTGCGCCCACTCACATTATGCGGAGATCTTGAACTGTCAGGAAAGTCTGGCTGCATTAAGATTTAGATTTGTGGCTCCATTGCCATACACCTGGAATGCCATACACCTGGATCAGGCTATGGATTGTAAGACACACTTTGCACGGCATTAGTTTCAAAAGAATGAAAAGTGTGCAAGACGTTTTGGTGCAAGTACGAAAACGTCACGATAAGGTCAGTTAGACTTGAGCTGTCGTCCACGTCGGACGTGGTTTCTGGTCACTAGGGCACGGCTAATATTATGCCGCTATTTTAGAATAGGTTGTGTATTGTCAGGTATGTTTGGGACTTTCTGTGGAGCGACTGCTTTGTTTCCGACATGTCGAAATCGTCGTATTAAAATGGACTATGAGAAGAAAACCATCCAGCGTCGTCTTGTGAAGGTTTGGTCGCAGTGGCCGTTTTTGGTTTTCACTTTTTACTTAACAAACAAGGAGGAATGGAAGGTATAAATAAATATATATATTATAAACCACATCGCTCCTTGGCATCCATGTAGTTTTCTTTGGTCATGTGATAAGACGAGAGGCATTGAAGAACCACGTGACAACTGGAAAGATCGAGGGGAAGAGAGGCAGTGGCAGACCAAAAGAAATGATGCTGGACGGACTGAGATGGTGGCATGGAGGAATATCATCAGCAGAGTTGATCCAGAACACCAAAGACCGAGATCTGTGGAGAGCCATGAACGCCTACGCTAGCCGGCACGGCACTTGATGATGATGATGATGATGATGTAGCATTCAAGGTCTGAGGCTTCTGACAACAAAAGGCGATCCTTCTGTTTGTAGTACGTCAGTCATACTTTCAGACAGGACATTGTCTTCTGGCTTCTCCTAGTGTATGTGTGTATGCGTGCGCCCGCGCGTGTGTTTGTCATATAACGGTGTTTGACGTCATAGAAACTTCACTATGCGATTGGGGCCTCACAGCAGTAACTTATAACCCACCCGTCTTAGTCAGGCGACGAGTGTACACGAAACAGAAGACTACTGGTCTGTATCGTGCAGTGCTGTCGTTGGTTTGATCTTATTGCAGGAGTCACCAGACAAAACACTGAAAACCTCTGACATACGACAATGTGGCACATTTTGTCAACTAATCACCGCCATTTGTTGCAGGAATGTTTAAGGCAGAATGCCGCCTGCTACCATGCAAACTTCTGACAACCAATCACCGCTATTTGATGCAGAAATGTCAACCCAGAGTGCAGCCTGCTACCACACAAGATGTCGTTTATTTCAGTTTTGGTGTATCATAATATATAATAACACAGCCGTAGTTGGTAGCAAGGTAGAATAGAAACTTGTCAAACACGATGCAGAACAGCAGAGTTTCTGTGGTACTGACACTGTGTCTTCAGTTGTTTGGGATACTTACGTGTATTTATTGTGGTAAGTTTGTATCATCAGTTTGTATCATCAACCAACTCACACCAAGCCCTCCTATCCTCCTGAGCTATCCCATGCAGCTCTTTCATGTCCTTCACATTTTATTCATGTCCTCCTCTACTTCAGTTCTCCATGTGTTGTTAGTTTCTCCTCTGTTCATGTCCGCACTCCTTCAGTTCTCCATGTTAGTTCCTCCTCTATTCATGTCCGCCACTACTTCAGTTCTCCATGTGTTGTTAGTTCCTCCTCTATTCATGTCCGTCACTACATCAGTTCTCCATGTGTTGTTAGTTCCTCCTCTATTCATGTCCGCCACTACTTCAGTTCTCCATGTGTTGTTAGTTTCTCCTCTGTTAATGTCCGTCACTACTTCAGTTCTCCATGTTAGTTCCTCCTCTATTCATGTCCGCCACTACTTCAGTTCTCCATATTAGTTCCTCCTCTATTCATGTCCGCCACTACTTCAGTTCTCCATGTGTTGTTAGTTCCCCCTCTATTCATGTCCGTCACTACATCAGTTCTCCATGTGTTGTTAGTTCCTCCTCTATTCATGTCCGCCACTACTTCAGTTCTCCATGTGTTGTTAGTTCCTCCTCCATTCATGTCCGTCACTACATCAGTTCTCCATGTGTTGTTAGTTCCTCCTCTATTCATGTCCGCCACTACTTCAGTTCTCCATGTGTTGTTAGTTTCTCCTCTGTTCATGTCCGTCACTACTTCAGTTCTCCATGTTAGTTCCTCCTCTATTCATGTCCGCCACTACATCAGTTCTCCATGTTAGTTCCTCCTCTATTCATTTCCGCCACTACTTCAGTTCTCCGTGTTAGTTCCTCCTCTATTCATGTCCGTCACTACTTCAGTGCTCCATGTTAGTTCCTCCTCTATTCATGTCCGCCACTACTTCAGTTCTCCATGTGTTGTTAGTTCCTCCTCTATTCATGTCCGCCACTACTTCAGTTCTCCATGTGTTGTTAGTTCCCCCTCTATTCATGTCCGTCACTACATCAGTTCTCCATGTTAGTTCCTCCTCTATTCATGTCCGCCACTACTTCAGTTCTCCATGTGTTGTTAGTTCCCCCTCTATTCATGTCCGTCACTACATCAGTTCTCCATGTTAGTTCCTCCTCTATTCATGTCCGCCACTACTTCAGTTCTCCATGTTAGTTCCTCCTCTATTCATGTCCGCCACTACTTCAGTTCTCCGTGTGTTGTTAATTCCCCCTCTATTCATGTCCGTCACTACATCAGTTCTCCATGTTAGTTCCTCCTCTATTCATGTCCGCCACTACTTCAGTTCTCCATGTGTTGTTAGTTCCTCCTCTATTCATGTCCGCCACTACTTCAGTTCTCCATGTTAGTTCCTCCTCTATTCATGTCCGCCACTACTTCAGTTCTCCATGTTAGTTCTTCCTCTATTCATGTTCGCCACTACTTCAGTTCTCCATGTGTTGTTAGTTCCCCCTCTATTAATGTCCGTCACTACATCAGTTCTCCATGTTAGTTCCTCCTCTATTCATGTCCGCCAGTACTTCAGTTCTCCATGTTAGTTCCTCCTCTATTCATGTCCGCCACTACTTCAGTTCTCCATGTTAGTTCCTCCTCTATTCATGTCCGACTCTACTTCATTTCTCCATGTGTTGTTAGTTCCTCCTCTATTCATGTCCGCCACTACTTCAGTTCTCCATGTGTTGTTAGTTCCTCCTCTATTCATGTCCGCCACTACTTCAGTTCTCCATGTGTTATTAGTTCCTCCTCCATTCATGTCCGCCACTACTTCAGTTCTCCATGTGTTGTTAGTTCCTCCTCTATTCATGTCCGCCACTACTTCAGTTCTCCATGTGTTATTAGTTCCTCCTCCATTCATGTCCGCCACTACTTCAGTTCTCCATGTGTTGTTAGTTCCTCCTCTATTCATGTCCGCCACTACTTCAGTTCTCCATGTGTTGTTAGTTCCTCCTCCATGCATGTCCGCCACTACTTCAGTTCTCCATGTGTTGTTAGTTCCTGCTCTATTCATGTCTGCCACTACTTCAGTTCTCCATGTGTTATTAGTTCCTCCTCCATTCATGTCCGCCACTACTTCAGTTCTCCATGTGTTGTTAGTTCCGACTCTATTCATGTCCGTCACTACTTCAGTTCTCCATGTGTTATTAGTTCCTCCTCTATTCACGTCCGTCACTACTTCAGTTCTCCATGTGTTGTTAGTTCCTCCTCTATTCATGTCCGTCACTACTTCAGTTCTCCATGTGTTATTAGTTCCTCCTCTATTCATGTCCGCCACTACTTCAGTTCTCCATGTGTTGTTAGTTCCGACTCTACTTCAGTTCTCCATGTGTTGTTAGTTCCTCCTCTATTCATGTCCGCCTCTACTTCAGTTCTCCATGTGTTGTTAGTTCCTCCTCCATGCATGTCCGCCACTACTTCAGTTCTCCATGTGTTATTAGTTCCTCCTCTATTCATGTCCGCCACTACTTCAGTTCTCCATGTGTTGTTAGTTCCGACTCTACTTCAGTTCTCCATGTGTTGTTAGTTCCCCCTCTATTCATGTCCGTCACTACTTCAGTTCTCCATGTGTTGTTAGTTCCTCCTCTATTCATGTCCGCCTCTACTTCAGTTCTCCATGTGTTGTTAGTTCCTCC
This sequence comes from Cepaea nemoralis, assembly GCA_014155875.1. Lineage (NCBI taxonomy): Eukaryota > Metazoa > Mollusca > Gastropoda > Stylommatophora > Helicidae > Cepaea > Cepaea nemoralis. Next base: position 271,278 of record JACEFZ010005002.1, on the reverse strand, counting down.
TCCATGCATGTCCGCCACTACTTCATTTCTCCATGTGTTGTTAGTTCCTGCTCTATTCATGTCCGCCTCTACTTCAGTTCTCCATATTAGTTCCTCCTCTATTCATGTCCGCCACTACTTCAGTTCTCCATGTGTTGTTAGTTCCCCCTCTATTCATGTCCGTCACTACTTCAGTTCTCCATGTGTTGTTAGTTCCTCCTCTATTCATGTCCGCCTCTACTTCAGTTCTCCATGTGTTGTTAGTTCCTCCTCCATGCATGTCCGCCACTACTTCAGTTCTCCATGTGTTGTTAGTTCCTGCTCTATTCATGTCCGCCTCTACTTCAGTTCTCCATGTGTTGTTAGTTCCTCCTCTAGTCATGTCCGCCTCTACTTCAGTTCTCCATGTGTTGTTAGTTCCTCCTCTATTCATGTCCGCCTCTACTTCAGTTCTCCATGTTAGTTCTTCCTCCATTTCATGTCCCCTGTGGGTTCCAGATAAAAGTCTTTCTAGTGATTCTACCCTAATGGTTTCTCCTTGTTTGCCCTATCCAGCACCAGAATTGTTTCCTCATCTCTAGGTTCACTGGTCTGTGTTTAGTCCTCTCCATGAGCTCCTCATTGATGATTCTGCCATAGCATTTATTCCTTCTATTTGGCGCAGGCAACAATTAGTGAATGTTTGTTGTTTATTTGTAATCATTTCATCCGTTCTTGGTGTTTCTGACCCATACAGCAGTACCGATTTAACGTTAGAAGTCAATATTCTAAGTTTACACAACACACACACACACACACACACACACACACACACACACACACACAGAGATAGAGAGAGATAGAGAGAGAGATAGAGAGAGATAGAGAGAGAGAGATAGAGAGAGATAGAGAGAGATAGAGAGAGAGATAGAGAGAGATAGAGAGAGAGAGAGAGAGAGAGAGAGAGAGAAAGAGAGATGTCCTTTGGTATTCTACCGTCATCCATCCTCCTAATGTGTCCTATCTATCTAAGTCTACCAAGACTAAGCATGGAAAAAACCGTCACACAATCTAATATTTACATTGGTTCAGTATTTGTGATTTTGTCCTGCCACTTAATACCAAATATTCTTTGTAGACACTCATATGAACGCTGTTTAAACGTTTCTTTTGGTGTGAGTAAGTTGTCCAGGCGTCACTGTCATACACAAGAGTACTAAGGACACAGGCTTGATAGACCAGGACTTTTGATTTGGCAGTAAACTTCCTATTCTCCCAGACTCTTTTTCTTAACCTGTTCATTGTTGTTGATACCTTACCATTCCTGATGTTGATTTCCGGATCTAGCGATAATTTACTGTTTACCTCTGATTCAAGATATGTGAAATTTGCAATTGGATTAACTGGAGTTATTAGGCACAGAACCACACCTATTCCCACTCCAGCAGTAAAAGAATCTATCCCTCTGTACGCCAAATCCATTTGTATTTACCAATTTACATGCAGATGCAAGTCTACCTACATCGGCAGAACAGAGCGGCAGTTACACATATGTGGTGGGAATAGGCGTGGTTCTGTACCTATTGACTGGAGCTATTAGGTACAGAACCACACCTATTCTCAACCCAGCAGTAAAAGCATCTACCCCCTCCGTACGTCACATCCAATTGTATTTACCAATTCACATGCAAGTGCGAGAGACTACCTACATCGGCAGAACAGCGCGGCAGTTACACATCTCTGGTTTTAATAGGTGTGGTTCTGTACCTAATAACTGGAGTTATTAGGCACAGAACCACACCTATTCTCACCCCAGCAGTAAAAGAATCTACCCCTCTGTACGCCAAATCCAATTGTCTTTACCAATTCACATGCAGATGCAAGTCTACCTACATCGGCAGAACAGAGCGGCAGTTACACATCAGGGTTGTTGAACACATACTCAACTGGGTTGACAAGATACTACAGACAGGCGATGGAATCATGAGAAACACCACAAATACAAACTTCCGGCGTCGTCCTTTACACGGCACGTCATGGAAACCAGTCATGTAAATGATAAAGATAACACTTTTCGCGTGTTGTTTAATATACATAATTGTCGCTTGTTAAAGTTTTCAGAGCCATAATGATTAATCTACATAGGCCAGTTTTGTGCAAACAGAAAGACATGATAGTCAGTATGAAATTACCGTGGCAGACAACTGACATTACCGTGAGAACATATTTCAGGTTGAAGGGTGTTTCTATTTATTTTACTCTATGTTCTGTTAATTTTGCAGTATGTACCTGACGTGCAGACCGTGTCGCGCTGTGTTATAACGTGCTGGTATGGGAGCCGGTCGTTCAGAAAGCAATGGCAAACTACTGAACGTAAAAACTTGCCTAGTACATCAACATTAGTTGAAAAATGATGGTGTTGACTGCAACGCCCTGCAAGGGACATGCAACATAACCCTGACGAGATGCAGTGAAATATGCCAGGCAATAAATCGTGCAATCTATGATTTGTGTCTTTGTTATTCAAATTCACTACTGGAAAACGTTGTTTTGATATGTGAAATTGTCTCAGTTGGACGTCGCTAATAAAGATAAAGATTAACGGTACCCCGTGTGCACATTGTTTCATAATCTGTGTTTTATTTTTGCTGATTGTTAAACCAAATTAATAACAATCATTGGAGAATTAGAGAAAGCAGATAGTAGGCGTTGTTATTCTTTTCCAGAGTGGGTCAGACTTACAACATCATCTGCAAAAAGCTGCTGATCAGTACGCTCCTAATTTTGGTCTTGGCCTTCAATCTCTAAGCAATGCAGAGGCCGCCATCTGAGCGGGAGTGAATGTATATACCACCATCCTGATCATGAAAGGCATATTTAAAAGCCGTGAAAAGTATATTCTAAGAGGATGAGAAGTGCACAGCCTTGCTTAGCGCATGTTGTTCGTATGTCTCGTAATGAGGCACATTCTGATTTCCTAGAAACAAAACTCGGTTGGTAGAGAAATCTTAATTCCAGAGTCTGTCGCAACTAACATTTATTGGTGCTATGTGAATCCTCTCTCTCTCTCTCTCTCTCTCTCTCTCTCTCTCTCTCTCTCCTCTCTCTCTCTCTCTCTGTGTGTGTGTGTGTGTGTGTGTGTCTGTCTGTCTATCTCTCTCTATGTCCGCCTACCCCTGTCTCTCTTTTTCACATTAACTATGTCCAAGTATCAAGTTCTCTTTCTCACTCTTTTTCTCTCTCTTTCACGTTCTCTCAGTCTCTCGTTCTCTCCCTTACTCTCTATCTCTCTCACTCACACATACTCTTGTCTGTGTATTGTGTTGTGTGTGCGCGAGTGCGTACGTGCGTGTTTAGCATTGGCCAGGCCATTCCTCAATTTAATAAAATCATGTACATACTTACAATGACTTTAAGGATCTTACATCCAACAACAGCTCTCACAGCCTGGGTTGATAATTAATATAATTAATTCTAAATATAATGCATATCTTGTTGCAGTCAAACAACGGTGTCCATTAAATATAATGTTTCTTTTGTTGTTGCAGTGAAACAACCGTGCCCTTACAGCGCCGAGAACATCGACCAGGCGTATCAGCACTGCGCGGCACTCTCTCATACATCCAGCTTCAGCCTTGTACTCAAGTCTGGCCATTTCCCGCGACTAGAGCCTGAACTGACCAATGCCTTTTTAGGCTACTGCTCACACGTACAAGAGATTAACTCTTGTGTCCTAGGCCTGCTCACTTCCAGGGACTGCGATCAGGCATTATCCGAGCTGTATTTGTCCTTGGCGACCAAGTCCAGCTCGTTGTGCTCGGCTAATGGATCCCTAGGGGATGATCTAAATGAATGTTTAGAAGCGCCCAGTTCTGTAAACCTGGAGGACATTGACCGATGCAAGCCCAGCAGCTTTGATTTCACTTTGTGCAAACGATTGGCAGACGAGACCAGAAATACTGACAACAGTAAGCGAACACACACGGACCTACCTACCTACCTACCTACCTACCCGCCTACCTACCTACCTACCTACCTACCTACCTACCTACTAACCTGTCTGTCTGTCTGTCTGTCTGTCTGTCTGTCTGTCTGTTTGTCTTCTTGTCGATATATCTATCCATCCATCCATCCATCCATCCATCCATCCATCCATCCATCCATCCACCCATCCATTCATCCAGCCAGCTAGCCAGTTATCCATCCATACATTCATTCTACCGTCTACGTACAGAACCCGCCCAGACCTTTCGGAGCACGCTCATTGAATCACTCAGTTCACAAACGCTGGTATAGTTATGTAACCCCAGACATATGAAAGCCCGTGTCACTGCCATCACCTCCATCGTCATGCTGTTGGCGGTCAAAGATCGGGCAGCACAAGCTTCTTGAACAGTTCGGCCCTGGGAGTATTTCAGGACCAATGCTCCATTAGGAGATCAAATGAAGAAGGACGGAAAGCATTTTTGACAATTATTGTTCACCACTGTTGAATTTGCCGGCTCCGTGGCGGAGGCATTATAGACGCAATTCGTAGTCCCGCATACCCGCGTTAGAAACACAGCAGACCGCCATGCGTTTTTTATTTCGAAATAGAATGGGTGCCAGTCGTTCAGAAAGCAATGGCAAACTTCTGAACGTAAACTTTCCAAGAGATCACAACAGCAAAAAATGCTGGTGTTGACTGCGACGCCCTGTAAAGGATATGCAACTAACTTGTTTTTAACTGTTGAATTTGAACGTTAGAGAAAGAATCTTATAATGCCGGAGATCGTGTTGAAGTAAAATACTGGCATAACACGAGCTGCGAACATGGAAGAGCGCCCGCTCATACACACCACCGTGTCTCAGAGACTAGAATACTTAGGCAATAGTAAACATCACAGTGACTTTTAGAGAATAGTCATAGAAGGTGGGGGTCCTAGTAGAAGAGGCTGCGGTCGACCAGCCCGACAGTGAACACGGGACATTAAAATACATGAGGCAGGGGAACTTGCTGAGGAACGAGAGTTTTTCAGATAGTTTGGGGTGAGAGTGACGTTCTGCGGATGATTTAAAACTGATGATGATGGTTGTTGGCACATACAGGATGTATCAACCGCACCATGTGGCTGTCAGTATTATTGGATAAATCACCACAACAAGAGAACTTGATGCTAAGCTTTACTAGAACAAACGTCGCAAAATGGACGTTGCTGCTAAAGCCTTCGCCAACACACAAACATACACCGACACAACTACTTGAAACACTTCACGTGAAATATATATATATATATATATATATATATATATATATATATATATATATATATATATATATATATATATATATATATATATATATATATATGATATTGCACATTCGGAGCAAGTCGCCGCTGAACGTGTAGCATGGAGGGCAAATATAAATGGAATAAAGACAAAGGAGCAAATTATAGCAGATAAGTCACACACACATAGAGTGTGAGACATAAGATGGGTGCATGATAGTGGAAATGACTATATGTTCGCATGCATCCACTTTGGACGAACATTTACAGCGCGAATTGGCCTTATCTGTCACATTCGTCACCGCCATGGGTTGTAGTTATTATACCTTTTTGAAGCACAATGTAACAAACTATCGTCTGTCAAGACGGCAAGGTGCCAATGTGTAACGTATGGGTAATCTTGTTGGTATTGCTAATATTGTTGGCCATGTTATCAGATAGGAAACTCATAAAATACTTAGTTGACTTCCACAGTACTGGAGGTGCTTTGTAGTCGGAGGAGTCAATGATGTTCAATTGGATATTGCTCTTCCAACAGTAGCAAGGCATATCCCCTCATATTTCATCGATGACTTTGACCCTCCTGATGACATTGTTCAGCATTCCGATTTCTGCTCCAGTGTCAGCCAAAAAGACCACAATTCCCAGTTGAAGACATGTGCCAAACATATAGCCATACTTACAGAAAACAAAGGGAGAAAGGGGAGGGAGGGTGGAAATCGGAGAGAGAGAGAGAGAGAGAGAGAGAGAGAGAGAGAGAGAGGGGGGGAGGTGAAGGGATTATTACATAGGGCAGGCTAGTCAGACCTTGCCCATTTGGGTACCAACACTACACCATTTGGATGTGACTCATCTTCTCACACCAATCTATGATGCAGGCCTTTATCTTTTATACTGACTAAATATGTCTCCTTCACTCCTGCGCTGTGCAGGTGAATCATCCTCATGTTTTCAAGGCCCTGTCTCCGAGATTATCTGGGTGGCTATCAGCAAGAATGATACCACCACACAGTCTTGGCATTGTCTCTCTTCTCCATGATAAATGGCTATGTAACATCACATCATATATATATATATATATATATATATATATATATATATATATATATATATATATATATATATATATATATATATATATATAACGTAATATCAAATCATATTTATAGAGAATACTAATTTATAAATACTTCCTACATCAACACACACACATAAAGAAACTCACTCTCTATTTAATATAGATATAAAGAGATTATAGATGACAGTTAAGAAAAGTATCATCTATAAAAGAATATAAGTGAAATTGCAATGCAAAACCAATGGGTGGTCTCGAGGTATGGTGTCCGCTTCGAGTGCTGGAGGTCCCGGGTTCAAGCCCCGGCGAGGACTGGGATTTTTTCACGTGGACTTCTAGTAATAAAATTTCCCCTGGTCTCTGGGTAGTGAGATCGGACGCCCGTGTGTATTGTTGTGCACGTAAAAAAAAATCCCTTGGCAGTTGGAAATCGAAAAAGAGTAGCCTAACGGCGCTGCCCGGGCAAAATTTTGAGTTAAAAATCTACCCAAAGTTTTTCTGGATCTTTGCCGGTGCTACGGAGTTCGTGCACTGAGCTGAGTTTCTCCTGATTCAGGTTTGAGTTAGGAGGAAAACGGAGCATTTATGTGTTACACCTGTGAACCGTGATGTTGATCCATCGACTAAACTAAACTAAACTATTTCAGAAAAGGTTCATGGTAGTTATCTTCCTAATCCTAAGCTTCACACGAAGACTCTGAATGAATAGAGAATGTAAATCCAGCAACTAGTTAGTTAGTTAGTTAGTCTCAGTTCCAACTTCACAGCAACGGGTCGTCCCCATTATGCTTTCCTGTGCCAGTGAATATCACACAAAACGCTCCCCACTGCCCAAAGTGAAAAGTGGAAAAGACAGGAGTCTCGACAAACAACAGCCCGCACAGATACACTGTGCATAATGCCGCCGCCAGAATATCAACACACCAGTCCCCCACGAAACACCCAATTCATCTTTGATGGAATCGGCAGTCATTTCCCCATCTGGATGTTTCCTAGATGTTCACCCACACAGTCCACGAAAATACAGTTCATCACCGACAGCAGTGGCAGTCAACCAGAAGCCCAGCAGCCACGCATTTCCGCACAAGGCAAAAACCGGTCAACTCTGGGACATAGCCACTTGCCATCGCTCCGAACATGCAGTCACGTTCCAAAAAAAAAAAAAAAAAACTTGGGCAGATTCAAAAGCATTTCACACGAAACTCACAGCTCACAGTGTCGCGCCACGCACTCACTCAGGAGCAGGGCAACGGAACCATCAAGCCTCCTTAGTCGCCTCTTACGACATGCGTGGTAGGCTACAGTGTTGCTATTCTTTGCTTCCCTTATGGGCCCCGGCAACACACGGGAGAATCCAGCAACTAATTCTGGACAATGCTCACACTGGTGATTGATTGATTGATTGATTGATTGATTAATTTAGGAACCGACATCACAGCATTCGGGACATTCCCATAAGCGCTCCGTCCCCATCCCCAGCAGCCAGCGAAGAGTTCCAACACTAATAGTTCCAGTAGCAATCTGGTTATATGTCCGTCTCGCCTTTCCTCTGAGCGTCGAGCGTCGGCCAGATCCCCTCGTCACACCTCGCTGTCTGATTCTTACCAGACTATGGTGATCCATCTGCTCCTTCGAGGTGTACACGTGCTCCCACAAGGCCGCAACCACGTCTGCCGGTGATGTGATTATCTACACAGACGGTTCGGTGTCAAGAGGCGAGAGAAGTGGCTGGGGGTTCATAGCCAAAGCTAATGGTCGACGTTTGGTACAGGAGAGCCTGGCATATGATACCACAACATCCAGCTTAAGAATGGAGGTGGAGGCAGTCACTGCGGCTTTCCGCTGGATGGAGAATACGACACACACACACACACACACACACACACACACACACACACACACACACACACACACACACACACACACACATCGTGATTGTAACTGACTCAGAAAGCATACTGACGAGGGTGAGGACGGGCAGGCTTCGTGTGGAGTGGCTTGCTTCGCTTCGGAGGTCACGGGTGACAAGCATCGCCTGGATCTTTTCTCCGGGGCATGCCGGTGTGCTGGGAAATTAACAGACTGACACATTGACTGGCTCTGCAAAACTTGGTGGAGTATTGATACATGACAATGTAGACGTGGTTGCGGCCTTGTGGGAGCACGTGCACACCTCGGAGGAGCAAATGGATTACCATGGTCTGGCAAGAATGAGACAGCGAGGAGTGACGAGGGGATCTGGCCCACGCTAAACGCTCAGAGGAAAGGCGAGTCGGACATATAATCAGATTGCTACTGGTACTATTGGTGTTGGAACTCTTCGCTGGCTGCTGAGGATGGGGACGGAGCGCTTATGGGAATGCAACGAATGCTGTGATGTCGATTCCTAAATCAATCAATCAATCAATCACAGTTATAAACTATACTGCGGGGGAAAACAGACCACTGAAACTGAGGATGTGGGAAATTGGACAGTTGAAACACAACGAGTAGGGATCAGTTTTTTAAAATAAAGGGGAAGGGGGAAAAGGGGGTAGGGGTTGGAGGAAGCAAGGGGGATGGGGTTGGTATATTTTGTAACCGAGGACGTGGCCGACATTGGACAGCAATCATCAATCAGGTGCCGTCTCCACAATGAATGTTGGTTGCAATGGATCTCCAACACCGTCTGTCTCTCGCCCTGATTGCACATTCTGTCAGACTGATGTTCTTTGAATAACGAAGACACAAACAATAGATTGCACGATTTATTGCCTGGCATATTTCGCTGCATCTCGTCAGGTACATACTGCAGAAATCACACAACTTACGTGAATTAATTAGATAAATCCTTCAAACTGAAAATTACACATGTTCGCACAGTAATGTCGATTGTCTACCACGGTAATTTTAAACTGACTAACATGTCTTTCTGCTTACACAAGGACGGCTTACGAAGGTTGATTAGTATAGCTTCAGCAAACTTTAACAATCGACTACTTTGTGTGTTGAACAACACACGGAAGGCACTGTCTCTTTCAACCACGTGAGCAGTCTCGAGCACATGTCTCTCGACCGATGAAGCCAGAATTTTCCGGTGTGTCGGCCTGCCTAGGCTACCATCTTCTGTGTGTAGTATTTGTCCAACCAATTCGGAATATGTTCCGAAACCCTGCAATGTAACTGTCGCTCAGTTCTGCCTATGTAGATAACCTCGCATCTGCATGTAAATTGGTAAATACAATTTGATTTGGCGTACAAAGCTACAGGTTCTTTTAATGCTGGGACTGGGATCGGTGTGTTTCGGTACCTGATGACTAGAGCTGCAGCACAGAATGTTCGCTCGACTGCTGTGGTGAGCTGGTCCCGCAGACGTTGCATTACGTCATCTCCTCGGAAGGTTAGCTGGATGAATACTTTGAGGTTAGGGACTGTAGTTACTTCTGATTTCGTTTTGAAAATCAACAGCCCAACAGCCCAAACCGAAATCAGAAGTAACTACAGTCCCTAAACTCAAAGTATTCATCCAGCTAACCTTCCGAGGAGATGACGTAATGCAACGTCTGCGGGACCAGCTCACCACAGCAGTCGAGCGAACATTCTGTGCTGCAGCTCTAGTCATCAGGTACCGAAACACACCGATCCCAGTCCCAGCAGTAAAAGAACCTGTAGCTTTGTACGCCAAATCAAATTGTATTTACCAATTTACATGCAGATGCGAGGTCATCTACATAGGCAGAACTGAGCGACAGTTACATTGCAGGGTTTCGGAACATATTCCGAATTGGTTGGACAAAATACTACACACAGAAGATGGTAGCCTAGGCAGGCCGACACACCGGAAAATTCTGGCTTCATCGGTCGAGAGACATGTGCTCGAGACTGCTCACGTGGTTGAAAGAGACAGTGCCTTCCGTGTGTTGTTCAACACACAAAGTAGTCGATTGTTAAAGTTTGCTGAAGCTATACTAATCAACCTTCGTAAGCCGTCCTTGTGTAAGCAGAAAGACATGTTAGTCAGTTTAAAATTACCGTGGTAGACAATCGACATTACTGTGCGAACATGTGTAATTTTCAGTTTGAAGGATTTATCTAATTAATTCACGTAAGTTGTATGATTTCTGCAGTATGTACCTGACGAGATGCAGCGAAATATGCCAGGCAATAAATCGTGCAATCTATTGTTTGTGTCTTCGTTATTCAAATTCATCACGGGAAGACTGATGTTCGTCTATCGCTTGATGTTATCTTTCCACTTGTATTGTTGTCTACCTCTTGCTGGCTTGCCCTCAACCTTGCCCTTGAGTATGGTTTTTACAAGCGTATTATGTCTTTTAATGTGGCCAAAATATATCACTTACCTCTTATTTATTTCTTTAACCAACTCTCTTTTCATTCCTAGATTTGTTAGAACCTCTGTATTTGACTGTCTCTGTTTCAATGAAATACGACATATTCTTCTGTATATCCACATCTCCAGAGCATCTATTCGACTTTCTAGTTGCTTGTTCAATGGGACGCAGAGGTGTTTCCAAGGCACCAGGGCCGGGTTATATACTGGCCAAGACCTATTGACGCGTCCTCGCCGAGCGTCCTGGGCAACAGGTCCCTTCGGGGTCCTGGCTGAAGTCAATAGGATCGCCGATTCCTCCGAAGTCGGAGAGTGTCTGCCTGTATGGCGAGGAACCACCAGTCTGCACACCAATAAGCCAGACATGGGACAACGGATACTCACGCAAAGCTCAGGTCCTGTATGACATCACACTGATGTTGGACAACAGGATGCCTTCATCCGACATACAGGACTTTGCGTTGGAGCTCAAGCCAACGAACACAAGCAAGCAAGCAAGCTTGTTCAATGTCCAGACTTTCGCGCTATATAATAGTGTTGAATATACATAACATTTGACAATTCTCATTTTTAATGCGTTGTTAGTCTCTTTAGATGTTAACACTGATTTCCGCTGAAAGCATTTTTGCCACTCCTATTCTCTTTGTGATTTCTATTTCACTTCTGCCATCATCTGTTATTACATGTCCAAGATAGCAGAGACTTGATACTTGTTATAGTATCTTCCTGTTTACTGTGATGTTCACTGATGACCTCTCCTGTCCATTGCTAATTATCGTAGTTTTCGTCTTTATGGTGTTGAAATCTAAGCTACATGCTGCAATGTAATTAGTCGTTCATGTTGTACTCTATCAAAAGCTTTCTTGTAGTCTATAAAACAGACATATACATTTTTTGAACTTTTATGTATTTTTCAATTAACATCTTCAAACAGATTATTGCTTTTTTGGTGCCGCTGTTTGTTTTTTTTGTTTCTTTTGCGGAACCCAAATTGTGCTTTAGCTTCCTCCTCGTCTATTTTATTTTGAATTCTTTCTTGAATGACCTTGAGTAGTATCTTAGTTATATGGCTCACTAGGCGAATAGTTCTGTAATCCTCACAATCAACATCTTGACTTCTTGGGTAGTGTGATGAAAATGGATGTTTTAATATCACTGGGAATGTACCCAGTATTATATATATCATTAAATAATTCTATGATTGTATCAGTGCCAAAGCTGGATACAGATTTTATAATCTCTGTTGTTATCTTGTCAGGTCCTGCAACCTTTCCTTCTTTCATCTTTTTAATAGCCTTCTTTACTTAAGTCTTTAATATGTTTAATCCATCTTGAGTATTATACAATGTTGGTGATTATTGACCCTTCTGTTCCAGAATAAATCGTTTGTGTATTCGGTCCATCTCTTTATTATGTTGGTATTATCAATTATAATTTCTCCATCTTTCCCTCTGATACAACCATTTCATGTTATACTATTTTTCTTCTTTGTAACTCTTTTTATATTTTCATGCAATTCTTTCTAGTTGTGTTTTATTTCTAGATCCTCTATTTCTTTGCATTTTTCTGCAACCACTCTTCTTTGGCAACTCTGCACATGTGACGTATTTCTCTGTCTATATACTCTGGAGTTTTCATTACTTTATTTTATTTTAGTCATTTTGCTCAAGATTTCATCGGTTATCCATAATTGCTTTTTCTTATTTGATTTATTTGGTTGTTTCGGGATTTGAGATTTAAATTTTGAGCACAACCCACTACTGGCAACGCTGATCGCAATTCCGGTAGGAACCTAAGACATATCCACGTCAATATGGAAGCACTAGACTCGAGTTTCGCTCTCGTTTGAGCTCGTCAGTAGTGCATATCTTTGACCGGATCCGGAAACAAAACCCGGATCACTGGCGTGTGAAGCGGGCGTGTAACCACGCTGCACACGCTGGACACAACCAAATTATCATAACAGAACAATACAACGTCACCCATCGTAGGCTGTAGCTCAAGATTTGACTGATCGCCGCGAATGACGTCCGTCAATCGATGTGGACACAAACGATCAGGTTTTCTCATGGCAAGGCACACCAGGCCGCCTAAATTCCAGCGAGCAATAATCAAATTGATTTATTTGGTTATTTCGGGATTTGAGATTTAAATATTGAGCACAACCCACTACTGGCAACGCTGATCGCATTCCGGTATGAACCTAAGGCCCATCCACGTCAATGTGGAAGCACTAGACTCGAATTTCGCTCTCGTTTGAGCTCGTCAGTAGTGCATATCCTTGACCGGATCCGGAAACAAACCCGGGATCACTGACGTGTGAAGCGGCCATTTTTCTTATTTACCTTCACTGGCTAGGTGATAGTTACAATTTGTATGCTAGTTTTTACACATTCCCACTTTGTATTAATTTTATCTTAGGGATTTTCACATCAATATTGTTCCATGCTATCAACACATTGGACATCACGAGTGCACAAATGGCGGGAAAACGTGGCTGCCAGCGAACAACGGGAGAAGCAATAGAACCGTTGGAGAGGGCACCAAGAGGCGCCGTCCTTGTATTATTGGGTCCCTCAAATTGCCACCTCTTGAGGAATGTTATTTCCCGAAACACACATTCTATTACTCTCTTTGTGTTCATATTTACGCTAAATATCTAATTATAAATTTTTCTGTTCTTGAATCAAGGAAACACAATGGAGGACATCGGAAACCAAGAAACGGACTACTTTCTTGAAGTGAGCTTATGTATCTACTCGTCCGTCTTCGTCGGGTGCCCATCTGATACTGCTATTCTCACCTTGCTGTACACAATTGAGGACTGGATCCCGCCACGACTAGGCGCAAACGCCAGGGACATCCTTCGCATTTTACGTAATAGAGACTTGATTTTTACCTAGAGTAATGTAGACGGGTAATTGAAGTTGATGTAACTGTTCCACTTGTAACTTTTTGGGCTGTTCGGATGTGTTTAGGTTCCGTTCAGTCATATTTCTTCACTCCTGGGAAGAGTAGTGCCTTGCGATCTTTATATTTCATCTTTATTATCATCATTATTAACATTATTATCATCATCTTTATACCACCACCATAATGACCATCGTCAGCAGCATCATTAACATCATCATCGTCATTATCATCA
>JACEFZ010005002.1:127500-255000 GCA_014155875.1 Cepaea nemoralis | reverse complement strand
GTGGACGGACAGTAATAGTAATGAGGATATATTGAAAGAAGTTAACCTACAAAGATAACTGGTTACTGGCACCTGTAGAAGACAGTCCACATTCCTTGGGCACGTCAGTGAGAAGGGGAAAGCCAGAGTGTGTCGTGATAACAGGAAGGTTGAGGGAGAACAAGACATACAGATGTTGGGCATGGAGGAACATCAGTATAAGAAATCATTGGCAGTACATGAGGCAGACGGATGTGGAAGACATGATCACCAACGCCACACGGCATGGACTATAAGAAGATTGGCAGTACCCGAGACAGAAGGCTGTGGACAGACATGATCACCAACGCCACACGGCATGGTCTATAAGAAGATTGGCAGTACCCGAGATAGAAGGCGGTGGACAGACATGATCACCAACGCCACACGGCACGGCCTATAAGAAGATTGGCAGTACACGAGATAGAAGGCTGTGGACAGACATGATCACCGTCGCCACACGGCATGGACTATAAGAAGATTGGCAGTACCCGAGACAGAAGGCTGTGGACAGACATGATCACCGTCGCCACACGGCATGGACTATAAGAAGATTGGCAGTACCCGAGATAGAAGGCGGTGGACAGACATGATCACCAACGCCACACGGCACGGCCTATAAGAAGATTGGCAGTACCCGAGATAGAAGGCGGTGGACAGACATGATCACCAACGCCACACGGCACGGCCTATAAGAAGATTGGCAGTAGACGAGATAGAAGGCTGTGGACAGACATGATCACCGTCGCCACACGGCATGGACTATACGAAAAAGAATATATCGAGCCGTTGGGAAAGAAAAGTGTGTGTCTATCCGAGATCGGTCGTGTCTGACAGATCAAGTCACATTTTGACACAAGACTTTAACATATCCAGAGAATATACAATCCTTAAATTGAACATTTCGTGCGTACTTAAAGCCTTAAAGCACTAGAACTGAACATTGTGGAGAATGTAGATGCTAATATAATGATGATGATGATGATGATGATGATGATGATGATGTCACCTGGACATAAACATTCTCAATTGAGCATATTTTAACACGGACATTTATTGGGATTTATAGCTTCATACAAATACCACTAATTATAGCTTTTATGTGACTAGACTTGTGTTTATTTTCTTCATGAATTGCCCACATACTCTAGTCACACCACGTGACTTTGAATATGTAACACGTCATCAGTTTACACACACACACACACACACACACACACACACACACACACCACACACACACACACACACACACACACACACACACTCATCTTGTTTAGTAAGTGTCCAGGTCTCACGGGCGTATGTTGCAAGGAAAAGATGCATTCTCTTAAAAATCTAATTTTTGTAGTTCTATCTTTCCCACTGCACAATTTATTCAGTTGTTTTAATCTCTGAAGAGCAACAGTTAATCCTCTTATGAATTCTTTCTTTGTGTCACCATTGTTGGTAATCAATGACCCAAGATATTCGAAATTTTCCACCACCTCCAATTTTTCCTCATTAACATATATTTCTTTCTCCATAGCATTATCTTTGTTTTTGCTATGTTAAGACATAAGTTGTGATTTTCGCTATTATTTTGGGTTGAGATTATTAGTTTTTTCTATACCATTCTGTGGTGTTGATAGTAATACTGCATCATATATATATATATATATATATATATATATATATATATATATATATATATATATATATATATATATATATATATATATATATATATATATATATATATCTTCATGTGTGCATGGTTATTATTGTAAACATCTCACTGAGGTCAGTTGGAGACCACATAAACAGGTAATGTATCTAACATTATGTGAATTTATTTATTCATGTGTGTGTGTGTGTGTGTGTGTGTGTGTGTGTGTGTTTGAATGTGTGTTTGAATGTGTGTGTGTGTTTCTACGAGTGTGTATGTGCCTTTGGTTTGCTTTGAGTTTTTGTTTGTTGCTGTTGTTTATGTTTCTCGATGTTGAGGCGTCATTGCATGATATCCGCAGATTGTGAGTTAACCCACTGTATGATATTCGTTGATTGTGTGTGAACCCACAATGTGATATCCGTGATTGTGTGTGAACCCACCATATGATATCCGTGATTGTGTGTGAACCGACTGTATGATATCCGTTGATTGTGTGTGAACCCACCATATGATATCCGTGATTGTGTGTGAACCCACCATATAATGTCCGTGATTGTGTGTGGACCGACTGTATGATATCCGTTGATTGTGTGTGAACCCACCATATGATATCCGTGATTGTGTGTGAACCCACCATATGATATCCGTGATTGTGTGTGAACCCACCATATGATATCCGTGATTGTGTGTGAACCCACGATATGATATCCGTGATTGTGTGTGAACCCACCGCATGATATCCGCAGATTGACTCTAGCCAGTCTCCATCAAGCACCAAGGACATCTAGAAAACATCAACAGCCACAATGCCATGGAACATTGATCCACTTTCTGAGACTCAACAGAGATGGCCTCTACACACCAATGGCTGGGTTTCTGGGATAATCTCACCAAGAAGACACCCCTAACCTCATTAGTATGGGCAATACATTCGGGTATTGGTTGACTCTCATAGAAGTCAGGGAAGATATCGTTTCATAGGAAACACTAGCCATCACAACACGTGAATCGTTTAGACACAGCAGGGTTGGGAAAGGCCTGCTTCAAGTGACGACAACGCTGCGCCGAGGGAACCATTGTACACCTTCAAACATCCTCACATGGAGGGGGTCGTTTCAAATCCCGGTGTCTCTTCAGCTTTTAGTTACATTGCCTGGTGCCCTTTGACCCCTAACTAATTTACTTTCTTGTGAAGGCTGTACAAGATGTCAAGGACACTTGGATACGCTTTGAGAAGTTTGGGTATATGGTGCTAATCTCATAATTATAACAGACCAATCAGCACACTAGACTCAATGTCACATCTGCCGCCTTGACTTCCCAAGACTTCAGTAAGTGCCCATCAATAATTTTGAATAGTTTCCCCATGCCATGTCGATGGCTTCGGGGCTTCCCCAACAACTGCCTGTAAGTGAATGAGTCTTCTCTCGTAGATAGCATCATGAGGAACAACACTGTGCACTCTGTAACACCTGTAGGATCTAAATGTGTGTACACACGAATCCACATGATAAGAATCGACTTTGTGGTGGGAAAGTTTTCTTATTCTTGCCAGGGAAGAGACCGAAATACCTACTCTTTACCACTATCGACAGCCGAGATATTTTTTAGCGAACATACGTGATCATCTGTGAGTTGCCTGCTTCCAAGAAGCTTAACATCCGATTCCAGTACACAAGACATTGGCAGCGCCTGGGAGCAGCTGTCTGTTACATCATCATCATCATCATCATCATCATCATCATCATCATCATCATCATCATCATCATCATCATCATCATCATCATCATGTGCCATGCCTATAACAGTGGGCTGTCATGTTTGGCCATCGCACACGATCATCAGAGTCGTGGATCAGCTCTCTGTTCTTGTCTCGACCGTACCACGTGGCCAAGCCATCCAGATATTTACTTTCCTGCCTTACCCTTGTTATTTTTCGCACAATCCTGCCAGTTGTCACCAAGTCCTCTCATTTATTTATTTTCATAACGTGTCCAAACAAATTTGACTGTACACGTCTAATTTCTCTAATATGTTTACGGTTTTCATTTGTTTCTTGTATGACTTGCACACTGGATTTTTTTGTCTGTAATGGTATTTATTTTACATGTTCTTCAGAAAACAGATTTCCATCTTTATTAAATGTTTTAAAGCCTGTCTGCTCATTGTCCATGTTTGACATCCACACATCAGTACATGTTCTATGTAACACTTCAACACTCTTGTCTGCTCACTGTCCATGTTTGACATCCATACAACAATACAGGTTCTATGTAACACTTCAACACTCTTTCTGCTCACTGTCCATGTTTGACATCCATACAACAATACAGGTTCTATGTAACACTTCAACACTCTTGTCTGCTCATTGTCCATGTTTGACATCCACACATCAGTACATGTTCTATGTAACACGTCAACACTCTTGTCTGCTCATTGTCCATGTTTGACATCCACACATCAGTACATGTTCTATGTAACACTTCAACACTCTTGTCTGCCCACTGTTCATGTTTGACATCCATACAACAGTACAGGTTCTATGTAACACGTCAACACTCTTGTCAGCTCACTGTCCATGTTTGACATCCATACAACAGTACAGGTTCTATGTAACACTTCAACACTCTTGTCTGCCCACTGTTCATGTTTGACATCCATACAACAGTACAGGTTCTATGTAACACTTCAACACTCTTGTCTGCTCACTGTCCATGTTTGACATCCATACAACAGTACAGGTTCTATATAACAATTCAACACTCTTGTCTGCTCACTGTCCATGTTTGACATCCATACAACAGTACAGGTTCTATGTAACACTTCAACACTCTTGTCTGCTCACTGTCCATGTTTGACATCCATACAACAGTACAGGTTCTATATAACAATTCAACACTCTTGTCTGCTCAATGTCCATGTTTGACATCCATACAACAGTACAGGTTCTATGTAACACTTCAACACTCTTGTCTGCTCACTGTCCGTATTTGACATCCATACAACAGTACAGGTTCTATGTAACACTTCAACACTCTTGTCTGCTCACTGTCCATGTTTGACATCCATACAACAGTATAGGTTCTATATAACAATTCAACACTCTTGTCTGCTTACTGTCCATGTTTGACATCCATACAACAGTACAGGTTCTATGTAACACTTCAACACTCTTGTCTGCTCACTGTCCATGTTTGACATCCATACAACAGTACAGGTTCTATGTAGCACCTCAACACTCTTGTCTGCTCACTGTCCATGTTTGACATCCATACAACAGTACAGGTTCTATGTAACACTTCAACACGCTTGTCTGCTCACTGTTCATGTTTGACATCCATACAACAGTACAGGTTCTATGTAACACTTCAACACTCTTGTCTGCTCACTGTCCATGTTTGACATCCATAACAACAGTACAGGTTCTATGTAGCACCTCAACACTCTTGTCTGCTCACTGTCCATATTTGACATCCATACAACAGTACAGGTTCTATGTAACACTTCAACACTCTTGTCTGCTCACTGTCCATGTTTGACATCCATACAACAGTACAGGTTCTATGTAGCACTGATCCAACAGAAGGACACCTGTTCTCGGCGCAGGAATCTACAAGGCCAGACCTTCAGTCGGAGGCAGAGATGTATCTCTGAGAGTTTGCACCCCTCCAAATGTTTTGTGTTTACTCATGATGGCAGAAAGTATTCTCTTTAGCTGTTGCCTTCCCTTTGAGCCGTTTTTGAAACTCCTTATGACTGAGAGGTTTTTCCTTGGAGATAATCTCTCCCCGAGTCCAGTCCGGCTTCAGAGACTCATCGTCTTCGGCAAGTTCAGCCTCCACTGTTGGAAGATAGATCTGGATTGTCCTGTTCCAGCGAGACTCAGCCGTTATGATTGGTACATACTTGCTGGATGTCTGCCCCATCCCTGCTTCCCTGTTGTACATTCAAGTTGTCAATGTTGCCGCCATTGTTTTGACTGCATTCGACTAGCCTCACCAGTTGTTCCGTCTTCATTCTTCCAAGATTCAGCTTGTTGACCCTCGCGTGAAGCTGATCAGCCTTTTCTGATCTCATGGCAAGATCAGAACGTTCGCTTGAACTGGATATTGTTAATATCGGAGGGACTGTGGACATATTTCTGACATGAGGCTGAAGTTTGGGTACGTTTTCATTAGCTACTGTCGGCAGACGGCGCGGCGGTGGGTTGGCTCTGTTTTGTATCTGATCCAGTTTGCTACAAATTGTCAGCATGGCGTCATCTACGAAACTTTCTTTATGAAGATCTCTGGCAGTATGTTTGAGTGTTTCCTTGGCATCTTGAGATTCTGGTGGCCATGGATGAGAAACCCAAGGGACGGGGTAATCTGCCGAATGCTTAGTCCGATCCTCCGAAGCTAGACCACGAGTACCTTGGTCGTGTGGAAGATGTTGTAATGGGTTGTGTTTATCCCTGCTTGCGTGAAAAGACGACAAGGAATAATCCTTGCAAGGATCCGCATCTTCTGGATGAATAATTGACTTCCCGCAAATATTTTCTGTCAGTACCGCATTTCTCCCCAAGCTTCTGTTTTCGCTGCACGCTTTTATAGAAAATCGATCAGCAAGGCCACTTACATCCTGCCATTCTGACTTGAGAAAACTATTAGAAGTACTTGTTTCTGCCCGATTCCTGTGTATTCCTTCAATGATCTCCCTTTCACCCCGTGTTAGTGTGTTCCTGTCTCTAAGAAAGATGTGTGTCGGGTTTGTGCGCGCGCGACGGGATGCGACACCCATCTCAAAGTCTCTGGGTACTGCCACGTTTGATGAAAGCTTTTGGTATTTTCCCAACAAATGTCGAGAATTTCTGGCGATCTCCCTGTAAAACCTGGACATAGAAAAATGGCACTCCTTGTCCGATGTCCAGTCATTTAGTCGTATGTTCACGTGACTGGCAGCCATGTTTCTCTGTACCTCTACCCGTGGTTAGACAGCAACGTCACAGATTACTCCACAAGGACGCTTCTGAAAAACAGGCAATACAAATTTTCTTTCTGGATAATAAAATACTTAACGATAAATTTACGTGAACATTTTACAGGTCAAAACAAGAACACATACTCAGACAGCGACTGGTACCATTAGTACTGGGACTCTTGGGGTTTTGAAGATGAGGACGGAGCACCTCCTGGGATGCCCTGAGTGCTGTAATGGTAGTTTTTAAACTCAACTCAACATTAAAACAAAATCAACACATCGTAGTTATTGAAGGGCCCGGGCTCATGACTTTTACCCTGGCATAGAGGTCGGCATGGCTGATAGGTTTAACACGCTGGGTTTCTCTGTTGACCGGTCATTTGACTTAAATAAATTTTGACTTTTAGTTTAGAGAACAAAGGCAAACTAAAGACAGTAATATTGCCTAGTAAATTACAAATAGCCAATAATAGACGGGGTTGAGTGCAGCGCGCTGTAAAAAAGACATTATATATATATATATATATATATATATATATATATATATATATATATATATATATATATATATATATTATATAATCTCATCTCATCATGTTCCTCTTGTACCATGCGGTGTCGAGGTGAAGTATAAACAGCGGGGGAGTGCCCGCTTATGGGCTTCATTTATCGATATTCCCATTGACTGTGTTATTCCTGGCATCCATTGTTTACGTGGTCGGCCTCTTCCTCTGCTTCCCTCTGGTCTGTACATCATTGCTTGTTGTGGTATACTGTTGGTAACCTACCTGCATGGCAAAACCATTTGACTTGCTGCCTTCTAATAAACTCTAGCGCAGCTATAACCCCCACTTTAGTCCTGATTTCTTCATTTCTGATCTTATCTCTTCTTGATACATCTCAGGAATCTCATTTCTGTTGTTTTGATTTTTCTTTTCTCTTTTTTTGTCATTGGTAACATAGAGTTGGTAGGAAGATTGTGTTCTAAAGTGCTTTCTTAATAGCTATTGATACATGTTTATTCTTTAGTATTGGTGCCATTTGTCCAATGAGTTGGTTTGCCTTATTGCATCTATTTTCGATATCGTCTTCTGATTTGCCATTTGATGATATTATACTTCCTAGGTAATTAACAATCAGCTGAAAGATGCTGATGTTGACAGCGATGTCCTGTAAAAGGATATGCTGTCCTGTAGAAAAGGTACTTGAAACTCTTTACTTTTTTCAAGGGACGTTCGTTTAGGTGAATTGTTGTTGTTTCTTCTTCTTTAGTTATAGTCATTATCTCTGTTTTACTTGTGGTGATTTTTATGTTATGTTCCCTACACATTTCGTTTAGACTATTCATGTGGTCTTGCAATTCAGCTTCTAATTTTGCTATTAGTGCTTGGTCGCAAGCAAACAGGAGTTCCCTGATTGCGTAATTTGCAGATGGTTCTTCTTCTGTATTCTCGTCATGCGGTGTTCTTGCGGTCTCTGTTTGGTTGGTTTCCTTACATATGTTGTCTATAAATGTTATGAACAAGAGAGGGGACAGGACACAACCTTGTCGTACTCCGAATCTTATGGTGAAGGGTTCTGAGTGTCCTCCCGTTGCTCTCACTATGCATTCGCTGTTGTTGTGTAAGCTTCTGCATAGGTTTGTTAGATGTGTACTCACTCCATATTGTTTAAGGATTTCCCACAGCTTGTTTCTATCTGCTCTATCAAATGCCTTTGTCGTTGAATTCGATTGATTTTTCTATAAGTTGTCTAAGAGCAAAAATGGCATCTGTGCATCCTTTGTTTTTCATAAATCCAAGTTGTGTTTCGCTTAGCTGGGGTTTTGTCCATATATATATATATATATATATATATATATATATATATATATATATATATATATATATATATATATATATATATATATATATATATATATATATATATATATATGGTTTGCCTGCGACTTGCTTTGCCTGTATATCCGGTTGTAAGTGCATGGACATTGCCCGCAGACTTGCTTTCTGTGGAAATGCATGCCATGTCTGCTTTAAGCTCTAGATGCTGCTTGTGAATGTAAATGTGACCTTCACTTGGTAAGTCAATGTCCCTTTTACACGCCTCAAGCCACACTGGGCATATGGTTCAGGACCCATATCTGTATATACCAATCGGCACTCATTTGGTGCTGTGGTCAGTATCTCGCCGGCCGCCTTCTCTTCCCAATACATTCTAGGTACCAATGCAAGGCTGGATCGACATTTTGTTTTAAAAAATCCAGAATTCACTCAGCTGAGGATTGAACCCCTGACTCCCGGGTCAGCAGGAGAGTGTCAAGCCACCAGGCTACCGAGGCTCCACCTCTTGTTCTTGCTGTGATATTACTTAAATTTTTCTGTGAAAGTTAATGTTTATTTCCAGGTTGTCTAGCTCGGATATGTTCCACGTAGGCATCTTACGCAACTTTAACATTCTATCCCAGCGTAACTGACATTTGATATAATAGGCTGTAGCCAACATCAGCATCTACCCCGGAGTAGGTGATGTTTGGACCAACTGGCATACCATGCACCAATACCAGCGGGAAGAAGCATAGACAGGGCTGATATCGTCAATGCAGTACGGACCTAGTGGAAAAGAGTGACGAGTCTCTGATACAGGTTGGATTACACGAGTTGGGAGTGAAGCCTGGCCTATGCCGTCGTCTTCGAGGAAACATTACAACTCCTTACGATAACAGTGAGTAGAGATACTCTGAGATGGCTGTTGCATCAGGGGATTGATCTCGCTTGCAGAGATGTCGATCATGGCAACATAATACACTCACATAGCAAACATATTTGCACTCGTGACCATGCTCGGATAAGAAAGCATTATGCAAAAACATTATCATATAATTCGCCTACCCACATAATACACATTCACTTAGTAGTACCATAGTAATTGGGGCTCTTAGTTGGCTGTTGAAAATAGGGACGGAGCAGGTATAGGCAATGTCCCTAGTGCTGTGACTCAGCTTCACGCACTGAATGACAAGCATACACATCTCATCTCATCTTTTTCCTCTTGTACCTCGCGGTGTCGAGGTGAAGTATAAACATCGTGAGAGTGCCCGATTATGGGCTTCATATATCGACATTCCCAAGGACTATCCCCTCCGTCCAACGTTTACGTGGTCGGCCTCTTCCTCTGTTTCCATCTGGTCTGTACATCATTGCTTGTTGTGGTGTGCTGTTGACTGGTAACCTAATTACATGGCCAATGTGTGTGAAACACGAGAAGCGCCCATGTACGACCTTTATGTTTCCAAACTTTCAGCAGACATTTTTAACACGTACGAAACAAATACAAAATATGACTAATAAGCTAAACAGATTTTGCACTCTTTCCCTTTGAACTCAAGCCTAGTCCATACACGTACTACTATTTCTAGTACACTGGAGTGACTTTTGCGTGTGGGTTAGCTTTCCCTGTTACAAGTGTCCCTCGCTATCAGGCGAACCCACTCCGAATTACAAATACACTGATTCAGGCGCACGTTTCCGCCGAAATCTTTATCAAAGGCCAACAAGAACAAAACGATTAAACGTAAATAAACGAAGAACACAAATGTGCACGTCGCAGAGCGCTTGTCTAACCCAGGGGGTAAATAAGTCACATCTTGTGTTTTAATCGAACTCCATTGTAAGCCCGGCGGCATCAAATTCCTGTTACTGATAACGTGTTTAACACATCCATGTTTACTGAGCATTACTTTCTTGATTTGCCTACAGTCCCTGGATGACAGCCGGGTAGCACTTGTAGCACATGCTGTTCCCTACCTGAGGGAAAGAAATTCGTAGCATCTGAGGAGAAGGTAGTTTGTCATTACTGGCGATATGACGAGGAGGTTGCGAACGCAATTCCCGCAAACCGCATTCGAAACACAGCTGCGAGTGACTTGGAAGCAGACCACCTTTGTGTTGGTTTTCACACAATTGTATGGTCGTTAAGAAATCCATGGCAAACTACTGAACATAAACTTGTCAAGAAATTACTAACAGCCAAACAATGCTACATCCTGTAAGGGATGTGCAACTAACTGAAGTTGCCATTGCTTTACTTCTTGGCAGTGACCATACAGGTCGGTGCCTTTGGACTTTGTCTCCTCTGTCCACCCTCGTGAAACTCGAGACCATGACCAACAACTATCTGCCGACTCTCCTCAGCTCCATCCACCAGCTGCACACGTGGTTTCACGTTTCCATGACCGGGTGGGATATAGGGACACCCCAACTTGCCCAGGGGGAAACTGGAGGGGAAGAGAGGTGAGGGAGATCAAGACAGAAGATGCTTGACTGTTGACATCATGGAATGGAGGAACATTCCTTTTTCAAAAATGATTGCTCGCACACGGGACAGAAGGCTGTGGACAGACATGATTGGCAACGCCACACGCCATGGACTATAAGAAAATTAGCAGTACACGAGACAGAAGGCTGTGGACAGACATGATCACCAAAGCCACACAGCATGGACTACAAGAAGATTGGCAGTACACGAGACAGAAGGCTGTGGACAGACATGATCACCAAAGCCACACAGCATGGACTACAAGAAGATTGGCAGTACACGAGACAGAAGGCGGTGGACAGACATGATCACCAAAGCCACACGGCATGGACTACAAGAAGATTGGCAGTACACGAGACAGAAGGCTGTGGACAGACATGATTGGCAACGCCACACGCCATGGACTATAAGAAAATTAGCAGTACACGAGACAGAAGGCTGTGGACAGACATGATCACCAAGCCACACAGCATGGACTACAAGAAGATTGGCAGTACACGAGACAGAAGGCTGTGGACAGACATGATTGGCAACGCCACACGCCATGGACTATAAGAAAATTAGCAGTACACGAGACAGAAGGCTGTGGACAGACATGATCACCAAAGCCACACGGCATGGACTACAAGAAGATTGGCAGTACACGAGACAGAAGGCTATGGACAGGGATGATCACCAACGCCACACGGCATGGACTATAAGAAGATTGGCAGTGCTTGAGACAGAAGGCCATGGACAGACATGATCTCCAACGCCACACGGCATGGGCTATAAGAATATTGGCAGTACACGAGTTGAGTTGAGTTGAGCTAAGAACTGACATCACTGCATTCAGGACATTCCCATTTGCGCTCCGTCCCCTCGTTCAACAGCCCAAAGAGTCACACTACTAATTGTTCATACCGCTATATGATTGAAAGTTCTCCTGGTCTTCCCTCTCAGTTGTGAGAT
This sequence comes from Cepaea nemoralis, assembly GCA_014155875.1. NCBI lineage: Eukaryota > Metazoa > Mollusca > Gastropoda > Stylommatophora > Helicidae > Cepaea > Cepaea nemoralis. The sequence goes on along the minus strand of JACEFZ010005002.1, from coordinate 243,107 downwards.
TCTACCAGAACCCCTGCCAATCCCCCGCATCTCATCCTGTCCACATACGGGTTATCAATCTGTACCCCTACCTTCTCTATCTGGTCCCACATGCGTACGACAACCTTCCCCTTGACCATAAGTAATCTACCACCTATCAGCCTGTTAATCCCCCCCCCCCCCCCCCCCGCACTCCCGCATGCTCGGGGCAAAAATATATACAGTTCTCACAATCTGTGACCTCTGAATCGAGGTGAGCCATTGCACATGAAACATTCCGTTCTCCACCTTATATTAAGCATACTGCTTGAGTCCATGATGAATACAATATGTGTTGCGGTGGTCTCTTCTAACCAACAGAATGCCGCGTAGACTGCTTCCATCTCCATTCTCATACTGGATGCTGTAGCCTAATATGCCAGACTTTTTTTTTTTTTTAAAGAATCGTCCATTAGCCTTCACAATGAAACCCCAACCACTCCGTTTGTTTCTCACCACTGACCCTTCAGTATAGATCACAATGTCACATTGTTGTGTGTTACTCTGGATCAGTTGTTGCACCTCAAACTCTGTGCGGCCCGCTGCCCATTCTCTGCACCCATGACCCAGTGTCACAATTACGTACATTGTGTCAGTCCATCATGTCTTCCGGTACTTCAACTTTCTTTTTCACGATTGATGGTCTCTAGATCACGCACCTGATGTATAGATATTACTGCCTGTACAACTCAGGACCCGCCTCGTCTTAGTCTATGACGCTTAACCATATCAATGGCTTCATGCAGGGGGTGATCCCTATGTGCAGTAACTCTCGGGTACCATTTGGCTTGAAAGACCCTGTGCCTATCCGCCATTGCTGGTAGTGCCAGGATATGCCTCATGCATATAATTGGTGTGTCCTTTGTGCACCCCAGGATTAACCGCATGGCCGCATTCTGTGAGCGCTCCAACCTTTCAAACTGGCTCTTCGATACTGTCAGCAGCCCCAAACCATACTCAATGACAGAAATTATTAACTGCTGAAACAACTTGTAAAGCATCATTTGCTCTACCCCGGTTACTGCCATCGCCCTCAAGGCATTTAGTCCCCTACCAGCCTTCACCATCAAAACCTCAATATAATCTTTAAAAGACATACACCTGTCAAAGGTGATACCCAAGTACTTCAGTTGACTCTTTCTACTAAGAGGTCATTCATTCAACATAACACATGGGGCATCTGCCTTCACAATCCGGTTATCCAGGGAGTACCACACAACTGATGCCTTGCCTGAGTTTATAAAGGTTATCCAGGGAGTACCACACAACTGATGCCTTGCCTGAGTTTATAAAGGTTATCCAGGGAGTACCACACAACCGATGCCTTGCCTGGGTTTATAAAGGTTATCCAGGGAGTACCACACAACTGATGCCTTGCCTGAGTTTATAAAGGTTATCCAGGGAGTACCACACAACTGATGCCTTGCCTGAGTTTATAAAGGTTATCCAGGGAGTACCACACAACTGATGCCTTGCCTGAGTTTACAAAGGTTATCCAGGGAGTACCACACAACTGATGCCTTGCCTGGGTTTATAAAGGTTATCCAGGGAGTACCACACAACTGATGCCTTGCCTGAGTTTATAAAGGTTATCCAGGGAGTACCACACAACTGATGCCTTGTCTGAGTTTATAAAGGTTATCCAGGGAGTACCACACAACTGATGCCTTGCCTGAGTTTATAAAGGTTATCCAGGGAGTACCACACAACTGATGCCTTGCCTGAGTTTATAAAGGTTATCCAGGGAGTACCACACAACTGATGCCTTGCCTGAGTTTGTAAAGGTTATCCAGGGAGTACCACACAACCGATGCCTTGCCTGGGTTTATAAAGGTTATCCAGGGAGTACCACACAACTGATGCCTTGCCTGAGGTTATAAAGGTTATCCAGGGAGTACCACACAACTGATGCCTTGCCTGAGTTTAATAAAGGTTATCCAGGGGAGTACCACACAACTGATGCCTTGCCTGAGGTTATAAAGGTTATCCAGGGAGTACCACACAACTGATGCCTTGCCTGGGTTTATAAAGGTTATCCAGGGAGTACCACACAACTGATGCCTTGCCTGAGTTTATAAAGGTTATCCAGGGAGTACCACACAACTGATGCCTTGTCTGAGTTTATAAAGGTTATCCAGGGAGTACCACACAACTGATGCCTTGTCTGAGTTTATAAAGGTTATCCAGGGAGTACCACACAAACTGATGCCTTGCCTGAGTTTATAAAGGTTATCCCAGGGAGTACCACACAACTGATGCCTTGTCTGAGTTTATAAGGTTATCCAGGGAGTACCACACAACTGATGCCTTGCCTGAGTTTATAAAGGTTATCCAGGGAGTACCACACAACTGATGCCTTGCCTGAGTTTATAAAGGTTATCCAGGGAGTACCACACAACTGATGCCTTGCCTGAGTTTATAAGGTTATCCAGGGAGTACCACACAACTGATGCCTTGCCTGAGTGTATAAAGGTTATCCAGGGAGTACCACACAACTGATGCCTTGCCTGGGTTTATAAAGGTTATCCAGGGAGTACCACACAACTGATGCCTTGCCTGAGTTTATAAAGGTTATCCAGGGAGTACCACACAACTGATGCCTTGTCCTGAGTTTATAAAGGTTATCCAGGGAGTACCACACAACTGATGCCTTGCCTGAGTTTATAAAGGTTATCCAGGGAGTACCACACAACTGATGCCTTGCCTGAGTTTATAAAGGTTATCCAGGGAGTACCACACAACTGATGCCTTGTCTGAGTTTATAAAGGTTATCCAGGGAGTACCACACAACTGATGCCTTGCCTGAGTTTATAAAGGTTATCCAGGGAGTACCACACAACTGATGCCTTGCCTGGGTTTATAAAGGTTTATCCAGGGAGTACCACACAACTGATGCCTTGCCTGAGTTTTATAAAGGTGTATCCAGGGAGTACCAACAACACTGATGCCTTGTCCTGAGTTTATAAGGTTATCCAGGGAGTACCACACAACCGATGCCTTGCCTGAGTTTATAAAGGTTATCCAGGGAGTACCACACAACCGATGCCTTGCCTGAGTTTATAAAGGTTATCCAGGGAGTACCACACAACCGATGCCTTGCCTGAGTTTATAAAGGTTATCCAGGGAGTACCACACAACTGATGCCTTGCCTGAGTTTATAAAGGTTATCCAGGGAGTACCACACAACTGATGCCTTGCCTGGTTATAAAGGTTATCCAGGGAGTACCACACAACTTGATGCCTGCCTGAGTTTATAAAGGTTTATCCAGGGAGTACCACACAAACTGATGCCTTGTCTGAGTTATATAAGGTTATCCAGGGAGTACCACACAACTGATGCCTTGCCTGAGTTTATAAAGGTTATCCAGGGAGTACCACACAACTGATGCCTTGCCTGAGTTTATAAAGGTTATCTCCGGGAGTACCCCACAACTGATGCCTTGCCTGAGTTTATAAAGGTTATCCAGGGAGTACACACAACTGATGCCTTGTCTGAGTGTATAAAGGTTATCCAGGGAGTACCACACAATGATGCCTTGTCTGAGTTATAAAGGTTATCCAGGGAGTACCACACAACTGATGCCTTGCCTGAGTTATAAAGGTATCCAGGGAGTACCACACAACTGATGCCTTGTCCTGAGTTTATAAAGTTTATCCCGGAGTACCACACAACTGAGCCTTGCCTGAGTTTATAAAGGTTATCCAGGGAGTACCACACAACTGATGCCTTGTTCTAGGTTTATAAAGGTTATCCAGGGAGTACTACACAACTGATGCCTTGTCTGAGTTTATCAAAGGTTATCCAGGGCAGTACCACACAACCGATGCCTTGTCTGAGTTTATAAAGGTTATCCCAGGGAGTACCCACACAACCTGATGCCTTGTCCTGAGTTTATAAAGGTTATCCAGGGAGTTACCACACAACCGATGCCTTGTCTGAGTTTATAAAGGTTATCCAGGGAGTACCACACAACCTGATGCCTTGCCTGACTTTATAAAGGCTCCTATGTCCCCTTACCACTCCGCCATCCTGTTTACTGCCATATGTAAGTCTTTAGCCAAACTTTCCCTATCAAAGCCCTGTCTGTACACCAACATATAATCTGCAGATGTCAAGATTCTACCAACACATGGTATTCAATAGCTGCGACTTTGCTGGTGTAGACATTAAAGAGCACTGGGGACAAGGCAGTCCTTGTGGCAACCCAGGTGTAATAGCAAGGGGGCCAGAAGTCCAGGAACCCATGCACAGTGCAACCTTACGCTCATAAATGATTGATTGATTGATTGATATAGGAACCAACATCACAGCATTCGGGGCATTCCCACAGGCGCTCCGTCCCCATCCTCAGCAGCCAGCGAAGAGTTCCAACACCAATAGTACCAGCATAAAGAGTGCCGCAACCCATCTGACAAAGCAGGAGCAGATCTCCATGACCAACAGAAGGCTGTGGACAGACATGATCTCCAACGCCACACGGCATGGACTGTAAGAAGAAGTTTGCCGAGAAGACTGTGTTTAATAAGTTTCATTGTCAATGAGGGTTTTAGGATCTATCGGAATAATAATTAGGTTTTGCCCATACCATGATTTGAAAACCAACGCAAGGCGGTCTGCTAACAAAGCAACCACAGCCGTGTTTCGAACGTGGTATGCGGGATTGCGAATCGCATTCGAAACCCCTTGGCCACAGCGTTCACAAAGCAATGGCAAACTACTTAACGTAAACTTGCCAATAAATCACAAACGGTAAAAAAAAGTGTTGGTGTTGATTGCGACGTCTTGCAAAGGATTTGCAACTAACTTTTTGTGGTCCGTAATTTGACGTATATATTACCATATGTGTTATAAGAATAAATAAACTAGAGAACTTGGTGACAACTGGCAAGATCGAGGGAAAAAGAACAAGGGGAAGGCAGAGAAGTAAATATCTGAATGGCTTAACCACATGACATGGTCTAGACAAGAACACGGGGCTGATCAGCGACTCTGGTGTTCGTGTAAGATCCCTTGACCACTCACGTAATGGCACATGATGATGATGACTAGCATATACGACCTAAGGAAAGAGGGCAGCCATTTTCAAGCGTGGTGGGTAAGAAGCTACGCTGATGCTGTCATCAGCTCGGGCGGTCGAGGAGTCTACGCTCGCGTTCGTTATCTGGCTAAGTGAGGAAAAGACCGGCCACTCCCCGTCCACTGAGGCCTACAAGACGTGACGGCCCAATCACATAGCTAATCTATAGCATTTGGCTGGGGGGATGTGGTGGCACAGGGGATAGCCCGCTCGCCTGCCGACCCTCATTGTTTTCATTGTCACGAGCTCCCAGTGGGTAGTTGGCCATTATCTGGGAGTTAAACGTGTGATATTGGCTATATCCACCCATCCATCATGTGCCATGCCGGTAAGCTTGGGCGGTCATGACTCGCCATTTCACTCGATCACAAGAGTCGTGGATCAGCTGAGTGGTCTTGTCTGGTCCATGCCACGTGGTCAATCCAATTAGGTATGTCACGCATCGTTTATATGTGTATGTGTGTTTATATGCGTGCGTTATTATGTCTCTGTGTGTGGTTTTATGTGTATGTCTCTGTGTGTGGTATTTATGTGTATGTCTCTCTGTGTGTGGTATTTATGTGTATGTCTCTGTGTGTGGTTTTATGTGTATGTCTCTGTGTGTGTGGTGTTTATGTGTATGTCTCTGTGTGTGGTGTTTATGTGTATGTCTCTGTGTGTGGTATTTATGTGTATGTCTCTGTGTGTGTGGTATTTATGTGTATGTCTCTGTGTGTGGTATTTATGTGTATGTCTCTGTGTGTGGTTTTATGTGTATGTCTCTGTGTATAGTTTTATGTGTGTCTCTGTGTATGTTCATAGGAGCATCCATGGGTGTGTGTGTGTGTGTGTATATGAGTGTGTCTATGTATCTGTGTTATGTGTGTGTGTGTGTGTTTACATGAGTGTGTCCGTGTGTGCTTATATGCGCGTTTCTGCTTGTATATGCGTGTGTCTGTGCATATGAGTGTGTCTGTGTTAAATGCGTGTGTCTATTTCTGTTTATGTATATATATGTATGTGTGTGTCTGTTTAATGCACGTGTCAGTGTGTGTTTATATGTGTACGCGCGCACGTGTGTGTGTGTGTGTGTGTGTGTGCGTGCGTGCGCGAACGCGTTCCCATGTGAACACACACTAAGAAAAAAAAATGACACTTTAGAATTACCATAATACGCACACTTTCCTTATAACTCCCAGAAACACAACTGTTTGTGTAGATCAAACTTATTGCACACTTGAAGAGCAGGTGAGAGACTGAATCACACTATATACCTTGGCCAAAGACCACAAGTCGACCCCAGGCACAAATACCACACCTTCGTTCAAATATCCACGGCAAACATTCTAATACCATTTGAGAATCGATTTCCGTTTTAATCTCAAGCTCCTTCGATACTCGGCTAACTATCTTCAAGGAAAATAATTGATTTTTCAATACTGGTGATCGATTCCGTATCGTAAACAAACTAAAAGCTCTGGTTCCGTTTGTGAGAAACTGGGGTCATATGTGACACACATTTCAACCGTTTATGACAGGCTGGCTATCGCCACTGCCATTGATCAACTTGGCTTTATGACAGGTCCAATTAATGGAGAATTGTGCAGTTCAACCCACCGCCAAGCAACGAAATAAACAATTAAGTATTTTTATTGAGCAAACTCGTGCGTCACGCCACTACACGAAATATGACACGGGGCCAAATTCTATTTCACATGTCAATATTTCAGGCCATTTGTTATAGTCATTGTTGTATGACAACATCACATCTCAAATTGCTCTATATCTTTTAGTATTCCTTGTCCATGCTTCAGATACAGAACATTCAACTCGCCGGGTGTACATACATGTGATTGTTTGTCTGTAGGTCAAGTGTTTCATGGCTGAAAAGTATCTTATGTCAGAAAGGTATTTTATGCCAGAAAGGTATTTTATGCCAGAAAGGTATTGTATGCCCGAAAGGTATTTTATGCTAGAAAGGTATTGTAGCCAAAAGTTACTGTCGTTGAATGTCAGAAGATGTGAGCTGAGACGTTATATAGAACTTGATTGACTTGATAACATTGAATGAACACATTAGAAGAACTTGTAAGCAACAGAGATGTGGTTCGTGAGACGAATTTTGTGGATTCCATGAACTGCCAGGCTAACTAACGACGACTGCCTGGAAAGGGTTAATGAAAGTAGAACATTATATAAACATGTAAGAAAAAGACAAACATAATTCTGTAGTCATTTGATGAGAAGGGAGGTGTTGGAGAACATTGTGACGGCCTAAGTATTAGTGAGAGAAGAGGCAATATATGTCTTCATGTGACACTTAACGTGGTCGGTCGTATTTGTGAAATATAATATATGGGCCTGTATTTATTGTTTCTTCGCATGTTTAAATATATTTTTGTTTCATGTTGCATACTCCATGACTGGACAACATATACTAATGTAGAGTGTGACAGGGTAGAGTCAGTAGCATAGTCGTTAGTGCGAGTGATTACTAACATAGAGCGCTGGGTTCAAACTCCAGCAACGGTGTGCTTGTTTTCCGAGTAGTCCGGCTGTGTGGTTGACCCATTTTCATAGTGCAGTAAATATTTTTCTGAATATTCGAAGAAGTAAAGATATGGAGCAAGAAGGCTGGCCACGCCATCCCATGATGCCGTAGTCTAGTATGTGTGAAAATCGAACACTTCTCACATCTACGGCAGTATTTCCGTGGGACTTCCTCTTGTGACTGTTTTATCAACCTCGCCATTACCGCCCTGTGCCCGTTTTATCAACCTCCTCATTACCCTCTTGTGCCCGTTTTATCAACCTCCTCATTACCATCTTGTGCCCGGTGTATCAACCTCCTCATTACCATCTTGTGCCCGGTGTATCAACCTCCTCATTACCCTCTTGTGCCCGGTATATCAACCTCCTCATTACCATCTTGTGCCCGGTATATCAACCTCCTCATTACCATCTTGTGCCCGGTATATCAACCTCCTCATTACCATCTTGTGCCCGTTTTATCAACCTCGCCATTACCATCTTGTGCCCGGTGTTTCAACCTCGCCATTACCCTCTTGTGCCCGTTTTATCAACCTCCTCATTACTCTCTTGTGCCCGGTGTATCAACCTCGCCATTACCCTCTTGTGCCCGGTGTATCAACCTCGCCATTACCCTCTTGTGTCCGGTGTATCAACCTCGCCATTACCCTCTTGTGTCCGGTGTATCAACATCGACATTACCCTCTTGTGCCCGGTATATCAACCTCGCCATTACCCTCTTGTGTCCGGTGTATCAACATAGCCATTACCCTCTTGTGCCCGGTATATCAACCTCCTCATTACTCTCTTGTGCCCTGTGTATCAACCTCGCCATTACCCTCTTGTGCCCGGTGTATCAACCTCGCCATTACCCTCTTGTGTCCGGTGTATCAACCTCGCCATTACCCTCTTGTGTCCGGTGTATCAACATCGACATTACCCTCTTGTGCCCGGTATATCAACCTCGCCATTACCCTCTTGTGTCCGGTGTATCAACATAGCCATTACCCTCTTGTGCCCGGTATATCAACCTCTTCATTACTCTCTTGTGCCCGGTGTATCAACCTCGCCATTACCCTCTTATGCCTGGTGTATCAACATCGACATTACCCTCTTGTGCCCGGTGTATCAACCTCGCCATTACCCTCCTGTGTCCGGTGTATCAACATCGACATTACCCTCTTGTGTCCGGTGTATCAACCTCGCCATTACCCTCTTATGCCTGGTGTATCAACATCGACATTACCCTCTTGTGCCCTGTATGTCAATCTCGCCATTACCCTCTTGTGCCCGTTTTATCAACCTCGCCATGCCCGTTCTATCAACCTCGCCATTACTCTCCTGTGCCCGTTTTATCAACCTCGCCATTACCCTCTTTGGACAACAATCACCTTCAAATTAATATCCTATTTGTAGCTGACTCGGTCACAGGATTATTAATCTGAGCCAGCGATGGACTTTCATATAACTTGTCTTTGAGGTTGAACGGGGTAGGGATAATGGTATAATCGAATCAATAACCGTAGCTGCTAGTATAGTAAAGACGGGATCGAGCAGTTGCGAATGTGCCAGTTCGGGCGGAAAGGCGGCTTTGTTCTAGAATCAACTGTTTTATTACCGGTTCTTGAGAGTTTGAATATCTTAGCTCCATAATCTAGGCTCCATAATCTTAGCTCCATAATCAATAACATTAGGGACTCTTCCACCGAAGTCAGGCGAAGGCAGGTCCTGGAGTGTGTAGATGTCAAGCAGTACTAAGAGGCTGTGGCACAACACAGGAAAACTCATCTGTGAGAACATGTTTACTCATGTGGCAACGTGTGGATGCCAGTCATGGGCCAGGTAGCAATCTCTAAGGAAGAAAACTGGGGCTTTTGAACTTCATTATTACAGATAATGTCTGAGAATATTGTGGACCAGGAAGAGGGCAAATACCGACATTCTACAAGATCTGGCCCACTCCGCGGTCAAGTACTTACGAACGCAGTTCGTAATCCCACATACAGCGTTTGAAACACAGCTGCGGAAGTTTTGGCAGCAGACCGCCTTGCGTTGGTTTTTTAAAATAAAATAGTATGGGTGCCGGTCGTTCAGAAAGCAATGGCAAACTACTGAACATAAACTTACCAATAGATCACAAACAGCCAAAACAATGCTGTGGATGAATGCGACGTCATGTGAAGGATATGCAACTAACTGTTTAACTCTAAGAACATGTGAACATGGAAAAAACCTGACTTATAAAAGCGTCTTGTCTCGTAAACTGAAATATTATGGCCATATTGGACTTCTCCTTCTTCTTCTCTTCCTCCATTTACCGCAGTGAAGTGTCGGGGTGAGATGAACAGATCTGTTATGCACTTTTTCTAATGCTCATTGTAAGATGGCATTAATTTCTCTAAGGTTGTTTTTGATACTACCACTCTGTCTTTTATATGGTCTTCCCCTTGATCTGTATCCATTATCTTTCTGCAAAGTGGCTCTTTGTGGCAGATGGTACTATGGCATTCTTGTGAGGTGACCAAACCATTTAATCTGTTGATCTTTAATGAAGTGCATGACTGGTTTGAGATCTAATCGTCTTCTAAATTTTCTCATTGCTAATTCTATCTTCCACGGTTATTCGCGCAGCTCTTCTTTGACATTTCATCTCTGCTTTTTATGATTTAAAAAAAAATGATTTCATGATTTTTAATTTTTTAAGCGCATATTGAACGAATTACAAGAATAGGTGGAATAAAAGCTGCATTCCAGAAAATGAAATATACCTTATGCAATATCAATCAATCAATCATGTGTCGTCTCCACAGTGAAGGTTGGCTGCAATGGATCTCCAACACTGTTTGTCTCTCACCCTGACTGTACATTCTGTCAGAGTGATGTTCATCCATCTCTTGATGTTATTTTCCCACTTGTATCGTTGTCTACCTCTTGCTCGCTTGCCCTCAACCTTGCCCTCCAGTATGGTTTTTAAAAAGAGTATTATGTCTTTTAAAGTGGCCAAAATATATAGCTTGCCTCTTTTTTATTTCTTTCATCAGCTCTCTTTTCATTCCCAGTTTGTCTAGAACTTCTGTAGTTGATTGTTTTTGTTTCCATGAGATACGACATATTCTTCTGTATATCCACATCTCCAGGGCTTGCCTTCTATGCGACTTTCTAATTGCTTGTTCAATGTCCAGGCTTCCGCGCCATACTTTGGTGTTGAATATACGTAACATTTGACAATTCTCATATTTAATGCGTTATTAATCTCTCTAGATGTTAAAACTGATTTTTATGCTGTTAAATAAGTCACTATCAGTGAATATAAGAAAGAGCGGACTGCATCTTTTATATATAATCTTCTCTATTGTTTGACACTGAATCCTGAAGCATGAATGAATAAATTAGGAGCAGTTTGGAAGCAACAGAGTTATCGTTCCTGGACGGAAATGTTGAGAACCTTGAACTGCCAGAGTAACTAATAACGATTGCCTGAAAGAGGCTAATGACACTAGAACATTATGTACAATTATAGGTAAGGGACAAACAGCTTTCTTTGGTCATTTGATGAGAAAACAGACAGTGGAAAACATTGTGATTAATGCAGATGTCAGCAGAAAAAGAGGCTTAGGCTAACGAGAGAAATGATGAAGGATGGAATGAGGCAGTGGCATGGAGGAACATCATCTACAGAGTTGGTCCAGAACACCAAGGACCGAGATCTGTGCAGAGACATGAACGCCTACGCCAGTCGGCAAGGCACATGATGATATTAAACTCAGTGGTTTGGGAAGAACAGTGATGACAGACACGGCACACGGAGGAAGAAACAGGGATCAATCAACACGATGATGGACACTGGGCAGCGAGATACCATGGACATGGACATGTATGAGGCAAGGGGTCTGGCACAGGTTCTAGAGTCTACTCGGCGGTACGTGATGGGAGTGACCTTCTGGAAGATCCAGAAACAATATGATGATGATGGTGATGATGATAATCTGTGCATGTCTAATGATGCTGGTGATGGTGAAGATGATGATAATGGCGATGATGATGCAGATGGTGATGATGATGATGAAGATGATGATGATGATGATTATGAATCGGGCGATTATGATGAAGATGATGATGAAGACGACGATGAAGATGACGAAGACGGTGATAATTAAGATGATGATGAAGTTGATGATGGTGGACATGATGAAGATGATCATGATGAAGATGATGGTGATGAAGATGATGATAGTAAAGAAGATTATGATCTGTGAGTGCCTCGGTCAGGAAGGGCTACCCGTCTTTCTCTTCTTCTTATGTTACACGTCCTTCGCCGGACGTTGCGATCAATCCCAGACTGATTTTTCTATTGAATTTTATGTTTAGTAGTTTGCCATACGTGGATAGGCGGTTCAACGCCCACACCGGCATTAAGCTGGCCTAAAGCGTGGACTTCTCCTTGTGAAAGCAACGACAAATGGGCGCGGTACAAAGTCCTTTACCTCAGTCTCTCACATCTGCCGAGACAGACTGGGCACCTATGCGTGTTTCTACTGTGTAATGACACCGATTATAATCAGTCTTATTATTTCATGTACCGTACAATATTTTTTGTTTGTTTAAACGCCCGCAGCCTTCACTAGGGAACGTCTGGTTTTTCGCCCTGATTTGAGATGGCTAAGTATCAGTCTCACTAGCCAAGACAAAGAATCAAGAAGACGTATGCTATCATTAGAACCAATGCGTTTTGTAAACATTCTCTGTGTCCTAGCTGGTATTCGAACCCGGTAACTACTGAGTTTGATGGTGGACACCAAAACCCCCTGATCACGCCACACTGTCCTTATTGTTTGTAAGTAAACCGCTGATCATCAACAAGACAACAACAACAAGACGACAACAACAACAACAAAACATACACACACTAGACCACACATCAACTAGTAAATGTGTTGTCTTTGTTCTACACATCTGTCTAATGATACATCGAGTTAAATCGCCATGGATGTTAGAAATATAACGACTGGTGAATCTCTCTCTCTCTCTCTCTCTCTCTCTCTCTCTCTCTCTCTCTATATATATATATATATATATATATATATATATATATATATATATATATATATATATATATATATATATATATATATATATATCATATCATATCATATATATCATATCATATATCATATATCTGTCTCTCTCTGAAAAATGTCATCGACGTCAACATGTTTTGTCATTGTCTGGGACATCAGGCACGTGGTACATCAAAGTCAGCTGACACTGTTGCTTGAATCCTAGCGATTCGTGAAGAGAAATGGATTCTATATTGTCCACGGACGTTACCACTACAGCAGGCAGGTCTTCTTCAAAATATTTCTCAGCCAATCGGCAGGTCAGCAGCTTTCCCAAGCCACGCCCTCTTGCACTAGGACTAACAAATAGCATTCCAATAAATCCCCATTCGGTGCCAAGTTCTATGCCAAGGCAAGTCCCATCACTGAAACAGACCAATCAAAACAAAGGAAAGAAACGTTGCGAAATCTATTCGTAATTCATTCAATACGTCGTTATCTATTCGTATAAATTGGGTTATCGGTTGGTAGCTTGACTATCAGCCAAAAAAGTATTCACAGCAGAGGTGCAGGACAGATAATAATAACAACAATGAAATAGTAGAAGGGTATAACATTCACACGGCAGCCGCTTTAGCATAGTATGTAGCACACTGACCCTCGGCCGCGCGGGCATGGGTTCACATTCATAAGGAGATAGATTTATAAAACTGATCTGGACTCCTGGGCCAACACAGCTTACAGTGGGTACCAGGATATGTCTGGGGATGTGAAGGCGGCCGGCCTGATATTGACCACATCACTCCTCGAGTGCTGATTGGTCTATCAAATGGGGCTAGCACAGTACACCCAATACATTTCAAAGCGTGTAAAACAGTCCTGTAATTGTATACAGTGCCAACTGGATAAGGCGAACTTATCTGGGAGCCCAGAAATAGTTCTTTTTATCAGAAATTTCTCTTATAAGAGTTCGAGCATATAGTAATACATTTACAACGTACAATACAATATTGTTCTTCACAACAGTATTTCGCCACATCTGAGATCGCCTTAAGCGGTTTGCACTGTATTGAGTATAACGATGAAAATGGCAACATATATAAAGCCATACTAATGGAAAATAACAACAACAACAACAACAACAACAACAACAACAACAACAACAACAATGTATTCTTACATGCAAACTACGGTTGGTAAAGTCTGCAATTATAAAAATCATCGACGATTAGCTGACTAGGAATTATGTTCATATTTCATAGTAGGCCGGTAGAAGTGAGACCTGGCTGAGGATTTCGTTTTTTAGGTGGCCTAGTTAGCTGCAACCGGTAGCTAAGTGGTTAGGGACGCAATTCGCAATCCAGCGTTCGAAGCATAGCTGCGGCGATTTGGAAGTAGACATTCTTGCGCTGGTTTTCATACAGTGGTGTAAGTGTCGGTTGTTCATAAAGTAATGGCAAACTACTTGCCAAGATATCAAAAACTGCCCCCAAAAATGCTGCAATTGACTGCGCCGTCCTGTAAAGGATATGTAAGAACTTTTAACTAGTTGGCTGTATGGAAGTGAAGTTCACTTGTTCCTTGGGTGAGATGCCGCTCTCGTCATACGGATGTGGCAGGTTCGAATCCCGTGTGCCTATATCTTACAATGGTTATATTGTCTAGTGTGTCTCTTCTGATATCTGCTTGCTTCCTTGAATTACCCTTTCAAATGAAAACCTATTTTTTTTTGGTTTTTTTTAAATATATTCTGAAAAAGTAAAGAACAAATGTACCATTTTTCGATGCAATCAACACTGCAAGTCCTCCAGTGCCGATAAAGTGCTTGGACTTCTGTAGAAAATCGACTCTGGGGGTCACTACACGGTGTGGCTGACCCTGTCGTGAACAGTCTGTCACAGAAGTCACGCCGCTGTTTGGAAATTTTCTACTTCAGTCAAACATTTGCTGGATTAACAGACACGCATCACCATACTGGACCTTCATTGCCGATGAATTTCTATAGGGTTCATCCCTTCACTGATCATAAACTGGATAATAGAACGCTGTTCCTCTTTAGTACATCTCATAAGTGGGCGGCCATCTTTAAACTGTACTACTGACGTCACCTTGTCCGTCTGCATCGTGATGTCACACGCTTCACACTCTTGACAACCTTAACAATATTAACAGGTTACAACACAATGGCATGGTTATAGTAATTTCTACCACACTTTTAAGGTTTTCAATTGAATCCTTCTTGTACGTAAAATACCGACATTCCTTTGGAAACATAATGACCTTACTAGAAGGATCACGTGACACGCACCTGGAGAACACGCCCAGTGAGGGGAATCTGGCCACCAGCTCCTGCACGTAGCCACGTGTGTGCCTGCCGGCGTACTCCCAGTGGGAGACCACAAACCCCGCGTCCAGCCCTGGGTCCAGTCTTCTCAACGTCAGCCCCACGGGGTCGTCTGGCCTGTAGACAGTCAGGTTTGTTGCAGCAGTTGCTAAGAGTGGAGCACAAGCGTGCACTAGAAGATAACGTTAATGTTTGTGTGTGTGTGTGTGTGGGGGGGGGGTGGAGAATGTGGAAGAGAAGGATGTAAGAGAAATATAGTGTTACATGTGGGAAAGGAAGAGAGAGAGAGAGAGAGAGAGAGAGAGAGAGAGAGGCGAGAGAGAGAGAGGAGAGAGAGAGAGGAGAGAGAGAGAGAGGTGGTGTGGCACATCAAGAGATGAACTGGAGAATGTGGAGGGGCACCGAGCAAGTGGAAGTTACATGTGGGTGGACAACACAAGAGATGTAGAGGGGAAGCGTACACAAGGAGGACAACGCATGCTGGGGTGGGGTGGTTGGAGGAGGGGGTAGAGAAACACGAGGAATGGACTGGAAGATCTGGAGGGGAAGTGTACACATGAAAGACAACGCTACACGTCGGGGGACAAGACGAGAGATGGACTGGAAGAGGCATGTATGAGTGTGCCATGAAGACAAAGGAGGCATTACAGTCGAGTGTGGAGATGGCACTGTATGATGATGTTGATGATGACATTCTGGAGATTTGGTTAATAATTACAATTTTGCTGAGTATTTGACTTGAAACAAGAACACACACACAGAACTGAAAACTGAATAAACTGGCCAGATTGATGGCAGAAGAGCAAGGGGAAGACATAAACACAAATACCTACATGACTTGGTCATGCGACATAGCCGGACAAGAACACCGACCTGATTCAAGGCTAGTGATCGTGTGAGATGGCCAACCGTGACCGCCCACACGCATCGACATGGCACATGATGAGGATGGTGGCTATTTGCTCTTATTACCTCCGGATATCTTCTACTACTTTCCTAATTCTAAGTGACACAAAGTAGTGCAGCTTTACATAACAGAGTTACGACACATACAGAACGTTGCGGCGGTTAGCCTTCATCAGCAAACAAACACATTCACAAACACAACATACAGTCAAGGAGAACTCCTGTGACTACATTAGAAGGTGATGACAGGACGAGAGGAACAAATGCATGGAAAAATGGAAGCAATGAAGAGAAAATGAGAATTGACAAAATGTTAATTGAAAAGAATGTTAGTCGAAGAAAATGTTTAATAGAAAAACTGTTTATAGAGAAAAAAACTGCATACTCACCTCACGTACGGACCTGTAAATGACTACGGAAATCTCGGGTGTATTAGTATAACGGTGCTGGATGTTACGGTTCAGTGAGCACATAGAAAGAAGGGGGCGGGGTAGGAGGCGTGTAAAATTGACCACGACCCCATTGTGTTGTTGGTCTGGGTGGACTGGTGTGCATGAACACGCGTACATACATAGACACACTTCAACAGACAAAATGCTAGTGTATGTGGACATATGTACAGTCCATGCAAGAAGAGAGAGAGAGAGAGAGAGAGAGAGAGAGAGAGAGAGAGAGAGGAGAGCGAGAGAGAGAGACAGACAGAGAGAGACAGAGAGAGACAGAGAGAGGAAAAGTGCCTGCGACCTACTACATGGGGTATATTGTAACTACGAAATAGTCAGTATGGTTGCTAGTCATACAACGCGCTTCAGGAGCCCCTCGCCCAGTCCTAGAGTTGTTGGGGTTGTGTAAGATCCAACCACTGGCAATGCACGTGAAGAAGGTATGCACAGAGAAGCCAGATGTAAGAGGAGAGAGAGAGGGAGAGAGGAGAGTGAGAGAGAGAGCGAAAGGGGGGAGAGAGGGGGAGAGAGAGGAGAAGAGAGAGGGGGAGAGAGAGAGGGAGAGAGAGAGGGAGAGAGAGAGAGAGGAGAGAGAGAGAGGGAGAGAGAGAGGAGAGAGAGAGAGAGGGAGAGAGAGAGGGGAGAGAGAGGGAGGGAGAGAGGGGGAGAGAGGGGAGAGAGAGAGAGGGAGAGAGTGAGAGAGGGTGAGAGCGAGAGAGGGTGAGGGCAAGAGAGATCAAGAGAGGGAGAGAGAGGGAGAGAGAGCGAGAGGGAGTGAGAGAGGGAGAGAGAGCGAGAGAGAGGGAGTGAGAGAGGAGGAGAGAGAGCGAGAGAGGGGAGAGCGAGAGAGAGAGGGAGAGAGCGAGAGGGTGAAAGAGAGAGAGGGTGAGAGAGAGGGAGAGAGCGAGAGAGAGAGAAAGAGAGAGAGAGAGAGAGAGAGAGAGAGGAAAGTGCCTGTGATATACCACATGAGGCATGTGGGGCGCGTCAGTCTACGCGTACGACGTTTCCCTCGTACTGTACCCTATGAAATAGTCAGTATGGTTGATTATTACACAGCACACTTCAGGAGCCTCTCGCCCAGTGTTTGAGTTGTTGGGGCTGTGTGAGATACAACCACTGGTAATACAAGTGAAGTAGGTAGGCACAGAGAAGCAAGATGTAAGGAGAGAGAGAGAGAGAGAGAGAGAGAGAGAGAGAGAGAGAGAGAGAGAGAGAGAGAGAGAGAGAGAGAGAGAGAGGAAAACTGCATGCGATATACCGCATGAGGAATGCGGAGTGGGTAGGTCTACAAATGCGAGGCTTCACTCCTACTGTTCTCTATGGAATAGAGGCAGTAAGGTTAATTGCTATACCACGAATTTGAGGATCAAATCTCCCAGTGGTTGTGTTAAAATCAGACCACCGGCAATATAGTTGGAATATGTGGGTACAGAGAAGCCTGATGGAGAGAGAGAGAGAGAGAGAGAGAGAGAGAGAGAGAGAGAGAGAGAGAGAGAGAGAGAGAGAGAGAGAGAGAGAGAAAGTGCCTACGACACGCCCCTGATGTATGCGGGGTCGGTCGGTCTACAAATACGAGGCTTCACTCATACTGTTCCCTATGAATCCCTCTCTCTCCCCCTCTCTCCCCCCTTTCGCGCTCTCTCTCACTCTCTCTCTCCCTCTCTCTCTCCTCTTACATCTGGCTTCTCTGTGCATACCTTCTTCACGTGCATTGCCAGTGGTTGGATCTTACACAACCCCAACAACTCTAGGACTGGGCGAGGGGCTCCTGAAGCGCGTTGTATGACTAGCAACCATACTGACTATTTCGTAGGTTACAATATACCCCATGTGGTAGGTCGCAGGCACTTTTCCTCTCTCTGTCTCTCTCTGTCTGTCTCTCTCTCTCTCGCTCTCCTCTCTCTCTCTCTCTCTCTTCTTGCATGGACTGTACATATGTCCACATACACTAGCATTTTGTCTGTTGAAGTGTGTCTATGTATGTACGCGTGTTCATGCACACCAGTCCACCCAGACCAACAACACAATGGGGTCGTGGTCAATTTTACACGCCTCCTACCCCGCCCCCTTCTTTCTATGTGCTCACTGAACCGTAACATCCAGCACCGTTATACTAATACACCCGAGATTTCCGTAGTCATTTACAGGTCCGTACGTGAGGTGAGTATGCAGTTTTTTTCTCTATAAACAGTTTTTCTATTAAACATTTTCTTCGACTAACATTCTTTTCAATTAACATTTTGTCAATTCTCATTTTCTCTTCATTGCTTCCATTTTTCCATGCATTTGTTCCTCTCGTCCTGTCATCACCTTCTAATGTAGTCACAGGAGTTCTCCTTGACTGTATGTTGTGTTTGTGAATGTGTTTGTTTGCTGATGAAGGCTAACCGCCGCAACGTTCTGTATGTGTCGTAACTCTGTTATGTAAAGCTGCACTACTTTGTGTCATTTTATATTGTTTAAACTTTCACAGCTTTACCGCAGTTCCACCAAATTTTATGCATAATTCTAGGTGAGTGCGTCAGACCAAGTATGTGCACCTCACAGGTCAGAGTGTTACATCTAGTATGTGCACCTCACAGGTCAGTGTGTTACACCTAGTATGTGCACCTCACAGGTCAGTATGTTACACCTAGTATGTGCACCTCACAGGTCAGAGTGTTACATCTAGTATGTGCACCTCACAGGTCAGTGTGTTAAACCTAGTATGTGCACCTCACAGGTCAGTGTGTTACACCTAGTATGTGCACCTCACAGGTCAGTATGTTACACCTAGTATGTGCACCTCACAGGTCAGTGTGCTACACCTAGTATGTGCACCTCACAGGTCAGTATGTTACACCTAGTATGTGCACCTCAAGGTCAGTGTGCTACACCTAGTATGTGCACCTCACAGGTCAGTGTGTCACACCTAGTATGTGCACCTCACAGGTCAGTATGTCAGACTTCGGCATGCATCTGTGTCAGGTTTCCTCCCACTAGATACATTAAATCGAAGGTCGCGGACTCCATCTACCCGTGGGTCGGATTGAATTTTGCCAGAGCAATAACTTAAAGGCCTGCTCTTTGCGATGTCCAACGGCCGTGGAATATTTAGCTTGCGCGCCTTGCACACAGCACCTCCTGTTTTTCGCACTTATCTGAGAGTGCCCAGTGTTTGATCTCACTATTCGCGGAGACACAGTTACCTGTCCGTCTTGTTTAGTCTTTCCTCCTCTGCTGGTATTTCGGGATCTGTTTTGTTTCTTTGTGTGTGAAATATTTTAAACTTGATAAACTGATATCGGGTGTTTTAGTGGGTTGCGTGTATGATCTGAAAGACTAATAAAGACTGAAAGATAGTAGTCTAGGTTCAGTCACAAGTATGGTCGACCCTGCCTCCAACAAATGGGTATCGTAACTATCAGCAATGTTCTGGGAATGGAAAGGCGTGTAGAAATAGAACTATAGTCTGTTTACTTTTGTCTGTCCCAATATAAAATTCCATAGCTCAGTAACCAACTGAGGGAAAATGATGAGATTTAGCATATAACCTTATCATTATGTCCACCCAACAAAAAATTTTTGTTCTGGAGATTGTACAGCAGATTTCAAAGTTTGTTTATATGCGGTATATAATTTACGGGACAGAGATGAAGTCCATGTTATTAAATGTATTACCTCTTCACACGGAAACATTAGCGCTGAATAGTTAATTTTCTCGTGGGACATAGGATTGGCCTTATGACAAGTGCCTCGCGTAGAGCCTTGTGTCGTCATCCGAACTGGCGGAAAATTACTGTAAAACAAGTTTGTTAGCGAGAAATCACTAGTTTTTCACCAAAACATCAAAGAAATGTCGCCGCTTTCCATGATTTAAGTTGCTTTTGGACCTGTCAAAGACATATTCCTTGGGTGGGGGTAAATATAAGACGGCAGGAAAAATTTCATAACGCTGCAACAGACAGTTTTCAAAATAATTGATCGTGAATGAAGGCATTCATTTCTGAACAGACTATAATCACCGAGTGGTCTAAAATATGCGAAGGCCCGACACTTGTCACTCAAACGTCAGAAGGTGGAGCCTGGAGCTTCTACAGCAGTCCGCTTCTTCTGATCTGCTCAGTGGTGAAGGGGTTACGGACGCAATTCGTAATTCCGATTTGGCAGCAGAACCGCCACGCGTTGGTTTTCATACAATGGTATGTGTGCCTGTCTTTCAGAAAGCAATGCCAAACTACTGAATGTAAACTTTCAAAGAAATCACAAACAGCCAAAAATGATGGGGTTGACTTCGACGGCCTGTAAAAGATATGCAACCAACTTTCTTCTTTTTGCCCTCCTAGTCTTTCTTCGTCTTCTTCGCTGGCGCTCTCCTAATGCCTACACAAGGAATACGGTGTTGTTGACGTATGCTGATGTATTCAAGATCTCGAAGAGACTCCCAGTTGGTGTTCGCACTAGCAGCATATATGCTTTCAATGCTCAATAAAGACAGGTTCCAAAAACAACTTGTGTATAACAGTATAATCGTTCAAGTGACTAGAATGGCCTGGGTAGGTCACATTCAACGTAGACAACTCTCACAATAGAAATAATGAATATTTCTCTTGGGTAACTGCCCTTTATGCCCTAAATATCGGTGGTCATGACATACCAGAGATTCGGTATGCAGATGATACAGTATTGCCATCCATAACACAGAATGATATAGGATATATAGAAGACCTAATAACCTCAAGCCAACCTAATAGTGACAACCACAACTTATATCTGAACATAGCAAAAACAAAGACAATGCATACAGATAAAACTACTATGGAGGAAGAAATATATGTTAATGAGGAAAAATTGGAGGTGGTGGAAAATTTCGAATATCTTGGGTCATTGATTACCAACAATGGTGACACAATGAAAGAAGTTAACAGTCGAATAGCTATTGTTTTTCAAATTTTTCAGATTTTTAAGAGCATGCATTTTTCCCATTGCAACATACGCCTATGAGACCTGGACACTTACTAAACAAGCTGAACAGCGCATAAATGCCTTTGAATACAAATGTTATAGACGGGTTCTAAGAATATCTTGGATAAAGAAAAGAACAAATGCATCCATACTTCAAGAGCTGAATATTGAAGAAGGTTGGCTATTAAAGACGATAAAACTAAGAAAATTGAAATATGTTGGTCACTTGAAACGTCACGAAAGTTTGGAGAGAGCAATAATGGAGGGGTATATGCCTGGGAAGAGAGGAAGGTGAAGGCCAAAGAGAAGATGGATGCATGATGTGGCGGATGATCTCCAGATGGGTGTATCGGACGCGGGACATCTCGCTTATGATCGAGAAGTTTACCGGAAGGTTGTTATGGGAGCGACGTTCTGCACAGGACATGATATTGAATGAATGAATTAACTGCCCTTTATAGGTTCTATTTTTTCCCCTACCCCGTTTAACAGCAGAAGAGAAGTTATATTTAGGGCCCATCCTACCTTAGATTAATAAACTAATAATCCTATGACCTCTTTGATTTTATTTTACAAGGGCTTGCGGTTCCCCAGGAGTCAGAACCGCTCCATGAGGTCCCACGTCCCTGTGTGTCATTCGGATGATCGCCTCTGCTGGTGGCCTTTGCCAGATCAAGTGCAGATACTACACTTTGATATCAGCTCAAAAGGCCGAGAAAAGGCCGGAAATTGGAAACTATTATACCTGGGTTTCACCGCCGAATTTCTCACATTTTAGAAATTAATCGAAAAATTAAAATCTCGTCCATTAGGGTAGAATTTAAAACAACAAAACATGTACGGCAAGATGGGCCCCACATTTATTAATGAGGGGATGTAATCCTATATTCGATTCTAAAATGAAGACACGATAAGTTATACTTGTTACAAGTTATATATTACACACACTAAGGACTAACTGCAGGTCTCCCTGTTCTAGGTGTTACACGACTTTCTCCGTAATCCCGTATACTCTCGTGAGAAACGTGACGTGCGCGAGAATTGGTAGCGGTTCTTTCCGCGTCGTTAACTTACGGGGTATGTCAGCCGGTCGCTCAGAAAGCAATGGCAAACTACTGAGCATAGTCTTGCCAAGAAATCAACAATTAGCTGAAAGATGCTGATGTTGACAGCGAAGTCCTATAAAGGATATGCGAGCAAAAAAGTAAAAAAGGGACTAACTGCCGGTCTCCCTGGCGTAGCTGTTAAAGACTTAGTTCGTAATCCCGTATACTCTCGTACGAAACGCAGCTGTGCGAGATTCTGCAGCGGATCGAGTCGCGTTGGTTACTTTACGGGGTTATGTGAGCTGGTCGTATAACAGTAAGGGGTTTAGGTTAGTAGTTAGAGAGTTAATGAATGCTGCTCATTCATTAACTAATGGGGAAATAAAGTTAGTGAACGCGTGAGCACGAATGGGTTTAGGTATCCAGGGGTTGCTCACGCGTCACTGGGGATTCGGCCATTAGAAGAACAACAAAGATGTCTGTATTTACATCGGCAGCAGGAGAATGTATTTGATGACTCAATAAACCTTTTATACACTACAACGCGGAGTTTGTCATCTATATTGATGTCAGCCAATAACGATTCACAGCCAGGCCATGATCACACTGTGATATGACCTGATTTGTCGCCGAATATACCAAGATTTCTGAATCGTGCTGTCGCGGCCACTACTGATCACAGAGGTCATCATAAAAGAAATCAAATTGGAATATAGAAGTCAACAGAAGTCATGGAAGGTTGTGTTGAAGTCCTGCACCCTGGAAGAACAACTTATGTCGTATTTTCAAGTCTTTGTGATGGGGTTGATGGTTATTAAAACCGCCACACAACACATAATGTTCCGAGTGGTGAAACAGAGCAGCCATCGTCAATGTTGAATCCTGTGTTGACCTGCTCGTTCTTTTTGAAACATATGGATGTTCCAGATATGCTGCCGTGAAATCTGGTCTTGCTGGAACTGTCGATTTAACCGTTATCGTCTGAAGTACATTGAAGGTGACCTTGGTTGTCTGAAGATAAAGTCCGGAGTTGTTGGTCAATTCTTATATTGAGCCGACTCAATCAATCAATCAATCAATCAATCAATCAATCAATCAATCAATAAATTGATTATTGTCTCGATCGTTGTCATTTCAAATCCAGACGGGCACAATCAGCTGCATGAAGACGACTAGAAGGACCATTTATCGGTGAAACTAAGTCAGAAGGCACCGACTACGATTGAAGCGAGGAACCTAGCAAATACGCTCGTTTTTCCGTTTTTCTACAATCAGCGGCATGAAGAATATCGATTGAAGTGAGGAATCCAGAGGCTCTTCCTTTTCTTTTTTCTGCGAGAGAAGAAGACAACCGTCAAATAATTGTCGATTGGGCGTCATACTCCTTCAATTTTTTCTATTGGACGACAACCATGCTCTGTAAGACGCTGGAAGTGTTCTAAAATTTTTTACAACGGCAGATCATCAGTTTTGAATAAGAAAAACGATTGGACAAACGACAGGACTATAAGTATAGCAGGTATTGTTAAATGTTAGATTAAGATTTCCAACTGCTTGATTTAGGACATATTAATATATTAGATTGTTTGGTACTGCTGTATTTTCCATTTCAGATTTTTTTAGAATGGAAGCCCAAGATCTTTCAGAAGTACTTGGTGGAGTTGGTAGGGTAATATCAAAGTTGGACTCGGTGTTAAGACAGCAAAGTGTAGTCAGTGATGTCGAGAGGTTTAATGGACAGGCGAGTCAATTTAAGAAATGGACTGTATCCATTGAGAAACATGCATATCTAGTGAACGCTACAGATGAAGATAAAAAGAATTTGGCTTATAGAACTAGTGCAAGTCCTGTTTCTGATCATATAAGAAGAAAGCTAGAAGCTGGAGGAGGTGAAACGTGGGAACAATTCAAAGACGACTTAGCTCACAAATATGTAGAGATTACTGACCCTCAACACGCATTCTCAATGTTGCGACAGACGAGACAAAATACTACAGAAAGTGTGCAGCTATACAGTGATAGGCTGATCAATTTAGCCGAAGAGTCATTTTTGGGTCAGAATGTCCGAGCTGAGGAAGTGGAACGGATGTTGGTGGGGAGTTTTGTTGATGGGATTAGGTCAGATGGACTGAAATTTAAATTAATGAGAGAAAATCCTGCAAGGTTGTCACAGGCTGTAGATATAGCTATACAAGAGGAGAGCTTGAGAAGAAGGTTTAGATTGAGGTAGGACGAGAGTTAGGTAGTAGTTCAGAGGATAGAATTGAAGAACCAATGGAAATAGGACAGTATAGATATGGAGGGGAGAAGAAGAAGGGGAGAAATACAGATGTTACATAGGAAACAGTAACGTATATAATCAAGGTGGAGAAAGACAACTCGAGAATACTGTAAGAGACATGGTAGGTAACTCAAATAACACAAATGTGGTTTGTTAGGGGGTGCCGCCAACGTGGACACATTTTTCGCTTCTGTGGTAACAGACCGTGTCCAGTCGAATACACAAAATAATAGATGTGCTCAGACTAGTACACATAATAGAACTGTAAATGGTAGATCATCAAATGGGAATTATGGAGAGGTGCAGAGAAATTTTATAAGGTCAGGAGATCAGGGAAATTGGCATCCCGCTTACTGAACAGGATCGGCAAGTAAGGGGGAAAATAGTAAGTCCAAAAGATGAATCAATATATTAAAAACCCAAATGATGAGTATAATAGGACATTTAGAAATAAAAACATAAGAAGTGGCCTCAACTTGGGGAGATAAAACAGTTGTCACTAAATATGGTAGATCCTAGTTCATGTATTATAGAAATAGGAAATATAAAATTAGAACATTAGTTGACTCGGGAGCGTCAAGTTAGTGTGATTAAAGAAACATTTTTATATCGAATATTAAAAATTTTCAAAATATTTAGAATTCAGGATAATCTTCATTCAGTAACTGGGCAAAATTTAGAAGTGCTTGGTCAAACGATGATAAATTTTAAATTAGGAGGGATAAATGTTAGGCATAGGTTCCATGTAGTCAAGGATTTAAATAGAAATATGATATTGGGTAGAGATGTTTTATTGAAAAATGGGGTGAGACTTTATTTTGATTTACATAAATTAAAATTCCAAGATGTTTACGTGGATGTAGAAGAGGATATGCATGTGTCGACACTATTTAGAGTCAAAACGACCATGAATTTGAAACCACAAACGGTTAATTTAATACAGGCAAAAATGAAAAAAAAAATCCGTACTTTTCGGTTGGGCAAACAGTTAAAATAACGGAATTAGAGAGAGAAATAATAGATGAACCTGGCTTGGAAGTCACCAATGGGTTAATAATATTAGATAAACATCTCAGCTTTCCAGTGATGCTCCTAAACAATACAGGAAAAAATATTAAATTATATAGAGGCTGTGTAATCGCTAAAGTAGCGTATAATAATGATAACATGTTAACTACAGAAAAAGAAAACATGTTGGGAAATGATTATTCAGAAACTCCCATGGTCAGAAATAATGTCAGAAATAATTATAAAAGAAGCGGGAAAAGACGGAATGATGAATTGATCCATACATTCAAAAAATATCCATCTCAAATAGATACAGTAGACAAAGGACAAGAGAACAAGAATTGTTATCACAGTTAAAAGTCCCCACCGGAGAATAAAGAAATATTAGAACAATTGGTGAAAGAAAACCAAGACGTTTTTGGAATTAATGATTTAGAATTGGGAAAAACTAGTACAGTTACAATGGAAATAGACACTGGAAATCATCCACCAATTAGTTTAAAACCATATAGAACTCCTTTAAGAAACAGAGAGATTGTAGAGAAGGCAATTGAAGATATGTTAAAAGCGGGAATAATAACAAGATCGAAGTCTGAGTGGTCATCTCCGATCGTAATTGTGACCAAGGTCGATGGTTCACATCGATTCTGTTGTGATTACCGGGCGTTGAACAAAATCACTAAGAATGTAGCGTACCCATTGCCAGTGATTGATGATATTTTGGGCTTACTTAATGGCTCTACATTCTACACTACACTAGACGCAAGATCAGGATTCTGGTGTATCCCGATGTCGGAGGATGCTCAAAAGAAAAGTGCTTTCTGTACTCATATGGGTTCTTACGAATTTTTACGAATGCCATTCGGAGTTCGCACAGCTCCATCTCACTACTATGTTATTAATAAATGAAGTATTACGTGGGTTTCAAAAGTTTGCGTTGGCATATATAGATGATATTTTAATATATACATCAGGAGACGTACAAGATCATCTAAAACATGTAAAATTGGTATTTGATAGGCTAAGAATACACGATGTTAAGTTGAAATTGAGTAAGTGTGAATTCTTAAAAACAGAAACCAAATATTTAGGGTACATTATTAATAGAGAGGGAATTAAGCCTGATCAAAATAAAATTAAAGTTATTAGAGATTTACCTTCTCCGACCAACGTGAGAGAAGTTCGAGCTTTTATAGGTATGACCGGGTATTATAGACGATTCGTTCCAAATTTTGCACAGATAGCAGAACCTATTATAAAATTGACCTGTAAATATGCAAGGTTTAAGTGGACTGAAGATTGTCAGAAGGCGTTCGATTTTTTTAAAAAATAGCTTAACAACAGTTCCACTATTGGCACATCCAGATTTAAATAAACAATTGGTTTTGTATACAGATGCTTCAGATAATGCCATAGGAGCATGTTTAACACAACCGTATGAAGGAGAAGACTCAGGAATACCAGGAGTTAAGAATGAAAGACCAATCTATTTCTTGTCACATAGACTTAGCAAATCTCAGCGAAAATGGGCGACTATTGAGAAGGAGGCCTACGCTATACACTATGCTCTCCATAAACTTAATTATTATCTACATAACGCCAATTTCATTATTAAAACTGATCACATGCCATTAAAGTCTATATTAGAAGCACCAATACAAAATAGGAAAATACAAACCATGGGCACTAAATTTACAGGGATACAATACTAAAGTAGAGTATATTTCAGGAAAACATAATACATGCGCTGATTTATTGTCTAGAATTCCACATACAACAATATCTGAAACCACTACTCAAGATGACGGGAGAACCAGAAATTGACGACAGGAATTGGCAAGTAAATATATTAGATTCTGCTAAAATAAATTTGTAAAAGCTCACAGACAGAACAAGATTCTGAATCAATAGAGGAAGATACACAGTTGATGCATTTTAATATGAAAAATGAACAGGAATTAGATCCAAAAATAATACAGATTAAACAAAAATTGAAAGAAACAGGGGAAAACAGTTTTAAAAGAAAATTCTTAGAGCTGCAAGCAGACAATCAATTATATTATGTCGGTGAAAAAGGTGAGGGATTAAGAAAATATATTCCGAAACATTTAGAACGGGAAGTTTTAAAGGCATATCATGATAATAATGGTCATTTTGGACGAGATAAGTTAGTTAAGGCTATTAGCAGTAAA
Organism: Cepaea nemoralis; assembly: GCA_014155875.1. Lineage (NCBI taxonomy): Eukaryota > Metazoa > Mollusca > Gastropoda > Stylommatophora > Helicidae > Cepaea > Cepaea nemoralis. Next base: position 215,279 of record JACEFZ010005002.1, on the reverse strand, counting down.
TATTACTGGCCGAATTTATTTAAAAGCGTATATGAATATGTTGATGCATGTGAAAAGTGTAGGTTAAGAAACATGAAGATAATCAAATGTCCCTTACAAGATACAGATATTCCTCAATTTCCAATGCAGAAAGTGAGTTTGGATATTTCAGGTCCTCATCCAAAAACATTATCGGGAAATGTATATCTACTACATATCATAGATTCATATAGTCTCTGGCCAGAAGTTTATCCAATTCCAGACAAGAGTTCTGATTCTGTTATAAATATGTTTTTACAAGAATTTATACCAAGGTTTGGGTGTCCACAGACAATACCTACAGACAATGGGAAAGAATTTGTAAATAGAAAGTTTGAAAAATTGTTAAAAGATTTGAATATAAAGCACATAAAAACTTCGTATTACAGACCATCTTCGAATGCCAAAAATGAGAGACAACATAGAACATTGTACAATATACTGGCGAAAAATGTAGAAGAACACGATATGGATTGGGATCTGTATTTGGGAACAGCACTGGGGGCGATCCGTACACACCAAAATGAAGGAACAGGTTTCTCACCATTTTATTTACTACATGGAAGAGAACCGATATTACCGGTTGACAATTTATTAAAGCCTAGAAGAAAATATATGGGGAGAGGATTTTCAGGAAATGATGTTGCAAGAAAATGCACAAAGCACATATACGTTTAAGAAATATATAATTAAGGCTCGAGAAAGACAGAAGAAATACACAAATAAAAATGCACACTTACAGGAGTTTAACATAGGTGATAGAGTTTATTACAAAAAACATAGGAGAAACTCTAAGTTTGATGCTCATTGGGTCCCGGGATATTATAATTTAGATAAAAAGGGTCCAGTATCATATACTATAAAAAATCAAATTACAGGGCATGTTTGCACGTTCACATGTAGAGCATTTAAGACGGGATAATGAGGAAAAGATGCTGAGGATAATAATAACAATTATTATTCAGAAGAATTATTTTCAGATGGACAGATTGTCAGACGAACGGAATATCCGATACCTATAGATAATGGGAGAGAATTGGTACAAAAACAAATAATAACAGCATCTACTACTGGTGAACAAGAAGAAACAATACCAAAAACGATCGTGACAGAGGAAAACCAACACGTATGACGGTTATAATAGTGAAGAATCGATCAAAGAAAAAATAGACGCCCATTTATGAATACTAGACAGGCAGTAAAAAGAAAGTTAGATAGACAGAAAGAAAGAGAAATTAAGAGGCAAAGAAAATTTAGAGAAAATTCCTCAAGTGATGAAGATATGCCACTATTTGAAAGATCATTAAGACATCAAGGTAGAAAGATTAGATTGGATTTAGAAAGGAAAGAGATTAGCAGTTGCTAGTAATGGGTATACAGACGCGGAACAAGAGATGGATGAAGAGTCAGAAACTGATGAGGATGGTGCTATGAAAGAAGATATTTCTCCTCGGGAAGATGACGACATTGATGTAGAGATTGCACTTATAGAAAACAATTTGGAGTTATTAAGAAAATGGAGAAGTGATGAATAGCTTGGTAGAATATTCTGCAGATTGCAGATAGAAGAAGAGTTGGACACGGTAATTGTGAATTTCAATGAAGAAGGTTAGCAAATAACTTAATCAAGAGTTGTTGAGAGTTGTCGTGATGAGTAGACATAATATTGTATTAAGTTAGGAGTGATTGATATATGCTTTATTATCATTTTGATTTTTAAGTTTGAAGTGTTGAGTTTTTCTTAGACGGAAAATGATTGATTAGTAGTCATAATATATTATGGTGTATGTATATATATGATTTTTCATTTCATCACATATGTTTATTTTGAATAATGTGTGGGGATAAAAATGATGTCAAAGAATGAGGGGGTTGATATTGTTTGCTCTATTGTTTTGACTTCAGTTGTTCTTTAGAAAATGTGATGATATATTACCTTAGCTGTTTATTTTTACAAAACTCTTTTTTTTTTTTTTTTTTTTGAGTTACCCTGGGTGTGTTTAAAATAATTTCTAGGTTGACGTTCAGTTATGGGGGAAAATGAAGAGCTGTTCTTGGGAGCTTGCAGAAAATATGAAACATGGAGTGAGGGCCATGCTTCGTTTTATGAATTTTGTGACTTGAAGTTGAGTTGCTTAACGTGTATAACGTTTATAAATAGAAATTGAGGGTGAAACCTGATTGAGTTAAGGGGGAAGTTGTGGTGATTAGCGAAGTAACTCAGTATGTTATAGAGAAAGTAATGGAGGAGTATATTTAAAAGTGGCTGGGGTTGTCAGCAACAATTGATAATTACATGGGGGTTGGAAAGAGTTAAACCGTTAAAAATGGTTTGGGGGATTGAATTATGGACTACATTAGACGGTTCGTAATGTAAATACATGGATTGAAAGTCATGGATGAGGGGAATGACGGGCGATACTGGGTAAATGGGGGTTGAAATAGGAGCTGGGTTGAACAGCGTTTAATGGGAGAATATGGGGGAATGCCAGGTTGAATTTTGGCATTTAATAAGTGGACTCTGGAGGTTTTGAAGGAATGGTTGAACTTGACGAGGTGAATAATACAAAAGGTTGTTGTGTTGGATTAACATAACTTTTTGATAACAAAAATTATTATTGACGGCAATGAAGATAAATTTTGAAAACTTTATTTTATAAAGTTTTGAGAATGCATGGGAAGAGAAATGTGATTACTTCTTACTATTTCTTACTTTCTAATTTTCTTCGGTGCGCACCAAACCAGTCTAAACTAAACTTTTTCCTGTCTATCCTGGAGTAGTGAGAATGTGATTAAGTGAGAAAGAGAAGGAAAATATCTTCAATTTTTGTCAATCATAATTTAGATGGACACTTTAAAAGCGGTTCGCTTATAGAGAGTTTTGTGGAGAATTTTGTAGAGAATTTTGTGGAGAATTTTGTAGAGAGTTTTGTAGAGAGTTTATAGTAGGGTTTTGTATTACTGACATTGTATAAAGTATGTCTCTGGATTAGCGTTTGGCTATGATGAGATAGGAGGATGAGATTTGAATTATGAAATATATGTTGAGGGATTGTTGGACAGATTTGGTATAGAAGAAGAAATATTTCAATACTTCAGTAGTGAGTAAGTGTTAAGGGGTAGAGTTGAGACTTTTCCAGAGAAAACGTCTTTTTGAAGAAGGGGAGGTATATAACAGTAAGGGATTTAGGTTAGTAGTTAGAGAGTTAATGAATGCTGCGCATTCATTAACTAATGGGGAAATAAAGTTAGTGAACGCGTGAGCACGAATGGGTTTAGGTATCCAGGGGTTGCTCACGCGTCACTGGGGATTCGGCCATTAGAAGAACAACAAAGATGTCTGTATTTACATCGGCAGCAGGAAAATGTATTTGATGACTCAATAAACCTTTTATACACAACAACGCGGAGTTTGTCATCTATATTGATGTCAGCCACTAACGATTCACAGCCAGGCCATGATCACACTGTGATAGTCGTTCAGAAAGCAATGGCAAACTACTGAACTAAAAACTTGCAAAGACATCAACAGCAGCTGAAAAATGCTGGTGTTGACTACAATGTCCTGTAAAGAATATGTGAAAAAGGACTAACTAGGTCTGGTATATTTTGTCTGAAAAAGCACAAACAGTTATATAACTATTCTATGGAGAAAGAAAAGTGAATTATAATTAAATAAAAATCATACAAAAAATCTGTATGGCGCGAAACAAATGAACAATTCTTAGGCATTATGCATTCGCGTATCAGCCGGAGGCAAGAGAATGCACAAATGCTGAAGATACAACAACCAACCAACAAACAAACAAGTTTATAATTGAAAATACAATAATTTGTTTTAATGAAGTACCTGAAAGTGATGTCACCGGGACCGGCTGTCAGCAAGGTCAAGGGGACAGTTCTCGGTGAAGGACATCCTGCTGCCCGGCTCAAAGATCCCACAACGCGAGCCACTTGAGGTGACATCACTGTCGGATAGAGGATGGTCTTAGCAGTCTTACATAGAAGTAAATCTTGCTTTTGTTGATGACGTCGATACCGATGTAGTGTCGATTGTACATATATAATATATAATGACAATGATGACAGAAAACAAATTCGATTACAACACTCACCGTGGAACCACTGATTAGTCAAATCGAACCAGTTTTGATGATGATAATGATGATGATGATGATGGTGATGAAAGTTTTACGGCAAAGAAAAATAATGACATCATCTGATATAGATGCATAATTGAAAAGAGCTAGGTAACTTACTATGGAATATGGCAGGCTTGGACCAGTCGATGAAACCAGGCCACGTAATCAGTGTCTCAGCATGTTTGGCTTCAGGTGCAAAGACTGAAGTCCTCCTGGGATCAGTGTAGTGCCCCACGACCTGCAACAGCAGCAATAATCTATATCGTGGCTCACAGATTAATGCAATGTGTACAGACATGTATGATTATTCATACAAAATGGCTTTACCTACACTTCTATGGCCACAGTTTGTAGCACACGGCAGAGTTGCAACACTCATTAAATAATTGGATCATTAATTGATTAAGGGCACTGTGTAAAACTAAAATAACAATTTCAGTATAAGAATGTCCAAATTAATCTTATAGTTTTGTAGTTTTTCTTCTCATTGAAAATTCTAAATTGACCAGTTACTCAAAAAGAACACAACTTGAGGACAAAGGTTTCCAAATAGGGTAATACTCACTCGGTCACTAGGCCAAAGTTTAGGATCTGCCAATTACACCATATTTGTCTCACAACTTCAACCCAGCTCTCCTTATTTTTATGTAATTTTAACGTAAATAACACTCTGCGGTTGTGAGATTATATCAGGACTCACTGCTAAATTACCACACGTGGGACATATATTGTTGTTATTGATGTTATATTGATGTACATATTGATATCACAAGGGATTCACATCACATCAATCGTTGCTTATCTATGCTGTCTATACATAATAAAAATGCGCAAATTCTTAAACTTATTTATCCGGAGCTGGAATGTGTCTTCAGTAGTTACATTATTCCACTGGTTCTGATTTTGGATGGAGTAGTAAACTCATTTAGCTCTTATGGGTCTCCTGCAGCAGTCAGGTAATAGTATGAGGGTCTCACTCCAGCTTTCAGTTACTGTAGATACTGTAGAACAACATATGTTTCCTAAGCTCTTTTGCACCTAGCAACCTCAGTGACAGCTGAGCAACATAATGCTTTATAAGCTCTTTCCTACGTAGTAAACATGTGGACATTATTCATTATTCACTTCCATGCACATGGAATCTAGATACATTGCTTATACATCGTATCCTTACATTAAATTATATAAACCTAGAACGTATGCATGTGTATTTCTCTCACATGATACATAGCAAAAAACACTTAATAAAGTCACCGGACTGCCAAGCGTAGACAAACAAGCATCAGTGGAATTAACAACAATAATATCAAAACAGGACAATATCTACTAAATAACTAAAACAGACAACTGTGTAGTAAAATTTTACCTTGCACAAATCCTCGTTCACTGGCCCTTCTCCAACAGCCAAAATCTCTGGCCATCCAAGCGTACAGAACGTGGTGCCCTGCCATCTGCCTCTCAGTTGCTCTCGTAAAGTCCCATACAGCTAATGAGAACGAGAAGACAGTCGCATTTTGATTTCGTGAAAACGTCACGGACGTTCATCATCATCATCATCATAATCATTATTATCACAGTCATGATCAACATTATGATCATCACATTATCCCACCATCATCACCACCACCATCATGATCATCATAATCCCTATCATCATTATCAGCATGAGTTTAAAGATTTATGTGGGAAGTGTCTTCATCTGTGTTTCAAAAAAGGGTGTATGTGGACGTCTTCAGTGTCCAGTTTATTTCACGGTGCACCTCTTGTAACTAATTGTACACACACGATTTCGAGATGTGCAGCAAAATTAATCTTTTAGACAACCCAATGGCACCTTTCCCTTAGAAGATTAACTTTCCTGCACATCTTGTGAACGTGTTTTGCAAGAGGTATTCGCACGTATGAATTTGATCACTAATTTTGTTATCATGAATTGGCAAGTATTGTATCCGATTTTCTGACTGTGATCTTAGGACATGGCTCTAGCAGGGATTGCATCACCGACTTTCTGACTGGGATCTTAGGACACTGTCCTGACAGGGATTGTATAGTAACTAACTGTGTGATCGAAAAAACACCGCCCTAGTAAGAACTGTATCAGTCAGTAACTTTGATCTAAAGGCACTGCCCTATAACTGATCATTAAATCTATGCATAATGTTTGTCTATCAGTCTGAATCATGGCCTTGACTCTCATTAACCTACCTTCCATGTCAAGGGCAGATGCCCCGTCAGCCACTGAAGCAATACCGGAAGTTCGTCATCTGTGACGTCATGTATCTCCAACATTAGTAAATTGTCACAATCAACGTCCAACATTCAACATTCGGACGTTACTAGGTCCATTAGTGATCATTACAAGTTATGAGTATCTGTAAAAATGTGACCATGCAAAGTTATAAATCTATATATATAAAAATCGTTGTGTGTATGTATGTATGTATGTATGTCCGTCCTTTATGCGTTCGCTGTACGGTCCAACCAATTGAGATGAAATTTTCTACACGTTTTCCTTTCATTCCTGTGCAACCAACTGTGATAGTTTTATCTATCAGCTATCAGCTATTACCTTCCTAAAATTTAATTTTGTAATTACATGACTGAACATAAGAAAATATAAAAATATATGACAAAAAGGGATATAACTTTTAGTACCATTGTTATATCTTAAGTTAAGTCCCCTGGCTATAGAAATCTATATGAATTAAATGAGGTACAGCCGGGCCAGGTCAGACAGACAGATAGACAGACAGATAGACAGACAGATAGACAGACTGACAGGCAGACAGATAGCCGGGAACGGGAGCCAAGTTTACTTTAGATAGATCTCTTCCAATCATATTTTCTATCTATTCTTCTATTCTATCTATATTTTTAACGGGAACGGGCCGAACATAGATAGATAGATAGATAGATAGATAGATACATACATACATACATAGATAGATACATAGATAGATAGATAGATAGATAGATCCCCGCCAAAGCCTGGGCGAAGCCGGGCCGGGCAGCTAATATTTATCGTTTCCATCAAGGGGACTTAACATAAGAAAAGTTATTTCAAGGGTCATAACTTTTAATAACATCACTATTATTTTATGTATAGATTGTTGCATTGTTTTCAAAGATTTATAAACTTTCTGTCTATAGTTATTTACAGGCATATGAGTTATAATAAATAATGATATAATCTTTAAGGCATTTTCATAATTTTTATAAAAGTAATGCATCTATTTAAATAGTGAAAATTTTCTAACACATCTTTTTATGTTTTTAAAACCAGTGTTCATTAAAAATAATGGATTTATTTTAGATTAGATACGTTAGAATTTTATTTCTGTACTTTTTTCGGAGTGGAACTTTTGAAGTAATCGAAGCATTTGTTTTTTCCGTTCGCTTGGCAGAGAGAAGGTCAGTACACAATTAAATGGGTATATTCTTGATTTTGTTTTTGTTTTTTAAAAAAAGTTGGCCGCGTGTGTGTCAACATCACATTTTTCATTCAATGTTGTGGGTGTGCATACCTTATGCATACCTTACACGCAGCACGCCTGTTAAAATGCAGTTTGTTGTTTTTGTTTTCTAAAAAAAGAAGAAGTCTATCCTTTGATATACTGTTGCTTCGCATCCCAATGATTCCAACAGTCATGCCATTCGAATTCAAACGCCTGCAGTTTCCGGTGCGACTTGCATTTGCCATGACGATCAACAAAGCACAGGGACAATCGCTACAAGTGTGTGGACTAAATTTGGAAAATCCGTGCTTCACACATGGACAGCTATATGTGGCCTGCTCACGCGTTGGAAAACCTTCGGATTTATTTGTGTACGCACCAGACAGAAAAACAAAAAATATTGTTTATCAAAAAGCACTACATTAGACATCAAATTTGGTGTTCGACCATAACTGAAAAACTAAATAATCCTAACATTAAATGAAATTTTCTAGCTGCAACCAATAAATTAGCTGCGAGGGCCCAGGGGCCGAACGCATACTCTGTACGCTTAGAGAATGTATTTGAATGTATAATGACTACTTATATGAATTTAATGAGACGCTCCCCGTCAGGAGCTGGGCGAAACCGGGCCGGGTCAGACAGACAGACAGACAGACAGACAAGCAGACAGACAGACAGACAGATAGATAGATCCCCGCCAGGTGCTGGGCGAAGCCGGGCCGGGTCAGACAGACAAGCAGACAGACAGACAGATAGATAGATCCCCGCCAGGTGCTGAGCGAAGCCGGGCCGGGTCAGACAGACAGACAGATAGATAGATAGATAGATAGATCTCCGCCAGGGGCTGGGCGAAGCCGGGCCGGGTCAGACAGACAGACAAGCAGACAGACAGACAGACAGACAGACAGACAGACAGACAGATAGACAGACACATACATACATACATACATACATACATACATACATACATACATACATATATACATACATAATACATACATACATACATACATACATACATACATACATACATACATACATACATACATACATACATACATACATACATAGATCCCCGCCAGAGCCTGGGCGAAGCCGGGCCGAGCAGCTAGTACTTATATAAAATTGACCATCTAAAGTTATTAATATAAACTTGATCAATCCATGTTATGAATACAGAAAACAGCAGAGAGCCCCTATACACGCCACCGTCAGACAGACTGGCGCTTATGGCGCTAGAGCCATGGCTTATAGAAAAGTTGGCACTCACTGGGTGATGTTGTCCACATCACGATGGCCGTCTTTACTTCTCAAGACATTTACTGGTACCCATTTTAGGCTGGGTCTCAGGTCGACCCACCTCAATGTGAATTTGACCCCATCACCACCGGACTGGAAGGCGAATGTCTGGCCACAACGCTACAGTGGCTGTCATTCTATGAATGCTTGTGTGAGCTTGACCATTCAAAGTTATGCATATTTATAGACAATTGCCAAGTAGCAGAGTAGACGAAATGACATCAAATAGAGTTAGTGAGAAAATAGCGAACCAACTTTACGAGAAACCAACAATATGACGAAAACAGGAGAAGACGTCACAGAAGTAGTCAACAATAACAAAGGTCAGATCTTGGGGATTGACCTGTATAATAACAATGCAAGTACAAACCATATGTGGCACATAAACAACGAGAAATATTTGAACGCAGTAATTGTTCAAGTATTAGATAACGCATAATACATCAGTTGTATATCCTTAACAGAACGTCGCAGTCAACCCCATCGTTATATTGGCTGTTTTGTGATGTCCAGGCAAGTTTACGTTCAGTAGTTTGCCATTGATTTCTGAACCACGGGCAACACATACCATCGCATTCCAACCAACGCAAGGCGGTTCTGCTGCCACGACGCTTGACGGCAAAAGTGGAAAATGTTGGTGATTATGAAAGAAGGTGGATAGCTAAAAATGATTATCACTGTTGTCTTAAACACGAGGTTATATAATCTAGTAGACTATAACAAGACATAAGCATACGTTAAGCGTAACATAAACAGTAACAACCACTATATGAAATAACAACGGACACTATGTGAAATAACGACTGACACTATAATATCCCAATGAATTATAACCCTCAAGGGTTGAACAGGGTTTTGTTTGCATAAATACAGTACACAACAAATTCTCCCCACACACAATCAAAACATCATCATTCATAAAGCGACCGTAACACTGAAAACATACACACGAGCCGAGATTCGGTAACACAAGAAACACACATACCGGCCGACAGGATGGCTGGCTGACACACATAACAGTACGTGTGTATTTTGGTACATCTTGAAACTAGGCCGTTGACTACAGCCTGGTGTTGCCTGAAAAGTGATTGTAGGATACGGTGTAAACGACATAACTATGTGAAATAATTGATGTATGCAAGGTCGCGTATGACTGCTTCCAGATCAAGCCTGTTTGTGTTTTGTGTGGTAGGAAATCTAATTACGAACAGGTTCTCACACATACGTACATACACACACACAGACCCTCCAGCGCACAGAATGGTAGTCTCGTGTGCAGATAGATATGTAGGTAGATAGCTAGCTTGTCGATAGCCACATTAACAGACAGACAGACGGACGGACATGCGGATAAATAGGTGGATAGACAGACATATGGTCACACATATAGAGAGACAGACATGCGGAAGCACAGACATACAGAAAGACAGACATACGGAAAGACAGACAGACATGGGGGGAAAACAGACATACTGACAGACAGACAGATTAACGGCGGCACATTAGACAGACAGACAGACAGACAGACAGACAGACAGACAGACAGAACAATCTTTATTTTCAAAGGGTTAAGAATTGGGCACGCAGGCCCGTCTGACATTCTGCCCTTCTTCTCTATTTCCTCTCATACATTCATTCATTCAACATCACTTATGAAGCAAATCTTTGACAACAAAAGAACAATAAGCATTAAACACATGAAAATAATCAATAATACATGACTCACTGAGGCAATGTTTAACATGGGCATTATACATACTCTAAGGAAGGTGTAACGTGCAGTGTTTCCATCTCCTTTTGATGAAAAAGCACCAAAATCGACCAAAAAAAGCACCAAAAATTGTTGGAACTATCACAGTGTGAACATGGCCTAGCCGTAGATCGTTAGTGGTTGACATCACTTATAGATGACAGACTCCGCGTTGTATTATATAAAAGTTTTATTTGTTCAATCCATTACATTTCATGCTGTCAAAGTACATGCAGACATGTTTGTTTATCCTTTCATGTCTGAGTCCCAAGTCCCAAGTGACGTGTGTGCAACCCCTGGATACTTAAACCCATTTGTGCACACACGTTCACCAACTATGATTTCCCCACTAGTTAATGAATGCGCAGCATTCATTAACTCTCCACTACTAAGCTAACTCCCTTACTGTTATATACCTCCCCTTCTTCAAGGAGACATTTTCTCTGAAAAAGTCTCAACCCCAACCCTTAACCACTTAACTCTACTGAAATATTTCTTGTTCTATACCACATCTGCCCAACAATCCCTTCACATATATTTCCTAATTCAAATCTCACCCTCCTATCTCATCATAGCCAAATGCTAACCAGAGACATACTTCATACAATATCAATAATACAAAACTCTCTACAAAATTCGTTATAAAGTTCTCCACAAAAACTCTCTACAAAACTCTCTATAAGCGAACCGCTTTTAAAGTGTCCATCTAAATTATGATTGACAAAAATTGAAGATATTTTCCTTATCTTTTTCTCACTTACTCACATTCTCGCTATTCCAGGATAGACAGAAAAAAAGTTTAGTTTAGATTGGTTTGGTGCGCACCTAAGGAAGTTTAGAAAGTAAGGAAAAAGTAAGAAGTAATCACATTTCTCTTCCCATGCATTCTCAAAACTTTATAAAATAAAGTTTCCAAAATTTATCTTCATTGCCGTCAATAATAATTTTTCAAAAAGTTATGTTAATCAAAAACTACAACCTTTTGTAGTATTCACCTCGTTAAGTTCAACCATTCTTTTAAAACCTCCAAATTATTAATATACAGTCAAACACAGTGTTCTTCTTCCAGAGTCCACTTATGCCAAAATTCAACCTGGCATTCCCCCCATATTCTCCCATTAAACGCTGTTCAACCCAGCTCCTATTTCAACTCCCATTTACCCAGTATCGCCCCGTCATTCCCCTCATCCATGGCTTTCAATCCATGTATTTACATTACGAACCGTCTAATGTAATCCCTAATTCAATCCCCCAAACCATTTTTAACGGTTTAACTCTTTCCAACCCACATGTAATTATCAATTGTTGCTGACAACCCCAGCCACTTTTAAATATACTCCTCCATTACTTTCTCTACAACATACTGAGTCACTTCGCTAATCACCACAACTTCCCCCTTAACTCAATCATGTTTCACCCTCAATTTCTATTTATAAACGTTATACACGTTAAACAACTCAACTTCAAGTCGCAAAATTCATAAAACGAAGCATGGCCCTTACTCCATGTTTCATATTTTCTGCAAGCTCCCAAAAACAACTCTTCATTTTTCCCATAACTGAACGTCAAGCTAGAAATCATTTTAAACACACCCAGGGTAACTCAAGAAAAACAAAACCAAAGTTTTGTAAAAATAAACAGCTAAGGTAACATATTATCACATTTTATAAAGAACAACTGAAGTCAAAACAATAGAGCAAACAATATCAACCCCCTCATTCTTTGACATCATTTTTATCCCCACACATTATTCAAAATAAACATATGTGATGAAATGAAAAACCATATATATACATACACCATAATATATTATGACTACTAATCAATTATTTTCCGTCTAAGAAAAACTCAACACTTCAACTTAAAAATCAAAATGATAATAAAGCATATATCAATCAGTCCTAACTTACTACAATATTATGTCTACTCATCCCGACAACTCTCAACAACTCTTGATTAAGTTATTTGCTAACTTTCTTCCTTAGAAATTCACAAATACCGTCTCTAACTTCTTCTTCTATCTGCAATCTGCAGAATATTCTACCACGCTATTTATCACTTCTCCATTTTCTTAATAACTCCAAATTTTTTTCTATAAGTGCAATATCTACATCAATGTCGCCATCCTCCCGAGGAGAATTATCTTCTTTCATATCAGCATCCTCATCAGTTTCTGACTCTTCATCCATCTCTTGTTCCGCATCTGTATACCCATTACTAGCAACCGCTAATCTCTTCCTTTCTAAATCCAATCTAATCTTCCTATCTTGATGTCTTAATAAATTTTCAAATAGTGGCATATCTTCATCACTTGAGGAATTTACTCTAAATTTCCTTTGCCTCTTAATTTCTCTTTCTTTCTGTCTATCTAACTTTCTTTTTACTGCCTGTCTAGTATTCATAAATGGAGCGTCTATTTTTTCTTTGATTGATTCTTCACTATTATAACCGTCATACGTGTTGTTTTCCTCTGTCACGATTGTTTTTGGTATTGTTTCTTCTTGTTCACCAGTAGTAGATGCTGTTATTATTTGTTTTTGTACCAATTCTCTCCCATTTTCTATAGGTATTGGATATTCCGTTTGTCTGATAATCTGTCCATCTGACAATATTTCTTCTGAATAATAATTATTATTATTATCCTCTGCATCTTTTTCCTCATTATCCCGTCTTAAGTGCTCTACATGTGAACGTGCAACATGGCCTGTAACTTGATTTTTAATAGTATACGATACTGGACCCTTTTTTTCTAAAATATAATATCCCGGGACCCAATGAGCATCAAACTTAGAGTTTTTCCTATGTTTTTTGTAATAAACTCTATCACCTATGTTAAACTCTTGTAAGTGTGCATTTTTATTTGTGTATTTCTTCTGTCTTTCTCGAGCCTTAATTATATTATTTCTTAAACGTATATGTGCTTTGTGCATTTCTTGCAACCTTGTTTCCTGAAAATCCTCCCCCATATATTTTCTCCTAGGCTTTAATAAATTGTCAATTGGTAATATTGGTTCTCTTCCATGTACTAGGTAAAATGGTGAGAAACCTGTTCCTTCGTTTTGGTGTGTACGGATCGCCCCCAATGCTATTCCCAAATAAAGATCCCAATCCATATCGTGTTCTTCTACATTTTTCGCTAGTATATTGTATAATGTCCTATGTTGTCGCTCATTTTTGGCATTCGAAGATGGTCTGTAATACGAAGTTTTAATGTGTTTTATATTCAAATCTTTTACCAATTTTTCAAACTTTCTATTTACAAATTCTTTCCCATTGTCTGTAAGTATTGTTTGTGGACACCCAAACCTTGGTATAAATTCTTGTAAAAGCATATTTATAACTGAATCAGAACTCTTGTCTGGAATTGGATAAACTTCTGGCCAGAGACTATATGAATCTACGATATGTAGTAGGTATACATTTCCCGATAATGTTTTTGGATGAGGACCTGAAATATCCAAACTTACTTTCTGCATTGGAAATTGAGGAATATCTGTATCTTGTAAGGGACATTTAATTATCTTCATGTTTCTTAACCTACACTTTTCACATGCTTCAACATATTCATATACGCTTTTAAATAAATTCGGCCAGTAATATTTACTGCTAATAGACTTAACTAACTTATCTCGTCCAAAATGACCATTATTATCATGATATGCCTTTAAAACTTCTCGTTCTAAATGTTTCGGAATATATTTTCTTAATCCCTCACCTTTTTCACCGACATAATATAATTGATTGTCTTCTTGTAGCTCTAAAAATTTTCTTTTAAAACTGTTTTCCCCTGTTTCTTTCAGTTTTCTTTTTATCTGTATTATTTTTGGATCTAATTCCTGTTCATTTTTCATATTAAATTGTGCTAAATGTGGGTCTTCTGCTCTAGGTTCAGACTCTTGATCCGACGGTAAACTCTCAAAGTCTTCTCTATTTATTATGGCAGAATCTAATATATTTACTTGCCAGTTTCGATCGTCTATCTCCGGTTCTCCTTCATCTTCCGTGTTTCCTGATGACTGTGGATACGGGATTCTAGACAATAAATCAGCGCATGTATTATGTTTTCCTGAAACATACTCTACTTTAGCATTGTATCCCTGTAAATTTAATGCCCACGTTTGTATTTTCCTATTTTGTATTGGTGCTTCTAATATAGACTTTAATGGCATGTGATCAGTTCTAATAATGAAATTGGCGTTATGTAAGTAGTAATTTAGTTTTTGGAGAGCATAGTGTATAGCATAAGCCTCCTTCTCAATAGTAGACCATTTCCGTTGAGACCTGCTAAGTTTATGAGACAAGAAATAAATTGGCCTTTCATTTTTAACCCCTGGTATTCCAGATTCTTTTCCTTCATATGGTTGAACCAAACACGCTCCTACAGCATTATCTGAAGCATCTGTATATAATATTAGCTGTTTATTCAAATCTGGATATGTCAATAGTGGCACTACTGTTAGGCTATTTTTTAAAAACTCGAACGCTTTTTGACATTCATCATCCCACTTAAATCTAGCGTATTTTCCAGTTAAGTTAGTAATAGGCTCTGCTATCTTTGAGAACCCTGGAATGAAACGCCTATAATACCCACAGGTTCCAATAAACGCACGCACTTCTTTTACGTTAGTTGGAGGGGATAATTCTCTAATAATTTTAACCTTATCTTGATCTGGTTCAATTCCGTCTCTATTAATAATATACCCCAAATACTTTGTTTCTGTTTTTAAAAATTCGCATTTACTGAGCTTCAGTTTAACATCATGTATTCTTAATCTGTCGAATACTAATTTTACATGTTTTAAGTGATCATCTATATCTCCTGCTGTATAAATTAAAATGTCATCTATATATGCCAATGCAAACTTTTGCATACCCTCTAAAACCTGATTAATTAATAGCATATAATACGAGGGCGCTGTACGAACTCCAAAAGGCATTCGTAAGAATTCGTAAGAACCTGCGTGTGTACAAAAAGCACTCTTTTTCTGGGCGTCTGGGGACATAGGTATACACCAAAATCCTGATCTTGCATCTAACGTGGTAAAGAAAGTAGACCCATTAAGTAAACCCAAAATATCATCAATCACCGGCAATGGGTACGCTAGATTCTTAGTGATTTTGTTCAACGCCCGATAGTCACAACAGAATCGATGTGAACCATCAGATTTGGTCACGATGACGATCGGAGATGACCATTCTGACTTTGATCTTGTTATTATTCCTGCTTTCAGCATGTCTTCTATTGCTTTTTCAACAATTTCTCTATTCCTTAAGGGTGTTCTATACGGTTTTAAACTAATTGGTGGATGATCTCCAGTATCTATTTCCATTGTAACTGTACTAGTCCTTCCCAATTCTAAATCATTAATTGCAAAAACGTCTTGATTTTCTTTCACCAATTGTTCTAATATTTCTTTATTCTCCGGTGGGGCTTTTAACTGTGATAACAATTCTTGTTCTCTTGTCCTTTTGTCAACTGTATCTATTTGAGATGGATATTTTTTAAATGTATGGATCAATTCATCATTTCGTCTTTTCCAGCTTCTTTTATACTTATTTCTGACATTATTTCTAACCATGGGAGTTTCTGAATAATCATTTCCCAACATGTTTTCTTTTTCTATAGTTAACATGTTATCATCATTATACGCTACTTTAGCGATTACACAGCCTCTATATAATTTAATATTTTTTCCTGTATTGTTTAGGAGCATCACTGGAAAGCTGAGATGTTTATCTAATACTATTAACCCATCGGTGACTTCTAAGCCAGGTTCATCTATTATTTCTCTCTCTAATTCCGTTATTTTAACTGTTTGTCCAACCGAAAAGTACGGATTTTTTTTTCATTTTTGCCTGTATTAAATTAACCGTTTGTGGTTTCAAATTCATGGTCGTTTTGACTCTAACTAGTGTCGACACATGTATATCCTCTTCTAAATCTACGTAAACATCTTGGAATTTTAATTTATGCAAATCAAAAAAAAGTCTCACCCCATTTTTCAATAAAAAATCTCTACCCAATATCATATTTCTATTTAAATCCTTGACCACATGGAACATATGCCTAACATTTATCCCTCCTAATTTAAAATTTATCATCGTTTGTCCAAGCACTTCTAATTTGTGTCCAGTTACCGAATGAAGATTCTCCTGAATTCTAAATATTTTAAAAATTTTTAATATTCGATATAAAAATGTTTCTTTAATCACGCTAACTTGCGCTCCCGAGTCAACTAATGTTCTAATTTTATATTTCCCTATTTCTATTATACATGAGCTAGGATCAACCATATTTAGTGACAACTGTTTTATCTCCCCAAGTTGAGGCCACTTCTTATGTTTTTTATTTCTAAATGTCCTATTATACTCATCATTTGGGTTTTTAATATATTGATTCATCTTTTGGATCTTACTATCTTCCCCCCTACTGCCGATCCTGTTCAGTAAGCGGGATGCCAATTTCCCTGATGTCCTGACCTTCTAAAATTTCTCTGCACTTCTCCATAATTCCCATTTGATGATCTACTATTTACAGTTCTATTCTGTGTACTAGTCTGAGCACCTCTATTATTTTGTGTATTCGATTGGACACGTCTGTTATCACAGAAGCGAAAAATGTGTCCACGTTGGTGGCACCCCCAACAAACCACATTTGTGTTATTTGTGTTACCTACCATGTTTCTTACAGTATTTCTCACTTGTCCTTCTCTACCTTGATTATATACGTTACTGTTTCCTTGTACCATCTGTATTTCTCCTCTTCTTCCTCTCCATCCATATCTATACTGTCCTATTTCCATTGGTTCTTCAATTCTATCTTCCGAACTACTACCTAACTCTCGTCCTACCCTCAATCTAAACCTTCTCCTCAAGCTTTCTTCTTGTATAGCGATATCTACAGCTTGTGACAACCTTGCAGGATTCTCTCTCATTAATTTAAATTTCAATCCATCTGACCTAATCCCATCAACAAAAATCCCCACCAACATCCGTTCCACTTCTTCAGCTCGTACATTCTGTCCCAAAAATGACTCTTCAGCTAAATTGATCAACCTATCACTGTATAGCTGTACACTTTCTGTAGTATTTTGTCTCGTCTGTCGCAACACTGAGAATGCGTGTTGAGGGTCAGTAATTTCTGCATATTTATGTGCCAGGTCGTCTTTGAATTGTTCCCAGGTTTCACCTCCTCCAGCTTCTAGCTTTCTTCTTATATGGTCAGAAACAGGGCTTGTACTAGTTCTATAAGCTAAATTCTTTTTATCCTCATCTGTAGCGTTCACTAGATAAGCATGTTTCTCAATAGAAATAATCCATTTCTTAAATTGATTCGCCTGTCCATTAAATCTCTCGACATCACTGATTACACTTTGCTGTCTTAATACTGCGTCCAACTTTGATATTGCCCCACCAACTCCACTCAGTACTTGAGAAAAATCCTGGGCTTCCATCCTAAAAAAATCTGTAATGGAAAGTACCAACCAATATAATATACTAATATTTTAAGACAATATTATTTTAAAGTAAGCAGCAAGAAACATTCTGTTCAATTGAGTATGTTGTTAATTAACCTAAAATTATTCATTACCTATACTGCTCTGTCGTTTGTTCTGGGTTCTATGGGTAGAAATGAAGTATGGTCCAATCGACAAAAATGACGGAAGAGGTTCCAATCGACAAACTTGATGGAAGAGGTTCCAATCGACAAAACTTGATGGAAGAGGTTCCAATCGACAAACTTGATGAAAGAGGTTCCAATCGACAAAATGACGGAAGAGGTTCCAATCGACAAACTTGATGAAAGAGGTTCCAATCGACAAACTTGATGAAGAGGTTCCAATCGACAAACTTGATAAGAGTATGACGCCCAATCGATAAACTTGAAAGAGTATGACGCCCAATCGACTAAACTTGAAAGTTGTCCTCTACTCTCGCAGGAACAGAAAAGAAGAGCCTCTGGATTTCTCACTTCAATCGAAGTCGGTGCCTTCTAGTCGTTTTCATGCCGCTGATTGTGCTCGTCTGGATTTGAAATTACAACGATCGAGACAATACTGATTGATTGATTGCTTGATTGATTGATTGATTGATTGATTGATTGATTGATTCGACTCACTTTAAGCGTTGGCCAAGAACTCCGGACTTTACCTTCAGACAAGCAAGGTCACCTTCACTGTAGTTCAAACGATAACGGTTAATAGTTCCAGCAAAACCAGATTTCACGGCAAGCATATCTGGAACATCCATACGTTTCGAAAAAACGAGCAGGTCAACAATGGATTCAAGCTTGACGATGGCTGCTCTGTTTCACCACTCGGAACATTATGTGTTGTGTGGCGTTTCCAACAACGGTCAACCCCATCACAAAAACTTGAAAATCCAACATAAGTTGTTCCTCCAGAGTGCACAAGCCTCCATGACTTCTGTTGACTTTTATTTTATTTTCTAATCGATTTAATTGAGGACCTCTGTGATCAGTGGTGTCCGCGACAGCACGATTTCGGAATCTTGGTAAACTCGGCGCCAAATCAGGTCATATCACAGTGTGAACATGGCCTAGCCGTAGATCGTTAGTGGTTGACATCACTTATAGATGACAGACTCCGCGTTGTATTATATAAAAGTTTTATTTGTTCAATCCATTACATTTCATGCTGTCAAAGTACATGCAGACATGTTTGTTTATCCTTTCATGTCTGAGTCCCAAGTCCCAAGTGACGTGTGTGCAACCCCTGGATACTTAAACCCATTTGTGCACACACGTTCACCAACTATGATTTCCCCACTAGTTAATGAATGCGCAGCATTCATTAACTCTCCACTACTAAGCTAACTCCCTTACTAAATATCATCCCACTACATTGTCCTTAACTCACTGAGTTAATTGATATCTCACACTAGCTAGTTTAAGCAACGCGATAGCCTACTGCTACCGACGATCTTATAATACGTTCTTCCAACGCACATTACTACACTCGATTCCTAAGAATAATCTAATTTGGGTCTATTTAATTAAATACCATATATTTATCCCTGTGTGAAATCGAGACTACGAAATAACACAATGGATAAATGTCCGCCGATGTAAATCAACATAAGACACTGTAGTCTCTCTCCCTAATCAAGCCAGGAATATCACACACGTCCTTGTTGTCTCACAACATTTGGTCGACTCCCGCCAAAGTTGTTTATCCAGACTGTTTTAATACTGTGTCTGAATGACGTCACAAATCTGACTAGACACAAGGCGTCGAGAAGTTATTTCTCTCTCTCCTTTGGCGACTTGATGTAGCCAACTGGCTGGCTGTCCCGCTTTCATCTGGAGAATCGTCCCGGTACTCCAACAAGTCTTGCTGGCTTGTGATCTGGAGACCTGTTTTCCCCACAACAAAAGATCTTGCCGATTTGCACCAGGACAGTCTGTCTCCAACTTCAAAGGATGGCTGCCGCCTGTAGACGAATGGCGCGACAGACACCGACCCACATACTTTCTACTCGAGATCATGGCACACTACAACTACGCCTGACCTGGCTTTTCATTCACCAGAACTGGAGTCGAACATTACACGAATTGTTAGGAAACAATTTGGTGGCAGTGACCATCGGCCAGTCTTTCTAACCGTAGAAAATGAGCTTGTAAGTGAAAGCAGCACCCTCTCGAGGTGGAACTACAAGAAAGCAGACTGGGCAATGTACAAGCATTGCACCAGCATACTGGTTAGAAACCTGAACACTGAGAAAGTCATAAATAAAGTAGTTAAAGGGTTTGGGAAATGCATACTACAGGCAGCGCGAGAAACAGTACCAAGAGAAGCCATTAAACAATATAAACCCTACTGGAGTAGTGAACTGGAACAGTTGCATAACGATGTGGAAGTGTGTAGAAAGCAAGCAGAGGCCACACCCAGCCAAGAGCACCACAATAAATTCCAGCACACAAAAGCCAAATTTCAAAGGGCCAAGCTGCAGGCTATATGGAAAAGCTGGCAGGAGAAAACGGAGTCTCTGAACTTTCAAAAAGACACAAGGCAAATTGTGGAAGCTAATAAAACAACTTAACGATGAGGGCACAGAGAGAAACTCAAAAATTGCACTACATAAAGATGGAAATATCTTAACAAGAAAGCAAGCAGCTGACCATTTTGCGGACTCATTCGCACAAGATAACAATATCAAAATTAGTCCAGAGAAACAACGAGAGATTCGAGAGAAACGACACCATACATGACAGAAGGAAATAGTACATGAGGTTCTGGAGGCACCCATCACAATCAGCGAACTTGAGCTAGCCATATCAAAACTGAAAATGAGAAAGTCACCAGGGGCTGATGGTATCTCCAATGAAATGATCAGGAACCTAGGAACAGAGGCCAAAGCAAAGCTGTTGCAGATCTTCAATAACAGCTGGACATTAGGCAGTGTTCCACAAGCCTGGAGAGAAGCAATCATGATACCCCTCCTAAAATCAGGGAAAGATGGTTCCATTGCCTCTAGCTACAGACCAGTTAGCCTCACGAGCTGTCTCTGCAAAACACTGGAGCGCATCATCAATCACAGACTGCAGTGGTACATTGAAAGTAAAAACATCCTTGTGCCACAGCAGGCTGGCTTTAGGCAGTTCTACTGTACGGAAGATCAGACAACCTACCTCTCTCACGAAATTGAGGATGCATTCCAAGAGAAGAACCTGGTGCTTGCGGCATGGATAGATTTGAAGAAAGCCTTTGACAAAGTCTGGAAAGAAGGTCTGATGAATAAACTGAGAAACTGCAAAGTCAATGGAAGAATGTACAAATGGGTGAAAGCATACTTGCACAACAGAAGAGCGCGAGTAATGATAGACGGACTCAAGAGCAAGAAAGTACTACTGCGTCACGGTGTTCCCCAGGGCGGACTTTTGCCCTCCACACTTTTTCTAATCTTCATCAATGATCTCGTTGCTAATCTACCGCATGGAATTAAAACCCCCTCTGCTGTGTGTCCACCGTGACGAGGTAGAGGGGCTTGTGCGTCCCAATGACCCCAAGAGCTATGCCGACGGTAGCACAGCTACTGGTAGGGCCACCCATGTCGGACAGGTCAAGGGAGAGGGACCAGACGAAGAGACACACAAACCTGCTGCCTTGTAGGTAGACTGGGGACAGTCAAAGGCTAGGGAAAGCACCCCAAATACATGCTTGTCGAAATCGGATGTACTGAGCCACAGGCTTGACAAAGCAGTGCAACGTAAAACCTGCTGCCTTGTAGGTAGACTGGGGACAGTCAAAGGCTAGGGAAAGCATCCCGAATAAATGCTTGTCGAAATCGGATGTACTGAGCCACAGGCTTGACAAAGCAGTGCAACGTAACTTAATTCATGATGTCACAAATCAAAATTAATCGATATGGTGCTAATCCCGTGAAGTCCCATCAGGCGGTGATAGTGCCGGGCCCCCTGCCTCGAGGGGGTCCACCCATGACTACTGGTGGTCACCTTCCCCTGTGCTGTGGAGTCAAGGCACAGAGGAGTAGGTTAAAAGCTATTGACCAAATACCCCGGACACTCAACATACTACAGTGGAATGCGGAAGGAGTTTACAAGAAGAAAGACTCCCTAACACAGCGTCTTCATAAAGATAGAATAGATGTGGCATGCATTCAAGAGACACACCTCAACGCCAATCACAAATTCTCAATCAGAGGATATCAGGCCACACGTTTCGACCGCGAAGGACACAAAGGAGGAGTTCTAATACTTACACGAAATACAATACCTTGCAGCGAAGTATCTGTCATCTCTGACAACCAAACGGAAATTATAGGTGTTGATATAATGATAAAGGACATGAAAATAAGAATCTACAATCTGTATAGCCCAGCAGATAAGGACCTTACACTCTCAAACATGAAAATAACTGACACAAACTGCATTATTGTCGGAGACTTTAATAGCCGTTCAGAAAGATGGGGATACCCAGATACTGACAAAAGAGGAGATGAATTGGAGGACTGGGAAATAGACTCAAATCTCCATCTACTCAACAAAGCGGATGACACACCAGGCTTCTACTCCAGAAGATGGCTTACCACTTCTACTCCAGACTTAGCTTTCTGCACAGGAGACATCCTCCACAAAATCGATCGCCATGTGCTGGACCAATTAGCAGGTAGTGACCACAGACCAATCAAGCTTGAAATGAATATGGAGTATGATTCCACAGGAGCAAAAGCCCTTGCCCCGCTGGAATTACAAACGAGCAGATTGGGACAGATTTGCCATACTAACAGACAAATATTGTGAAAACATAAATACACGATATGGCAACATAAAGCAAATGGTGGAAAGTCTAAACAGAGCGATAATACAGGCAGCCACTGAGTCCATTCCAAGAGGAGCGAGGAAAAATTACAAACCATACTGGACTGAAGAACTACAAAGTTTGGAGGACAAAGTTGAAGATGCCAGGAAGACAGCAGAGAGAGAACAAACAATTGAAGCAAACATCTCTCTCAAAGCCATCTCAGCAAAATATAAAAGAACAGTAAATCAAACAACAAGAGATTGTTGGAGGGAAAAAACAGAAAACCTGAATTTTGACAGGGATGGAAACAAACTATGGAAACTAGTGAAAGCCATGAACAATGAAGGACCTAGAAACAAACAAATAACAATTAAACAAGGAAATGCCTTGCTTACAGGAAAAAAGGCTGCAAATGCACTAATGGAACACTATGCAAATGCAAACCACATTGATATTACAACCGAACAGAAGAAAGCAATCAAAGACAAACAGATACATCATACAAATACAGAGACAGCAGCAGAATATATGATGGCAAATCTAACAATGGAAGAAATGGAACAGGCAATGAATACCCTAAAAAAGAAGAAATCACCAGGAAAGGATGGAATCACAAATGAAATGCTAATAGGACTAGGCACCAAGGCAAAGAAGAAACTACTAGCAGTCCTAAATAACAGCTGGAAGAGAGGAATAGTCCCACAGGCATGGAAGGAAGCTATACTAATACCAGTCCCAAAGAAAGGAAAAGACCTGGAAGAACCAAATGGCTATCGACCTATCAGTCTACTTAGCTGTGTAGGAAAATTAATGGAACGCATTATCAATGGCAGGCTAACATGGCATCTGGAAGAAAACAAACTCTTAACACCACACCAAGCAGGATTCAGAAAGTACAGATCCACTGAAGATCAAATAACCTATATTGCTCAGGAAATAGAGGATGCCTTCCAAGAGAAAAAGCACACACTAGCAGTCTGGATAGATTTAGAAAAAGCATTTCATAAAGTATGGAAGGAAGGACTGAAAGTAAAACTGCAAAACATGCATGTTTGTGGAAAAATGTATAAATGGATCAGCCACTACCTTGAGAACAGAACTGCCAGGACAAAAGTACAAGAACAAACAAGCAAAATGATGCTGCTGGAGCAAGGTGTCCCCCAAGGAGGAATTCTTTCACCAACATTATTTCTAGCATATATAAATGACATCACAGAAAATTTTCCAGCCAGAGTACACACATCCTCCTTTTGCAGATGACCTAGCCATATGGACATCTGAAGAATATATTAGTACAGCTAACAGCAGAATACAGCAAGCCTTATTAGCGCTAGAGGACTGGTCAAAATCATGGCTAGTGAAGATAAGTGAGGAGAAAACAACATGCACAGTGTTCTCCCTCTCAAATAAAACTCAGCAACCTAAGCTGGTATTGAATGGAAAAATATTGCGCCATGAAGAAAATCCAAACTATCTAGGAGTCACCTTTGATCGTCGCCTGACATGGAAGACACAGGTTGAGAAAAATCGTAACAAGAGCAAGGCAGAGAATGGCAATCATGAAAAAAGCTTGCTGTACAACGTGGGGAGCAGATGAGAAAGTTCTCAAGAAGTTATATACTGGACGGGTGAGGCCAGTACTGGAATATGGCATTGCAGCTTGGGCAACAGCAGCTAAGTCAAACTTTAACAAAATAAGTAGAGTCCAAAACCAAGGAATGCGAATCATAACTGGAAGCCTGAAGACAACGCCTATTAATGAACTAGAAAAGATCACTTGTTTACAACCAATGCAGGATAGAAGAGATAGCAGAGCCCAGCAACAAGCAGAAAAATTTAGAAGATTGACAGACCACCCTATGTACAACAGATTTAATGGTTTTGGAAAGGGAAGACTGAAGCGTAGCAACTTTGTAGAAACTGCTAAAACGAAGGATTAGGGCAGATCCTATACTTAACATATCAACAGTCAAGCCCATACACAATGCACACAACTTCCCAGCTTGGAGACAGCAGCAACTGCCTTGAGATGATAGAAAACATTCCTGGTATTGAGAAAAAGAACACTCAGCATGAAACCGAAAGAAGAGAAATAACCCTAAACTACATAAAAGAACATTACCCAAGCAGGAATTGGACCCATGCATATACAGATGGATCAGCCAAAAATTCAATAGAGAATGGAGGAGGAGGAATTCTCCTAAATTTAAAAAATGGAGTGAAAAAAACACATTCAATGGCAACTGGAAAATTTTCAAGTAACTTCAGAGCGGAGGTAGAGGCTTTGAAAACTGCAGCAGAAATGCTCCTGATGGAGGAAAATAAAGAGAAGCAAATAGCTATCTTCACAGATGCAAAGTCAGCTGTCTCAATACTCAAGAGCAATAACAGCACAGAACTAACTGACCTAAGAGCAGCACTCCATGGTCTATGCCAGAAATCCAAAAAAGTTGTAATACAGTGGATCCCATCACATTGCAGTATACCTGGAAACGAAGAGGCTGACAGACTGGCAAAAGAGGGCGGACGACTACCACAGCCTGACATAGACATAACCTATAATGAGGCAAAGAGGTTGATAAAAAGCACTTATAGAACCAAATGGGAATCTGAGCATCCAGGCCATCAGAAGGATGATGCATATTACAAACTCGACCGAAGAGAACAAGTAGCAATCTTCAGACTCCGCACAGGACATAACAGGCTGAAATACCACTTGTTCAATAAACTAAAGATAGGAGATAATCATTGGCACCTTGCCGTCTTGACAGACGATAGTTTGTGCTCTAAAAAGGCATAATAACTTTTAACTATGGCGGTAGCGAGTGTGACTGATAAGGCCAATTTGCGCTGTAAATGTCCGTTCACAGTGGGTGCATGTGAACACGTGGTCATTTCCACCATCATGCACCATCTTACGTCTCAAACGCTTGGTGTGTGACTTTTCTGCAATAATTTTCTCCTTTGACTTTATTCCATTTCTGATATTTGCCCTCCATGCAACACGTTCAGCGGCGACTTGCTCCCAATGTGCATTATCAATGCCTGTATCAATCATGTCCCGCTTACACACATCTTTGTATCGTAGTAGAGGCCGACCCTGAGATCTCTTACCCATCTGTAATTCACCAAAAAAGATATCCTTTGGTATTCTACCATCATCCATCCTCCTAAGATGTCCTATCCATCTAAGTCTACGAAGACTGAGCATGGAATAAACTGTCACACAACCTGATCTTTCCAATACTTCAGTATTTGTGATTTTGTCTTGCCACTTAATACCAAGAATTCTTCGCAGACACCGCATATGAAAGCTGTTTAAATTGTTCTCTTGGTGTGAGTAAGTTGTCCAGGTTTCACTGCCATAGAGAAGAGTACTAAGGACACAGGCTTGATAGACAAGGACTTTTGTTTTGGCAGTAAGCTTCCTGTTCTCCCAGACTCTTTTTCTTAACCTGTTCATTGTTGTTGCTGCCTTACCAATCCGGATGTTGATTTCCTGATCTAGGGATAATTTGCTATTTACCACTGATCCTAGATATGTAAAATGGTCTACTATCTCTAGTTCGGCGTCGTCAATAAAGATTGATGGTACCCCATGTGCACCTTGTGACATAATCTGTGTCTTCTTTTTGCTAATTGTTAAACCAAATTCAGAACAAGCATTGGAGAATGCAGATAGTAGACATTGCAATTCTTCCTCAGAGTGGGTCGTAACTGCAGCATCATCTGCAAAAAGCAACTCTCTGATCAGTACCCTCCTAATTTTGGTCTTAGCCTTCAATCTCTGAGCATTGTAGAGGCCGCCATCTGAGCGTGAGTGAATGTATATACCACCATCCTGATCACGAAATGCATATTTCAGTAGAAGTGAAAAGTATATTCCAAAGAGGGTGGGAGCTAGTACACAACCTTGCTTAACTCCACTCTTGATTTCAAATTCTTCAGAAGTTGCACCATCAAACTTGATTATACCCTTCATGCCTGTGTGGAACGATTCCACAATGGACAGAAGAGTTGGTGGGCAGCCAATCTTCTTTAGTGCCTTGAACAGACCCTCACGACTGACCAAATCAAATGCCTTTGTGAGGTCGATGAAGGCAATAAACAGTGGTTGATTCTGTTCACGGCATTTTTCTTGCATTTGTCGCAATGAGAATATCATATCAGTGGTAGACCGGTTCTGTCGAAAGCCACACTGTGATTCGGGGTAGACTTGATCTCCTAGGACTTGAAGTCTGCGCAGAACAATTCTGGCAAATACTTTTCCAACAATACACAGAAGTGAGATACCCCTATAGTTGTTACAGTCGCTCCGATCGCCCTTGTTCTTGTACAGCGTTATGATGTTTGAATCTTTGAAATCCTGTGGGACTTGTCCTTCACGCCAGCATAGCTCTATTAGCTGGTGGATCTGTAGAGTGAGTGTGTCTTGCCCACTCCTGATAACCTCTATTGGAATCCCATCTTTACCTGGAGCCTTGCCAGATGCAAGTTCATTTATAGCACACTTAACTTCTGTTATGGTGGGAAGTGTGTCCAGGTGGTCAAGAGTTGGTAGAGCCTCTATGGCGTTAAGGGCATCATCCGCTAGTTTGGTCTCACTTGAGTAAAGCTCCAAATAGTGCTCTACCCATCTGTCCATCTGCTGTTTCTTATCAGTGATGATTTCTCCAGTCAAGGTTTTCAGCGGTGCACTTCTTTTGATCACTGGACCACAGGCTTTCTTTATTCCTTCATACATGCTTCTTATGTCTCCCTTATCACTTGCGATTTGAATGGACTCACATAACTTGATCCAATAATCATTTGCACACTGCCTGGCAGCCTTTTGCACATCCTTCCTAGCTTGCCTTAGCTCACTCAGAGTGTTACGCGTTGGTCTTTCCTTGTTTCTTAAGAGAGCTTTCTTCTTCTTATCAATCAAGGGCTGCAGAGTCTCGCTGTTGGCCGCAAACCAGTCCTGCCTCTTATGATCCACAGTGCCGTAAACCCCTACGGCAGTTTTATAAAGAGTTTCCTTAATTTGACCCCACTTTTCATTTACTGTACAATTTTCTGGTGTATCAGTGAAAGCGTCTTCAAGTTGCTGTTGAAACTGAAAGCACTTTTCAGGATCATGAGTGTTAATAATATTAATCCTGGGGCTAGATTTGTGTTTAGCTGTGTAGATTCTCTTTGGTCTCAGTCTAACTCTTGCAACAACCAAAGAATGATCTGTATCACAGTCAGCACTGTGGTAACTACGAGTCAATGATATATGGTTCAGATGTTGTCTCCGTGTGATGATGAAGTCCAGCTGGTGCCAATGGCCGGATCTTGGATGTTTCCATGTGACCTTATGTATCTCTTTTGTTTAAAAAAAGAGTTTGTAATACATAGGTCATTACTGGTGCAATGCTCCAGCAGCCTTTGCCCATTTTCATTCATGCGACCGATGTTGTATTTTCCAAGGGACACTGGCCATGAACTCGAGTCCTTGCCCACACGAGCATTGAAATCACCGAGCATATAAATGTAGTCAGATTTTGGAACTGCCTTGATCACGGAGTCTAACTCCTCATAGAACAAATCCTTCACATCATCAGAGGAATCTAGTGTCGGTGCATATGCAGTAATAATGGTGGCAAACCCACAAGAGGTTGCCAAGCGCAGGGATAATAGTCTTTCATTTCCTCCTGCTGGAATTTCAATCATTCCCAGTAGCGAATTCTTCACTGCAAAGCCCACACCGTGTTGCCTTTTTTCTGCCTGCCCTCTACCCTTCCAGAAAAAGGTGTAGTTGTTTTCCCTGAGTGCCCCTTCCTCAGCGAGGCGAGTCTCCTGCAGGCCAGCAATATCAATGTTAAGACGATTGAGTTCGGCATCAATCACAGCCGTTTTTCTCACATCGTCAATATTGGTCAGGTCAGTGGAAAATCCTGGACACATGGTTCTCACGTTCCAGGTTGCAAGCCGTAGCTTGAGGTTTCTATTTTTAGTTTTGTTTGTGCCTGGTGCATTAGTTTTACAGCCTGCGATTCAGATTTTGTCCTAGCCCCAAGCACCCATTGAAGCAGGCAGGCTGTGGCGGATCAGCACCCAATTGGCTGGGGGCTGCCCAGCTTGAGGCGGGCGGTAGCTGATCAGTGACACCTATAGGTGTCTCCCACCGTCAGAGGCAAAGCGTGGCGCCCCATGTCTACGCCAACTGACAAGGACTTATAACCCGTAACAGTTGCCTCTCGCTTTGATTCCGAGACCAGTTAAGACCAGGGATGGAGTTATTTCCTCTCCATAGCACAAAGCCTGGGCTAAAATATAGAGATCATGTGTTGCCCATGCAGCATGATCCCTCTCTCGGCCTGCCTAGTTCACTCCAGAGGAAAGGTAACACCCCTACATCTGGAACAAGACAAGCTGCAGAAGCTGCTGGATCAGCAAAGCAATGCTCTAACTGTCCGCCTGTCGGAGCTTCGATCCTAGACCAGTCGCCAACCAAGGCTTAGGGCCTGGTCTGCCCTGCCATGACAAATTTTGTCTTTAGCTTGCATTTCCTCGCACCAGGGTAAGGCTTGTACCCTCCCAATTGCGCTCTTCCGCCCGAAGCCGTTGGCACAATGTGGGGTGTCGGGTTTGGTAAGCGCCGCCCAACGTTCGGCGCTAACAGAAACCAGGTAGTACCGTCTACTGTTATACGGTAGCTCAGTCATATCTGACTAAGACCTGACTGTCGATAGTATGTAATTGTAGAACTGGAAAAATGACAGCAAAACATTTGCTGCAGGATTGCCCAACGTATGCAGAACAGAGAAAGATATTTTGGCCCACACCTGCTTCATTTGAGGACAAGCTCTATGGAGATATCAACAAGCTCAAGTTGACCGCAGCTTACTTTAACTACATACAGGTTGACATTTAAAGGTGCATGAAGACCCAGAGGCATGAAATGGAATATTGCTTGGATAGCAAATCCATTATGTGGAAAGTCCAAATCGAAAGCTCGCTGTGTGGGCTTCATAAAAGGTGGAAAAGTGTCCTAGTGGCACGAAATGGAATATTGCTTGGATAGCAAATCCATTACGTGGAAAGTCCGAATCAAAAGCCCATTGTGTGGGCTTCATAAAAGGTGGAAAAGTGTCCTAGTGGCATGAAATGGAATATTGCTTGGATAGCAAGTCCATTACGTGGAAAGTCCGAATCGAAAGCTCACTGTGTGGATGTCATCTGCAGACTGCATACTTCTGGTTTCCGGAAGAACAGCCTATGGTGAACGGAAGGCCCAATATACGGAAGTGAGGCTAAGCAGCCATGTGCAGGACGTGACGATTCCTTGGGTGAGCCCAGTACCAGAGCGCTATGTATCGGCTCTGCAAGTATGGAAGCCTCCTTGGATGGCGGGGAATGCCCATGGTCTGCCCATGCCTTCCCTTGAGGGCTGACCAGGATCTTTGGCTGTTCTATATGGACCAGCTGGGATGGGGGATAACACCACAACAGTGAGAGTCAAACGTCCTAAGAAACCCCCGGGAAGGTTAACCCGGTCAACAAATGCCCGCAGAAGTCGGATGTGTCGGCCTAACGGCGCAAGAACACAGCTCTGCTGTAAACAGGCACAACGCAATCACATCCGGAAAAAAAAACTCCGGATGAACGAAGAAGAAGAAGAAGAATACTCCCTTTAATATTACCCTTGTCTTCTACAGAATGATTGCTTTGTAATCATTCTGTCTTACCAAAGGGTGATATTCTGAGACAAACAAGAAGAATTCATTACTCACTTATATCAATCTTACTAGCTTAACTTGCTGCACTGAAAAAACCTGGCATTTTCACATTCCAAAAATAAAAGACAAAACAAAAAGTAGTTATTGAATTAAACCCCCAAAAAATGGTGCAAGGCAAGAAATAAAAAGAACTTGCTGAGAACATGTCAAGAAAAGTGATAACAAAGAGAACATAAAAAAGTCGCTTAAAAGTTGACAGGGTTGACTTCACTGCACCGGGTTTTATCCCATATTGCTCAGCCTCTTTCCGCAGCGCGGAAAGCGTCGCACAAAGCACGAACTCCGTAGCTCTAGCGATGACCAACAGGAGTCTCTGAAAAATTTAACTCGTGAACCGAAGGGCGCGGCCCGGAATCGAACCCACAACCTTCGGAGCCCGAGTCAAACGGCTTGACCACTTCGCCACAGACTCCCAAACATACATAAACACTGATAAACTTGTATACTCACATGATGTATTCATTTGACTGACACACTGATGTAGCAACTCCTCCAATTGTCAACCAAGGGTTGATGACAGTCTGGCCACCCGTCACTTGTGTGCCACCTTCCTCTGCTGCATCCTAGTCAAATATATCAGGTGCGTACGGATACAATAACTAACATGAGGGTAACAGTACTGGAAACTGCCACAACAAGTGCACATATATAGGAATAGCACAAGGAACAGTCAAACTGTTTCAAAAACATATATTATGGTTTTACAGGGTATTTTTAATGACTGTGGGGTTTTTGAAAATACTGCCGTTTCAAGTTTTGTATTTACCTTTTATGTTGCATGAACTCCACAGACAGTGAATACAAAACTTGGAACGGCAATATTTTCAAAAAACTCTAGTCATTAAAAATACACCTTATACGTCTTTGTTCTTCTCTCAAGGGGGGTGTGTCAAACCTAGTTATGCACTTCACAGGTAAGCGTGTCAGACTTCTGCATGTATTTGTGTCAAGTTTAAATCCTTCCTCTAGACCACCCAAGGCAAAGGGCTCTAACTG
The DNA here is from genome assembly GCA_014155875.1 of Cepaea nemoralis. NCBI lineage: Eukaryota > Metazoa > Mollusca > Gastropoda > Stylommatophora > Helicidae > Cepaea > Cepaea nemoralis. The sequence continues at coordinate 183,566 of JACEFZ010005002.1, read as the reverse complement.
TACATGAGCAGGTTTTCTTTACTAATAATTTTGCCAGGGTAGCAGCCTTAAGGTCTGCTCTTTGATATTTCCAACTGCCCTGGGATTTTTAACATGCACAACTTACACCCGAGACCCGTTTTTAAAAAAAAAATCCTTATCCGAAAAGGCTAGGAATCTCACTACCCAAGAGATTAGAGGAACTTGTAATATTTGACACAGAACTCGGAAAAAGCTCTATGCTGGATACGAATCTTGTACTTCTGAGCCTAAAGTGACCACCATAACCTATCAGGCATGGCTGCCATTTATTTTATGGAAGTCTGTGAGCTTTCTGGTCAACAAATCAACCACTGGCTGTCACTTATATTATGGAACAATCAGTGAGCTTCCAGGTCACATAATCAACTACCGGCTGTCACTTATATAAAGGAACAATCCGTTAGCTTCAGGTCACATAATCAACTACTGGCTGCCACTTATATTGGTGTTCGTTCATCAATAATGATGATAACCATTCATTTCATCCAGTGGGGTTGAAAGTTTGGAGCCGTGAGTTTTAAGGTGGCTAGTAAGGCCTATTTTGAACTGTTCTTTGACAATGTGGGAAAAGAATGCTTGACGTTCCAAGAGGATCTCACTGTGGTTATTTTTTGGTCCAGTCTTTTTTTTCCAGAGCTTTTGCAGTCTGGTTTGCTAGTAGATGTTGCACACAGTGAACAACTAGGGTTCGAGTTAAACTGTAAAAAGACACAGATTATGGTAGTCACTGGGAAGGAGGAAATACTACAATGTAATAAACAAGTAAATGGGAATATTCTTAAACAAGTGAATGGGTACTATTATCTTGGAAGAGTCATAACATCTTACAAGAGATGCCTTCAAGAGATTAGAACAAGAGTCGCCATGGTGAAGGAAGCCTTTTGCAAGATGGAAATAAAAAGATGCCATTTACAAAGAGAAAAGAGTGTTGAAGTGCTACATAGAATCTATACTTTTGTTTGGATGTGAGGCAGTGGACACAGAGGAGACAATCTGAAAAACATCTGATGGCTGTGGAAATGTGGTTTCTGAGGAAAATGCAAAGAATACCATGGACAGACAGAAAAACCAATGACCAAGTCCTACAAGAAACCAAAAAGAAACTGTAAACTGATTAGAGAAATTAGCCGTAAACAGTCACAATTTGTAGGACAACTGTGACAACTGGCAAAATTGAGGGGAAAAGAACAAGGGGAAGGCAGAGAAGTAAATATCTGGATGGTTTGGCCACGAGGTATGGTCGAGAACAAGAATACAGAGCTGATCCACAACTCTGGTGATCAAGTGAGATGGCAAAATGTGACCGCCCATGCTTAACGGCATGGCACATGATGATGATGATAGCACTTCAAAAACTTAGCTAATATTAAACAAATAAAATAAGATGTTACTAATGGCAGCAAACTCATAATACCAAATAATTAAAGAAAATACCTTAAAGCCACGCATGATGATTGGAATAATGACATTTCGCTCCTTATCCGACATCTTATTGCTACATGTCAGCAGCATAAGCATGTTGTCACAATCCGTCACACCCATAGCATACAGGTCACTCAGCACATTTGCACAGGCGATCTTGCCCTGGTGTGTCAGATAAACAAAGATAATCCTTTAACAAAGGCAATACTCTCATGGTTGACTGGTTGGTTGCCAATCCACTGGAAATCTTAAATCACATTCTCTGATATTCAAGTTGTCCGACCATAACATTAGGACCACTCCTATGAACACATGACTACTGGATCGGCAGGCAAGCATGCAAGCCACTGTACTGTGTGTGTGTGAGTTTTGTTTTTGTTTTGGTTTTTTTTAACATACAAATAAATCCATAAACTAAACACCACAAATAAAATCTTAAAATACTGTGGTTTTTGGTTGGTAATATGAAACACCTGGAAAGAAGAACAAATGTATGTTTACTTCTTTTTTGTACACCAGATGTCAACATGGATATATCCAAAGAAAGCAACAGCCAGCCTGAGCTTGTTATCATAAAGTTTGTATTTAAATGGAGTGAGTGTATGCCAAAATAGTTTTCTCTGTTCTGAATATTCATCTATATTTCTCATTATGCTGTCCTTAGCCACTTTTAAAGTGAAAAAAATGGAGTACCAGTTGGAAAGTTTAGAAGAAGAATATAGGCCAACATGTATATAGTTTATATTCTTCTTTCCTTCTTCCTTTACTCCCCATTGAAGCATATCCATCAATCAACTCACTCCAAGCTCTCCTGCCCTTAGTTATCCAATGCAGTTCCGTCCATGGTCTCCCATATTCTTCATTTCTATCTCTACTTCTCTTCTCCATGTGATTGTGGGCTTCTTCTATTACTCTTGCCATGTGGATTCCAGACAAAGACCATTCTAGTTAAACTATTCTCAGGTTTTCTCATTGTAAGTCCTATCCATTGTCTTTTCTTCACCTCTTGACTCTCTGGTATTTGTCTTTCTCTCCATGAGTTCTACATTGGTGATTCTGCCATACCATTTTAATCTTTCTATTTTGTACATGCCCCAATTAATGAATGTTTACAGTTTATGTGTAATCATTGTAGTTGTTCTCCGTGTTTCTCGTTCACACAGTAATACTGACTTAACATTACAATTAAATATTCTAAGTTTGGTGTTAAGTTTAACTTCTGTTGACTTCCATATAGTTTTTTCCTAGTGCTATAAAAGCTCCTCTGGTGTTTTGAATTTTATTTTGATATCATCTACTCCCCCATCTTTGTGTACGTGGCTACCTAGATATGTCTTGAAGTGAGTTTGACTAAGGGAGCTGGGGTTATCATTTGCTAGATTTAATTTCATTTTTCCCTAGACATTTTTAAACCTAACTGTTGTGACCTCTCATCCAACATGTTTAGTTTGTCTTACATCTGACTTTCTGTGTGAGACAGCAGGGTAATGTTATCAGCAAAGTCCAGGTCATCATGCTGCTTTGTCAGAGAAGTTATAGTTGACATTAGTTATATTAATTTTCTGTGCCAAGCAATGCATCATGTGTGAGTGGATATTCCTCATGTGTACTGATCAACACACCATGTGTGATGGGTTATTCCTAATGTGTACCGATAATGCCACATAAGTGACTGGCTATTCCTCACATGTACCGATCAACATGCCATGTGTGATCATACTTCTTACGTTTTTTCCCAAAAAAAAATCTAAAGGAATCTGATGATGTATTTGTTAATTTAAAAGATGTAAATATTTGGCCTGTTTGAAAGCAATAGTTGTGATTTTGGTTTTGTCCTTATATCCCCCATCCCTTCTTCAGCAGCTGTTGATACCCTCTGTGACTGAAAGACTTAATGTGTTGATACTTTCTTATTCCTTAAAAGATTAATAACAATATGGGATCAGTCACTGATGCCACACACACATGCAAACAAGACACAAAACAGACCATCATGTAAGGATCATCAACTAGGGGATAGAAGAAATCTGTTGTCTGAACAAGTGAAAGTCCACCGTGGCGCAGAGGGGTGATAGAAGAGTCCATTCCAATGCCTGAAAAAGAAATGCAAACAAAACCAAAATTAATGCCATGCTTACTAACTTCTGGAAGTGGCATCATTGATAAAATTTAGTGAGTTGACTGCTGTTTCCTCGCGTCTTTGGCTCAGTACACCCGACTGACAAGCATTTCTCCCGGTTTGCTTTCCTTGGCCTTTGACTGACCCCAATCTACCAACAAGGCAGCAGGTTTGTGAATCGCTACATCTGATCCCTATCCCTTGATCTGTTTGACATGGAGAGACCCTACCAGCAGATGTGCTACTGTCGACACAGCTCTTGGGGTCATGCATCTCTACAGATCTCTGTTCCTGGTATTCTGGATGAATTCTATTGATGTTTACCTCCGTTTGACTGTCCCAAGCCATCCAGTAAATATTCTGTCTGTGTTTGCCTCTTCTACCGGTGACATTTTCAGCTGTTATATGTTTCGCCACTTCTCCTATCATTACATGACCACAGAAGATTATTTTATTTTATTTATCTCTTTCTTATAGCTGAATATTGTTTTTGTGCTCGCTTGCTTTGAACTAAACGTAGTCCATACACACTACTTCCAGTAGTGCTGGACAATTTTGCTTGTGGATTAGCTTTTACCTATTAAGTGTCCCTCACCATCAGGCTAACCCACTCCGACTTCAGAGGTACTTGTAATTAACACCCCCCAAGTCAAAGACGATAGGTCAACATTTTATTCAAACTGTCCGGTGTAGGGGTTGAACCCCTTACTTCGGCATCAGCACACTGAACGTTTAAGAGCACACATTCTTATCCATTTGGCCAGGCTGACCTAATAGTTGAATAGAATGCTCTATTTTCATTAGCCTTTCCCAAGCACTTATTAGTTGCTCTGGCAGTTTGTAATATCTGTCTCAGAAACTACATGTCCATTGCTTTTAAGTTCTTTCTATATTTGTTCTTCATATTCCAAGATTGATTCATATGCCATAAGTAGAAAAGTTCTATATAACATTCTAGAACTCTCTTTACATTGGATATATATGGTCGATCAGGAGTAGAACAATTCAGGCTGCCCAGTCACCATGACATTTGGAAATTGTTACCTAGTGCCCGAATGTTCAATCATTTTCGTAACTCATAACTGCAACAACATATAATTTTGGTTTCTGTTAAAAAGAGGCTGACTCCCGAAGTACGTTAAGTTTTATATTTTATACCTCTCAGTGTAAATTTACCCAATGTTTTTCTCACTTTTGTGTCATATAGTTTTGTTGGTATATTTGTGTAAAAGTTGTGTTCAAGCACTAGAGATAATTGTGTTACTGAGAATTTTCAGCTAACCTGACACTTTTATAAGCCACAACTTTCCATATAAAATATGTGAGTTTATACATGTTTCTCTGCAGAATCTTAACATACACTGCCTCAACTGTGTGCTGCATCAACAAGAGTGTTTAATAAGATACATAAATGAATTGAACACCAGAATACACTGCAGGGTTTCAAGAGGAAATTATGAATTATGCTGCAAAACAGTTCAGTTCTTCCAACTTCTACTATATCCACTTTACTTCACTTAAAATCCTGGTTGAATTTCTGCCTAATATTCAAAACTGATAGTTATTTTAAGACAAATATCTATCATGTTCAGTATAAGACAGTTATGATGTACGACGTCAGTGCACAAAGGGGAATTCCAATGTGTGCTCAGTACTCAGATGCAGCAGTCATCCTAAAGTATTTCTGCTCACTTTTTCCATAAAGAATTTATTTCTCCTCTCTTGATCTCAATGTCGGCAGCGGTGTGCTTACCGGGCTTCACTCCCAATGTGTACAGTCAGGCTAGCATCAGTCTCTGCCAACCAAATCCATGCTGAATTTATATATGGTGCAGAAAGGTTGCCAGGTGTTGAAGCAGGAGAAAGAAACTTAGAATTAATTAGGTCTTTTAGAATATTGTTCCTGACACTGCCTAGTAAGTCAATTATTTGATATAAAAACGTTTAATTCAGTTTTACTAAATTAGTGCTGTGGTATTCTTTTGGGAGACCCGGGTTTGAATCCTTGGTAAAGTGTGAATTTTTTAATTTAGGGGGGCAAAAATAAAACCATAACCTGCACAGTATGCGGCGACTGCACTAACCAGGCTGCCTTAATTCCTTAGGTTCAGGACCCGCTTGACCTACACTGCAAGGTACTTCCGGTCCCCTACAAGGAGGATAGGCGGTTGAGCTGTTAAGGCCTCTCCTCAGGAGTGTTTGTGCTTGTGGCTATGGTTTGCTTACACATTAGCTTCATGTTGGACTGGTAGTGCATGGTTCCATCGCCCTGCTACTGAGTTGAGTGCATGGAGCGAAACTGTGAGCTGTGAATTTCAGGTGGAGTGCTTTTACATCTGTCGGTGTTGTTTGTATCGTGAACTACATGTTCAGAAAAATGCAGTCGTTGAACTAACTGGATGCCTTATGCAGTAATGTGTGGCTGCTGCTTACATGGACAATGAACTGTATGTTTTGTGGCAGACTTTTGTGTTGGTATTCTGGCAGCGGAATTATGCATAGTATACCTGTGCAGGCTGTTGATTTGTGGAGGCTCCTGTCTGTTCCACTTTTCACATGGGGTAGTGAGGAGCATTTTGTGTGATATTCATTGGCACTGGAATGGAGCTTCATGGGGTGACCCTTTGCTAAGTTGGAGCTGTGACTGACCATATTAGGCAGTAGATGACAATCTTGTGGATATTTTTTATCTCACACCAAAAGGGTACTCAGTGAATATTCTAGACTCGTGTTTGATTGCTATATTTGGGGTGGGGGATAGATTAGAGCTAGAAATGAAAGCAATCACAACCCATATGATAAAACATATGGTTTTTGAAAAACTATATTCATATTTTCTTTCACTGCCACTGACTTCACTGAGCAGTGTATAAATCACTATAAATTAATTAGATGCAGATGATCGAAATGCAAAGTATCTTTGAAGAGTATGATTGTGATTTTCTAATTTGGTAGTTTTTAGCTTCAGAAATGTTGGCTTCGAAATATGTTCTTCTTCTATGAAAGCCACCTCCTACTATGAGATTTATATTGAGCGCCTTTCAAAATTCGGCGTTAGATTAGGTCACGTGAACATTTGGTTGTGTTCAAAAACGTCGGGACGCCATATTGACTTATTGGAGATGGAATGGATTTTTACTCAAACATGCAATAAACTGTCATTTGTTTATATTTTACGTTAAACTCCATGCCGTTGAACTCTATATTAAATATCTGCAATAAACATACACATTTTGTGCTCATACACAATGAACTAATACAAATAATACGTTTATATTTTTCTTGGAAATTGAATATTTTGGAAACCGGACAAAGACACGGGAATGACCATGGAATAAGAAGCAAAAAACATAACCTACCAATTCGTGGAGATGGAGTTATGTACTGGAAATGCGCCTGCTCCGAATCCTGGGCATTGCTGTCCTGTGTGAGTCCCTCAAGAAGTTTCAGTAAAACCTCCTGAGGGACTTTACACCCTCATCCCTTTAGGTCAGCAAATTTTGTAAGTCGGAAATTGGGATCCAACTCGTGAGCCAAAGGATCAAACGGACGGCGCATCTCCATATTTAGTGTATCTGGCAAAGTTTCGTCAGTATTCCACCTGAAAATATAAGAAAACATTGTAAACTTCAACTGTAAACATGTTTATCGGTATAAGTAATATAGAAATCAGTAAAAGAGTAAGAAAATACAAGCATTACAAGAGACGCACGTTACCTCAAAAATGGCTACCTCCCCAGCAAGAGCACAGGTTCCGGTTTAACAACCAAGGGATCGCATTATTTCTGCCCGCCGCCCTTGTTGGACGCTGTGCAGGGAGCATTCAGTGTTATCTTCTGTGGCTTATAGGACAAACAGAAGAAATCAACGCTCAGAGGAAAGGTGAGACTGGACATATAATCAGATTGCTTAATGGTACTATTAATGTTGGATCTCTTCGCTGGCTACTGAGGATGGGGACGGAGCGCTTATGGGAATGCCCCGAATGCTGTGATGTCGGTTCCTAAATCAATCAATCAAACAAAATAAATCATGGACTGCGAATAATCAAACAAACAAAAAGAAAGAAAGAAAAAGAGAAGTAGAATCGGTAAACTGTACTAAAACACAATAAATGAATCACAAAAAAGGAGAAGAAGAAGAAGAAAACACGAGAAGTAGAATCGGTGAAGTTTACTAAACCACAATCAATGAATCACCAAAGAAGAAAAACAAACGAGAAATAGGATCAGTCAGTTTTACTAGAACACGATCACAAACAACAAAATGGAAGTTGCTGCCAAAGCCTTCGTCGGCACACAAACAATAAAGACAAACCGATACAACTACATGAAAACCTCTACGTTAAAATATATATCACAAATGACAAAGTGGACGTTGCGGATAATGCCTTCTTCGGCACACAAAGAATGCGGAGATATAGAACAAGCTACGCCTTCCTTTTATAAAACGAGGAATATCTAATGCAATAAATCGCTGTCATTAGCTGTCAGAGAAAGAAATCTTGCATGCTACATAGAACCAGTGTTAACATCCGGGCTGAGAATCTTGCATAATTAATAAACAAGGGAAAATATCTTGAGACTTCAGATTTGTGGCTTTACAGAAGAATATTGAACATTTCCTGGACAGCTAACACGAGTAATCTAAATGTTTTGGTAGAGGCTAAGATACAGAGACAACTTTTTACCAACATGAGAAAGAGACAGATATAATTTGTTGGCTACATCTTGAGAACAGAAAATATTACAGCATGTTGTGACAACCGGAAAGATTTGTTGAAAGAGAGATAGAGAGAGACAGCGAGAGAATATCTTTGACGGCCGTTTCACAGTGACAGGTGGAAAGGTGTCAGTCACGTGTATTGATACACTGCTGTTCAAAATCGCAAGATGGTTAGAAGCATGATCGCTCATGCCACTCGGAAAGGTATCATAGGCTTGGCTTCTCCATTGTTCTCACAAGTCGATGGAGCAGTATTTCCATTTAATAAGATTTGTTTCGCCGTGCACCATAGTCTAATAACCTGTGCAAGAAATAAGTACATACTTCAAACCTTCAGTACGGATTTAAGGGGCTTTAAATGTGCCTAGTTCCATTTTCTTCTGTTGCTCCTTCGTAGTCAGGATAGAGACTTATGGCCAGATTCTTGTGTCTGTGTGCGTTTGTGAAAATCCCTTATTGTTACTAGATTCATTATACACTTTTATGATTTTGTCGTTATGGTTTAGAAAAAGCAGCAGCATCAGTAGTAGTAGTAGCAGTAGTAGTAGTAGCAGCAGCAGCAGAAGCGGCAGCAGTAGTAGTGGTGGAGGTGGCGATGAAAGTATTTGTGGGAAAAGAATAAGTAAAAAAGAGAAGGAGGAGGGGAGGGGTAGTAGTAGTAGTAGTAGTAGTAGTAGTAGTAGTAGTAGTAGTAGTAGTAGTAGTAGTAGTAGTAGTAGTAGTAGTAGTAGTAGTCGTAGTAGTCGTAGTAGTGGTGGTGGTGGTGGTGGTGGTGGTGGTGGTAGTAGTAGTAGTAGTAGTAGTAGTAGTAGTAGTAGTAGTAGTAGTAGTAGTAGTAGTAGTAGTAGTAGTAGTGGAGGTGGCGGTGAAAGTATTTGTGTGAAAAGAATAAGTAAAAAAGGGGAGGGGGAGGGGTAGTAGTAGTAGTAGTAGTAGTAGTAGTAGTAGTAGTAGTAGTAGTAGTAGTAGTAGTAGTAGTAGTTGTAGTAGTAGTAGTAGTGGTGGTGGTAGTAGTAGTAGTAGTAGTAGTAGTAGTAGTAGTAGTAGTAGTGGTGGTGGTGGTGGTTGTGGTAGTAGCAGTAGCAGCAGCAGTAGCAGCAGCAGCAGCAGCAGTAGTAGTAGTAGTAGTAGTAGTAGTAGTAGTAGTAGTAGTAGTAGTAGTAGTAGTAGTAGTAGTAGTAGCAGCAGCAGCAGTAGCAGCAGCAGCAGCAGTAGTAGTAGTAGTAGTAGTAGTAGTGGTGGTGGTGGTGGTTGTGGTAGTAGTAGTAGCAGTAGCAGCAGCAGTAGCAGCAGCAGCAGCAGTAGCAGCAGCAGCAGCAGCAGTAGTAGTAGTAGTAGTAGTAGTAGTAGTAGCAGCAGCAGCAGCAGCAGCAGCAGCAGTAGTAGTAGTAGTAGTAGTAGTAGTAGTAGTAGTAGTAGTAGTAGTAGTAGTAGCAGCAGCAGCAGCGGCAGTAGCAGCAGCAGTAGTAGTAGTAGTAGTAGTAGTAGTAGTAGTAGTAGTAGTAGTAGTAGTAGTAGTAGTAGTAGTAGTAGTGGTGGTGGTGGTTGTGGTAGTAGTAGTAGCAGCAGCAGCAACAGCAGCAGCAGTAGTAGTAGTAGTAGTAGTAATAGTAGTAGTAGTAGCAGCAGCAGCAGCAGCAGCAGCAGCAGCAGCAGTAGTAGTAGTAGTAGTAGTAGTAGTAGTAGTAGTAGTAGTAGTAGTAGTAGTAATAGTAGTAGTAGTAGTAGTAGTAGTAGTAGTAGTAGTAGTAGTAGTAGTAGTAGTAGTAGTAGTAGTAGTAGTAATAGTAGTAGTAGTAGTAGTAGTAGTAGTAGTAGTAGTAGTAGTAGTAGTAGTAGTAGTAGTAGTAGTAGTAGTAGTAGTAGTAGTAGTAGTAGTAGTAGCAGCAGCAGCAGCAGCAGCATCTGTGCCATCTTTATGTTCTCTCTCCAATTAAGAAGTTGTCTTCTAACTGCACATTTTCCTTCCACTCGTTGTCATCATCTTATTCTTCCTCTTATTGTTCTTCTTTTTCGTCTTCTTCTTCTAGCCTTCCTTCCTTCCTTCCATCACTCGTTCCTTCCTGTTTTCTTCCGCTTCTACTCATTTTGCCTTCCTTCCCCCCATTTCCTTATTATCTTCCCTCTTCTTATTCAAGATATCTATGTGATAACTTTCTCGACAACCTTCAGCCTCTGCTGTTATTTATGAATGAGCACATGCTTCTTGGGGAACCGCGGTAGTGACCAGTAGGCTTGCAGGCCGAACTGGAGGACATGTGTTCGAATACCCTTCTAAGTGGACTTCAAAATGGACCTGGTTGACCCAGAATCAAATGGATATCACGAAATATCCTGGGATATAAAGGTGTCCAGTGTGACAGCGACCACATTAGCCATCGAGTGACGACTGATTTTTATAGGGTGTATTTTTAATGATATCACAGTGTTTGAAAATATTGCAGTTCCAAGTTTTGTATTTACCTATTATGTTGCATGAACTTTCAATCAATCAATTATGTGCCATGCCGGAAAGCGTGGGCGGTCATGACTCGCCATTTCACTCGATCACCAGAGTCGTGGATCAGCTCAGTGTTCCTGTCTCGTCCATGCCACGTGGCCAAGCCATCCATGTATTTTCCTCTCGGTCTTCCTCTTGGTCTGTTCCCCTCGATCTTGCCAGTTGTCACTAAGTTCTCCAATCCATTTCTTCTCATAACATGTCCAAAAAATTTTGACTGTCTTCGTCTAATTTCTCTAATCAGTCTACGATTTTCATTTGTCTCCTGTAGTACTTGGTCATTGGTTTTTCTATTTGTCAATGGTACTCTTTGCATTTTCCTCAGAAACCACATTTCTGCAGTCATCAAATGTTTTTCAGCTTGACTGCACATTGTCCAAGTTTCACATCCATACAAAAGAACAGGCTCTATGTTCCCCCTCAACACTCTTTTTCTCGTTTCAATTGACATCTTTTTATTGGTCAGAATGTTTTTCATCTTGCTAAAGGCTACTTTCGCCATGGTGATTCTTGTTCTAATCTCTTCAAGGCATCTCCCATCAGATGTTATGACTGTTCCTAGATAATTGTATCGATTCACTTGTTGAAGAATATTCCCATTTACTTGTATATTACGTTGTGGTACTTCGTTCTTCCTAGTGACGACCATAACCTGTGTCTTCCTACAATTTAATTCCAACCCCAGCTGCTCACTGTGTACAACCACAGCGTCTACTAATTGTTGCAGATCCTGTGCATTGTCTGCAATCAATACTGTATCATCTGCATATCAAATGTTATTAATGTTTCTTCCTCCAATGCTGATTCTTCTTCTTCTTCTTCGTTCATCCGGAGTTTTTTTTTCCGGATGTGATTGCGTTGTGCCTGTTTACAGCAGAGCTGCGTTCTTGCGCCGTTAGGCCGACACATCCGACTTCTGCGGGCATTTGTTGACCGGGTTAACCTTCCCGGGGGTTTCTTAGGACGTTTGACTCTCACTGTTGTGGTGTTATCCCCCATCCCAGCTGGCCCATATAGAACAGCCAAAGATCCTGGTCAGCCCTCAAGGGAAGGCAGGGGCAGACCATGGGCATTCCCCGCCATCCAAGGAGGCTTCCATACTTGCAGAGCCGATACATAGCGCTCTGGTACTGGGCTCACCCAAGGAATCGTCACGTCCTGCACATGGCTGCTTAGCCTCACTTCCGTATATTGGGTCTTCCGTTCACCATAGGCTGTTCTTCCGGAAACCAGAAGTATGCAGTCTGCAGATGACATCCACACAGTGAGCTTTCGATTCGGACTTTCCATGTAATGGATTTGCTATCCAAGCAATATTCCATTTCGTGCCACTAGGACACTTTTCCACCTTTTATGAAGTCCACACAGTGGGCTTTTGATTCGGACTTTCCACGTAATGGATTTGCTATCCAAGCAATATTCCATTTCATGCCACTAGGACACTTTTCCACCTTTTATGAAGCCCACACAATGGGCTTTTGATTCGGACATTCCACGTAATGGATTTGCTATCCAAGCAATATTCCCTTTCGTGCCACCAGGACACTTTTCCACCTTTTATGAAGCCCACACAGCGAGCTTTCGATTTGGACTTTCCACATAATGGATTTGCTATCCAAGCAATATTCCATTTCATGCCTCTGGGTCTTCATGCACCTTTAAATGTCAACCTGTATGTAGTTAAAGTAAGCTGCGGTCAACTTGAGCTTGATGATATCTCCATAGAGCTTGTCCTCAAATGAAGCAGGTGTGGGCCAAAATATCTTTCTCTGTTCTGCATACGTTGGGCAATCCTGCAGCAAATGTTTTGCTGTCATTTTTCCAGTTCTACAATTACATTCATCGGTATCTCCTATCTTTAGTTTATTGAACAAGTGGTATTTCAGCCTGTTATGTCCTGTGCGGAGTCTGAAGATTGCTACTTGTTCTCTTCGGTCGAGTTTGTAATATGCATCATCCTTCTGATGGCCTGGATGGTCTGATTCCCATTTGGTTCTATAAGTGATTTTTATCAACCTCTTTGCCTCATTATAGGTTATGTCTATGTCAGGCTGTGGTAGTCGTCCGCCCTCTTTTGCCAGTCTGTCAGCCTCTTCGTTTCCAGGTATACTGCAATGTGATGGGATCCACTGTATTACAACTTTTTTGGATTTCTGGCATAGACCATGGAGTGCTGCTCTTAGGTCAGTTAGTTCTGTGCTGTTATTGCTCTTCAGTATTGAGACAGCTGGCTTTGCATCTGTGAAGATAGCTATTTGCTTCTCTTTATTTTCCTCCATCAGGAGCATTTCTGCTGCAGTTTTCAAAGCCTCTACCTCCGCTTTGAAGTTACTTGAAAATTTTCCAGTTGCCATTGAATGTGTTTTTTTCACTCCATTTTTTAAATTTAGGAGAATTCCTCCTCCTCCATTCTCTATTGAATTTTTGGCTGATCCATCTGTATATGCATGGGTCCAATTCCTGCTTGGGTAATGTTCTTTTATGTAGTTTAGGGTTATTTCTCTTCTTTCGGTTTCATGCTGTGTGTTCTTTTTCTCAATACCAGGAATGTTTTCTATCATCTCAGGCAGTTGCTGCTGTCTCCAAGCTGGGAACTTGTGTGCATTGTGTATGGGCTTGACTGTTGATATGTTAAGTATAGGATCTGCCCTAATCCTTCGTTTTGCAGTTTCTACAAAGTTGCTACGCTTCAGTCTTCCCTTTCCAAAACCATTAAATCTGTTGTACATAGGGTGGTCTGTCAATCTTCTAAATTTTTCTGCTTGTTGTTGGGCTCTGCTATCTCTTCTATCCTGCATTGGTTGTAAACAAGTGATCTTTTCTAGTTCATTAATAGGCGTTGTCTTCAGGCTTCCAGTTATGATTCGCATTCCTTGGTTTTGGACTCTACTTATTTTGTTAAAGTTTGACTTAGCTGCTGTTGCCCAAGCTGCAATGCCATATTCCAGTACTGGCCTCACCCGTCCAGTATATAACTTCTTGAGAACTTTCTCATCTGCTCCCCACGTTGTACCAGCAAGCTTTTTCATTATTGCCATTCTTTGCCTTGCTCTTGTTCGATTTTTCTCAACCTGTGTTTTCCATATCAGGCGACGATCAAAGGTGACTCCAAGATAGTTTGAATTTTCTTCATGGCGCAATATTTTTCCATTCAATACCAGTTAGGTTGTTGAGTTTTATTTGAGAGGGAGAACACTGTGCATGTTGTTTTCTCCTCACTTATCTTCACTAGCCATGATTTTGACCAGTCCTCTAGTGCTAATAAGGCTTGCTGTATTCTGCTGTTAGCTGTACTAATATATTCTTCAGATGTCCATATGGCTAAGTCATCTGCAAAGGATGATGTGTGTACTCTGGCTGGAAAATTTTCTGTGATGTCGTTTATATATGCTAGGAATAAGGTTGGTGAAAGAACTCCTCCTTGGGGGACACCTTGCTCCAACAGCATCATTTTGCTGGTTTGTCCTTGTACTTTTGTCCTGGCAGTTCTGTTCTCAAGGTAGTGGCTGATCCATTTGTACATTTTCCCACAAACATGCATTTTTTGCAGTTTTACTTTCAGTCCTTCCTTCCATACCTTATCAAATGCTTTTTCTAAATCTATCCAGACCGCTAGTGTGTGCTTTTTCTCTTGGAAGGCATCCTCTATTTCCTGAGCTATATAGGTTATTTGATCTTCAGTGGATCTGTACTTTCTGAATCCTGCTTGGTGTGGTGTTAAGAGTTTGTTTTCTTCCAGATGCCATGTTAGCCTGCCATTGATAATGCGTTCCATTAATTTTCCTACACAGCTAAGTAGACTGATAGGTCGATAGCCATTTAGTTCTTCCAGGTCTTTTCCTTTCTTTGGGATTGGTATTAGTATAGCTTCCTTCCATGCCTGTGGGACTATTCCTCTCTTCCAGCTGTAATTTAGGACTGCTAGTAGTTTCTTTTTTGCCTTAGTGCCTAGTCCTATTAGCATTTCGTTTATGATTCCATCCTTTCCTGGTGATTTCTTCTTTTTTAGGGTATTCATTGCCTGTTCAATTTCTTCCATTGTTAGATTTGCCATCATATATTCTGCTGCTGTCTCTGTATTTGTATGATGTATCTGTTTGTCTTTGATTGCTTTCTTCTGTTCGGTTGTAATATCAATGTGGTTTGCATTTGCATAGTGTTCCATTAGTGCATTTGCAGCCTTTTTTCCTGTAAGCAAGGCATTTCCTTGTTTAATTGTTATTTGTTTGTTGCTAGGTCCTTCATTGTTCATGGCTTTCACTAGTTTCCATAGTTTGTTTCCATCCCTGTCAAAATTCAGGTTTTCTGTTTTTTTCCTCCAACAATCTCTTGTTGTTTGATTTACTGTTCTTTTATATTTTGCTGAGATGGCTTTGAGAGAGATGTTCGCTTCAATTGTTTGTTCTCTCTCTGCTGTCTTCCTGGCATCTTCAACTTTGTCCTCCAAACTTTGTAGTTCTTCAGTCCAGTATGGTTTGTAATTTTTCCTCGCTCCTCTTGGAATGGACTCAGTGGCTGCCTGTATTATCGCTCTGTTTAGACTTTCCACCATTTGCTTTATGTTGCCATATCGTGTATTTATGTTTTCACAATATTTGTCTGTTAGTATGGCAAATCTGTCCCAATCTGCTCGTTTGTAATTCCAGCGGGGCAAGGGCTTTTGCTCCTGTGGAACATATTCCATATTCATTACAAGCTTGATTGGTCTGTGGTCACTACCTGCTAATTGGTCCAGCACATGGCGATCGATTTTGTGGAGGATGTCTCCTGTGCAGAAAGCTAAGTCTGGAGTAGAAGTGGTAAGCCATCTTCTGGAGTAGAAGCTCGGTGTGTCATCCGCTTTGTTGAGTAGATGGAGATTTTAGTCTATTTCCCAGTCCTCCAATTCATCTCCTCTTTTGTCAGTATCTGGGTATCCCCATCTTTCTGAACGGCTATTAAAGTCTCCGACAATAATGCAGTTTGTGTCAGTTATTTTCATGTTTGAGAGTGTAAGGTCCTTATCTGCTGGGCTATACAGATTGTAGATTCTTATTTTCACGTCCTTTATCATTATATCAACACCTATAATTTCCGTATGGTTGTCAGAGATCACAGATACTTCGCTGCAAGGTATTGTATTTCGTGTAAGTATTAGAACTCCTCCTTTGTGTCCTTCGCGGTCGAAACGTGTGGCATGATATCCTCTGACTGAGAATTTGTGATTGGCATTGAGGTGTGTCTCTTGAATGCATGCCACATCTATTCTATCTTTATGAAGACGCTGTGTTAGGGAGTCTTTCTTCTTGTAAACTCCTTCGGCATTCCACTGTAGTATGTTGAGTGTCCGGGGTATTTGGTCAATAGCTCTTAACCTACTCCTCTGTGCCTTGACTCCACAGCACAGGGGAAGGTGACCACCAGTAGTCATGGGTGGACCCCCTCGAGGCAGGGGGCCCGGCACTATCGCCGCCTGATGGGACTTCACGGGATTAGCACCATAACGATTAATTTTGATTTGTGACATCATGAATTAAGTTACGTTGCACTGCTTTATCAAGCCTGTGGCTCAGTACATCCGATTTCGACAAGCATTTATTCGGGATGCTTTCCCTAGCCTTTGACTGTCCCCAGTCTACCTACAAGGCAGCAGGTTTTACGTTGCACTGCTTTGTCAAGCCTGTGGCTCAGTACATCCGATTTCGACAAGCATTTATTCGGGATGCTTTCCCTAGCCTTTGACTGTCCCCAGTCTACCTACAAGGCAGCAGGTTTTACGTTGCACTGCTTTGTCAAGCCTGTGGCTCAGTACATCCGATTTCGACAAGCATTTATTCGGGATGCTTTCCCTAGCCTTTGACTGTCCCCAGTCTACCTACAAGGCAGCAGGTTTGTGTGTCTCTTTGTCTGGTCCCTCTCCCTTGACCTGTCCGACATGGGTGGCCCTACCAGTAGCTGTGCTACTGTCGGCATAGCTCTTGGGGTCATTGGGACGCACAAGCCCCTCTACCTCGTCACGGTGGACACACAGCAGAGGGGCAATGCTGATTCCAATTATATCTTCTACATTTCTGAAAATATTTTCACCGTATAGGGAAAAAAGATCTGGAGACATTACACATCCCTGCCTAACACTTCTCTTAATAGGTTGATATTGTCCCACTTCATTATCAATCCTTATGGCAACTTGTTGTTTCCAATATATGTTTTTTATAAGTCTAATGTCTTTTCCATCAATTTGTAGATCTGCAAGCATATCCACCATGTTGACATGTCTAACTCTATCAAAAACCTTTGTGTAGTCAATAAAGCAAAGATGTATATCCTTGCTTACTTCTATAGCACGTTCAATAACTGTTCGCAGCATATACACAGCATTTACTGTACCCTTTCCTTCTACAAACCCACATTGTTCTTCCCCTATTTCAGGTTGTATTTTCTTCCTCACTCTTTGCATGATAATTCGTAACAAGATCTTTGTGATGTGACTCATTATACTAATGATATACATGATATACTAATTATTATACTACTAATCTACTAATGATTATACTAATGATATACATGAACTTTACACGGGGTAAATACAAAACTTGGACCGGCAATATTTTCAAACACTACGCAGCCATTAAAATTAAACCCTATACAAAATATATGGCTAGCAGCCTATACCGAATACATCCCAAGGGGGTGTCAGGAATCTCCGTGGCGAAATGGTTACCTCGCCTGCCTCGCGTTCCGAAATGTTTTGGGTTCGATTCCGGGCTACGTCGTTCAGTTCAAGATTGCAACAGGTCCCTTCGGGGTCCTGGCCAAAGTCAGTAGGATCGCCGATTCCTCCGAAGTCGGAGAGTGTCTGCCTGTACGGCGAGGAAGCACCAGTCTGCACACCAATAAGCCAGACATGGGACAACGGATACTCACGCAAAACTCAGGTCCTGTATGACATCACACTGATTTTGGACAACAGGATGCCTTCATCCGACATACAGGACTTTGCGTTGGAGCTCAAGCCAACGAACACAAGCAAGCAAGCAAGCATGTATGTGTTTATGTATGTGTGTGTGAAAGTGTGTCTGGCTGCCTGCCTATCTCATGGTAGGTAATATGTGTTGTTTGTGTTCACAACATTCATTTGACAATGTTTGTTTTTGCTATGTGAATGTATCAAGCACAACAGATAACTAATGTACGAAAGATGCGTGATTGGACGGGCCGATGTACGAGGGTAAGTTAATAAGTAAGTCACAAGTGGCTGTAGAAAAATAACTAAATAAGATAACAACTTGAAACTAGTTTATTTGTATACATACATTGTCCTCTTATTTATCAACATAATTTTCACCAACATTGATGCACTTATCCCATCGTTTTATCAATCCCCCCAAACCGGATGCATAGAACTGCGTGCTCTGTTTTCTAAACCACGTTTTCACTTCACATTCAACTTCGGCGTCACTCGCGAAATGTCTCCCGCCAAGGTGGGTTTTCAGTGGACTTAGCCTCTTGCGATTTCCCGTAAAGCAGTGCATAGCTGGGTAGAAAACGTTACGAGGGCGAGTCAATAAGTAAGTCACACAGTTCTGTGGGACGAAAGGTAAATGAAAACAAAGCACGCAGTTTAAGGCAGCCGGTTTGGGAGGACTAATAAAACGATGAGATAAATGCATCAATGTCAGTGGAAATTATGTTGAGAAATAAAGGGACAATGTATGTATAAACATAAACTGGTTTCAAGTTGTGATCTTAGTTATTGTTCTACAGTCATTTGTGACTTACTTATTAACTTACCCCTGGCCGTGGCAGCCTAACGTCCACTGCATCTGTGTCCGTCTCCAGTCGTCTTGCCATGCTCGCCACTGGAACCAGATGGACGCAGACGAGAGATTGAGGTCGACGAAGTTGCGCAGCCACTTCCTTACTATAATCCAAACTGAAGCGCAAGCCATTCGTTTTTCATCACATCAAAAGGTGCAATGAATGAATGGTCCTCATCATTCGTGATGGACGAACATCCATATTAACTTACCCTCGTAAAACGGGCCAACATGTGACTTACTTATTAACTTACCCTCGTGTCATGGTCTTATATGTGTAAGGAAGAATGTAAGTGCCGGTATGTAAGCGAGAGTCAGTGTAAGCATCACTGAGGTAAAGGGCAGTAAGAGACACCACGGCTTGGCTAGTGGACGGTCAGGCAAGAAGCCCGTGAACAGAGCCACGTGATGTGGGAAGGTCAACCAGGAGAGAGGCAGTGTGTGTGAGGCAGCGAATAGGGACGGACGTGTGGAGATCTATAGAACGATAGAACGATAGAAGGATAGTGTTTGTGACAGATAGATGGAGATGAACGTTGTGTATTGATATTCGAGGAATGTACTAACTGTGATATGTGCGGGATGATGTGAAGTGTGGTTGTGAATGATCATGCGGGCGACAGTGTAAAGAGCGCCATTGTGAGTTAGCGCGTGGCTGTTGGTGGTGAACGATTGTTTGAGCGCGAACTTCGATCATGTTGTCAGCTTGTACTATATTGTAATAAATGATTGTTCAGGAGATAGCTCCTGCCAGTTTCCGATTGTATTCATGTGTTATTAGTAGATGTATCGTAGATGTTATAATATGCCTGCCATAGTCCAGTGGGCGAGACGGAGCCAGTAGTAGGACTCTGACACCTCGTAAAACGGGCCAACATGTGACGCTTTGAAAATAAAGTTCGTTCGTTCTTTCTAAGCCACTGTGAGGTTTAATGTGTCAGAAGGCAGGTCAGCATGGCCGAATGGATAATAGCCGTCGCTCTTAAACATCCGGTGTGCTGAAGCCGAGGTAAGGGGTTTAACCGTCACAACGGTCAGTTGGACTAAAATGTTCACTTCTCGCCCTTGACATGTAGACATAAATTGTAAGTACCTCAGAAGTCGGAGTGGGTTCGCCTGATGGCGAGGGACACTGGTTATATGGACAGCTATTCCACACGCAAAAATCAGTCCGATGCACTAGAAATAGTAGCACATGTATGGACTACGCTTGAGTTCAAGAACAGGAGAAAAAATCAGAAGAGACAAAAAAATGGGCGGGGGGGGGGGGATAAACAATATTGCAACAGTTGGTGGAATTAACAGAAAATGAAGCCGACAATGTCCGAGAGAATAGATTCTAAACTTGTTCTTTATAGCATTTTGTTGGAGGGGGATATAGGGGCGTGTCCAGATCATGGTTCAGAACAACGCCAGAGACGGGGATTAAGCAAGCATAAGATGGTAATGATTCCTCCACAGGTGTTTGGTATTTCATTGTCAACCAACAGACTAACTTAATGCCCAGAGAGAAGATATCCAGATGTGACCAAACACTTCCCTCGAGAGATGAA
The DNA here is from genome assembly GCA_014155875.1 of Cepaea nemoralis. Classification (NCBI taxonomy): domain Eukaryota; kingdom Metazoa; phylum Mollusca; class Gastropoda; order Stylommatophora; family Helicidae; genus Cepaea; species Cepaea nemoralis. The sequence goes on along the minus strand of JACEFZ010005002.1, from coordinate 163,430 downwards.
CCAAGAAGAACATTTGGCATGTAAATGATACACGACCTTGGGCCATAGGTGTTTTAGCTCAGGCATCTTCCTACCAATTCTACGCTACCAATGCCAAATCTGGACAATAACTAAAAAAGAGAAAAGAAAAATCACAACAACAGAAATGAGATTCCTGAGACGAATACTCAATGTATCAAGAAAAGAGAAATGAAGAAATGAAGAAATCAGGACTAAAGTGGGGGTTACAGCAGCGCTAGACTTCACCAGAAAACAGCAAACTAAATTGTTTGGCCATATAACTAGATTATCAATTAACATTATACCACAACAAACAGTGATGTACAGAACAAACGGAAGCAGAGGAAGAGGCTGGCCACGTAAACGATGGACAGAGGGATTTACAGAGTCCATGGGAATCTCCATATATATAAAGCCCATAAGCGGGCACTCTCCCTGCTGTTTATGCTTCACTTCGACACCGCAATGTACAAGAGGAACAAGATGAGATGAGGAGATGGTCTCTGGATTAATAACATCAATATAACAGGAGCAACAGCAACAAATGAATTAACCCAAGTTATTTATACCGTACCCAATAAAACAAAAGTACAAAGAGGAAATATGAACATCTTTTAATTTGTAAGCAAATAATAAATCACGTAAAGCTTACAGTATGGTATACATATTTATATTCAAATAAAGTACATTTATTAAGTTTAAAAATTGCAGAAATATAGCACGGTATACAATTTATTCAAACGATTTTGACCTGAACACAATTTTGAACATGTAATCTTTTTAAGGTTTCATAAGTTCTGATATATCCTGATTTATTTTTACAGTACAATTGTAAATCATATTATTTTCCAATTATAGTTTTAAACATTATCTCTTAGGATCTAACAATTTTAAAGTACTTTTCTAGTTAAAATATCACACACACAAAATTTAATGTATCATTCAGAGTATCACTGTAATATCACATTTCACATTTAGTGAACTCTCACTGTACATTTTTACATTTCTAATTACTGGGTTGTGAGGTTTCAGTTCTTTCAACAAATGTTTGTGAGATATTGGAATAAGTACTTTGTGTCTCTATACATTATGTTAGTTTAACAAATTTCGCGAGATACTAGAATGAGTTTCTTTGTTTCTCTACACAGTGTTGGCTGAATAATTTGTGCCAAATAATTGAATAAGTACTTTGTTTCTCTGCACATAGTGTTGGTGGAATAATTTGTGCGAGATATTGGAATAAGTTACTTTGTTTCTCTATATATTGTGTCAGTTTAACAAATTGTGCGAGATAATGGAATGAGTTACTTTGTTTCTCTACACTTAGAGTTAGTTGAACAATGTGTGTGAGGTACTGGGATGAGTTTCTTTATTTTTCTACACAATGCTGGCTGAATCATTTGTGCCAAATAATGGAATAAAGTACTTTGTTTCTCTGCACATAGTGTTGGTGGAATGATTTGTGTAAGATAATGAAATATGTTATTTCATATCTCTGCAATCCGTGTTGGTGACATCATTTGCATTTGGAAGTATAGATCTTGTAAAAACAGACTGTGACCAAACAGATGCACACTGTTTCTTCTCCTTCATCCTTCTTTTCAGAGAATAAATGAAAGTATGTCATACCCAGTTATACACCTCAAAGGTCAGTCTGTCCGACTTCGGCATGCATCTGTGTCAGGTATGCATTCTCCAGACTTGCATCCTCTAGATTTTCATCCCTTAGATTTGCATCCTCTAGATTTGCATCCCCTAGATTTGCATTCTCTAGATTTGCTTCCTCTAGATTTGCTTCCTCTAGATGTGCATCCTCTAGATTTGCATCCTCTAGATTTTCTTCCTGTAGATTTGCATCCTCTAGATTTGCTTCCTCTAGATTTGTATCCCCTAGATTTGCTTCCTCTAGATTTGCATCCTCTGCACGCGCGCGCACACGCACACACACACACACACACACTCACACATAATGCAAGAAAGGGGGGTAATCGAGTTTTGTGTGGTCCTGAAGCCAGTTTGAGTCTCCCAATCTGTGGTCTTAATTCCCCCCGCCCCCCGGAAACCCTACCGGTTGAGAATTATTGCTCTAGACGGATTACATTCAAGGTAACTAGCTCTGTCTTCCTGTGGGTAGGTTGGTGTCTTTTCTAACAATTCTGTCAGGGCTGCGATCTTATGGCCTACGCTTGGCAATATCAAGCTGTAGAGGGATTTTTAACTAGTGCATGCGACCTGCTGATTTTCGCCCTTATATAAACAGGCTAGGTATCTACTCTCACTACCCAAGATACCAGAGGCAATTGGTGATATCATTAGTTAAATGTGGTGTTTGGACAAATTCCTAGCCCTATGTTGAGATCGAACCCAATCCATTCTGAGCCTCATATTTGTGTATTTGTGTTCATATTCATTCTTTTTCTACCCTCTTAAAGAACAAACATATTGATTGATTTAACAAACTTTCCATTTCTTAGCTTTCTTCTTTATATTTGGATTGCGACATTGGTGTCCGATGACTATGTGTAAATAACACTGCCATATTCTGCTTACTTACTTCTCTTTGGTTATATGGGATATCGACTCATATTTTAAAATGATGTTTCTACACAAAACTTTTATCTGCGACTTTCATCTCCGTTCTCTGTTGAGCAAAAATGTATGTCTTATTACCTTCTGATGCCACCTATGTTTTGCAAGAAGGTATAAAACTAATAACCACATTTGACATGAAATAAAATATTCAATTTGTAAGCCACTGAAAGTCTCTAAATGCCACATTTGATTAGTATGTATATGAAAATGATATGGCAAGGTATATGTGTGAGCAATAAGTAAACATGCACAATAAGAGATATGAATATTGAAGAATTTAATTACGATATATAATACACAAGATAAATTGAAACCACCTAACACACATAATAAATATATTTAAATGATCGTTCGCGCATCACAGGTAATGAAGGTCACTCCATCTTTCATACATGATGAGGTCGTAGTCATTAGTTTCTGGATCCGGAGATGACTTAGTCCGATGTGGGTCTGGATATGTCTTAGACAGTGAGGGCATGAAATATTCTCTGCAGGTCCCTTTCATTCGGGGCGGGGGAGGGGGTTGGATTTAGCTCGTTTTGAACTCAAGATATGGAAGGAATCAACATTGGGGGTCAATACACCAATAACATTATATATGCAGATGATCCAGTCTTGATTGCAAACAAGATGAACAGAACCTGCACAATTTAGTAGATGCGGTTGTTGCACACAGCGAACAACTAGGGTTAGAACTTAATTGTAAGAAGACACGGATTATGGTTGTCACTAGGAAGTAAGAAATACCACAATGTAATATACAAGTAAATGGGCATATTCTTAAACAAGTGAATCGGTACAACTATCTCGGAACAGTCATAACATCTGATGGGAGATGCTTTGAAGAGATTAGAACAAGAATTGCCATGGCGAAGGTAGCCTTTTGCAAGATGAAAAACATACTGACCAATAAAAAGATATCAATTGAAACGAGAAAAAGAGTGTTGAGATGCTACTTAGAACCTGTACTTTTATATGGATGTGAAGCGTGGACAATGAGCAGACCAGCTGAAAAATATCTGATGGCTGTAGAAATGTGGTTTCTGAGGAAAATGCAAAGAATACCATGGACACACAGGAAAACCAATGAAGGAGTCCTACTAGAAACAAATGAAGATCGTAAACTGATTAGAGACATTAGACGTAGACAGTCAACATTGTTTGGGCATGTTATGAGAAGAAATTACTTGGAGAACTTGGTGACAACTGGCAAAATCGAAGGGAGGAGACCAAGGGGAAAATCAAGAAGTAAATACCTGGATGGCTTGGCCACGTTGCATGGTCGAGACAGAAACACGGAGCTGATCCAGGACTCTGGTGATCGAGTGAGTTGGCAAAACATGACCGCACTCGCTTATCGGCATGGCACATGATGGATGGATGAAACTCAAGCTTAGTTCATACACGTTGTACTACTTCTAGTGCACTGAACTGATTTTTGCGTGTGGAATAGCTTTCCCAATTACCAGTATCCCTCTCCATAGAGCGAACCCACTCCGACTTCAGAGGTACCTGTAATTTACGTCCCCAAGTCAAGGACGCGAAGTCAATATTATTGTCCATCTGACCGGTGTAGGACTTATCTCCGCTGTTCAGTCATCATATTTCTGGGTGCTTCGGAAGTCACTACCCCTGACCCGATGGTCGCAAGCCGGGTGACCGGGTCTTTGCGCGACGGCCTCCCATGTGTCACGGGTCAAGTCAAAAGACTTAAAGTGATGTCACAAGTGTGTCTTGTATCACCGTTTTCTGTCATCCTTGAAAATGTTTAGTTTAGTTTAGGTTTAGTTTAGTTTAGTTTAGTCGACGGATCAACATCACGGCACACGGGTGTAACCCATAAGTGCTCCGTTCTACTCCTAACTCAAGCCCGAGTCCGCAGAAACTCAGATCAGTGCACGAACTCCGTAGCACCGGCGATGATTCTGAAATACTTTGGGTAAATTTTTAACTCAATATTTTTTCCTGGCAGCGCCGCTACTCTTTTTCGATTTACAACTGCCAAGGGATTTTTTTACGTGCGCAACAATACATACGGGGTCCGATCTCACGCAGGGACCAGGAGAACTTTTGTTACCAGAAGTCCGCGTGAAAAAATCCCGGCCCTCACCAGGGCTTGAACCTGGGACCTCCAGCACTCGAGGCGGACACCATACCCCGAGACCACTCAGCCCCTTCCTTGAAAATGTATGCCTTTCTGCATCCCATCACAAAAGATTATTTTTGGAAGCCGAAGGTCTGGTATTCGGACTAGACTAGATGGTCTGCCTAGCGAATCTGTGTCTGCAGTAGAGAGTTGTATCAATGCTGTGAATACCAGTTCTGTCTAGAACGGCAGTACATAGAATCATGTCCTGTCACCTGATGTTCATTATCTTTCTTAGACATAATGTATGGAAGTGGTTGAGCTTCTTTGCATGACGATTATATACAGTGACTTGGATGAAGAAGTGACTTGCGCGATGGATTGGTTTTAAGTGAAGAAGAGCTGTCCAAAAGTCTTCGACTCTGCGCTCTCGTCTGTATCCATCTGAATCCAGCGGCAGGACATGTCGAGACGACTGGAGGTAGAGTCAGGTATAGTGGGTGACCAGGGTGTTCTGTGTCTCACCGGGTTCATTACACTCCACAGTGCATTGTTGATGCTCGCTGTCATGTCCGTTGAACCAAATAATTAAATATATTTAAACAACCAATCTTAAATAGCTTTCACAATCTCTTAAATAGTTGTATCAGATAGAAAATAGTCATTTGTACCAAACTGCCTACATCATTTATCAAGACTGTTCATGTTGGAAAAACTAAATACAAAATAAAATCTGAAGCAAAACAAAACTAAAATATCAATGAGGCTTTACTAAGAAAAGTAAAGGATCAATATTGATCCCGTACTGAAAAATAAAGGACATACATTATAAAATGAATGCTAATAACTGCAAATTGCATAGTCTATCAATGATACAGAATGACTAGGTAACAGAATGGTAGTATCAAATTGACAGGGGCAAAGTGAGATAAAAGCAAGAGTGATACAATATTAATGTCCATGCAGATATCCCCAACAATACTTGTCAGTTTATAATTAGGAAGGAAACATTTTCATGCAAGAGTATTTTTAAAATCAAATGGAAATGTGAGCAGTTAAGGAGGGGAAAAAGCATATGCGTCTTTAAGAAACTGTTTCTGCTCAAACCAACGCTTTGTTATTAGCAACAAAAGTATTTTCATGCAAGGGTAATCTTTTACCTTAAAGCAAATGAACATGTTAGCAGCTCAGAAGGAAAACAAGAATACATAAATCACACAAATATCTCTACACTGAACCCTGTTGACTTAAGGGCGTAAATTACAAGTACCTCTGAAGTTAGAGTGGGTTTGCTTGATGCGAGGGACACTGGTAATAGGAAAAGCTAACCCACTCGCAAAAATCAGTACAGTGTAGTAGCACGTGTATGACCTATTTAAAAACACACACACACACACACACACACATATATATATATATATATATATATATAGAGAGAGAGAGAGAGAGAGAGAGACAGACAGACAGAGAGAGAGAGTTATATTTTACAGATATGGACAGGAATAACCTTGGCAGAAACTTAAAGACTACTAAAAAAGCACACGTGGAAATAAGATACAGAGGGCAGCACAGGAATGGTGCTGAAATGACCTTTCAGTGATGGGAGAAGGTGAGATTCTCTGTACTGGTCATTCTGCATTGGTTACTGAAAAATTGGGTGGAGTTTGTGCTTATGTCCCCAGTGCCATGAAGTTTATTTTGGATTTCATATTCATATTTTAATATTTTGGTAAATCTGTAACATATGAAATATTGAAACAATAGGAACAGTTACATTAATGTACATTTCTCTAACCATGATATGTTTACAAACTTTACATTCTCTGGGAGTAATGCACACAGCATGGGAGGAACTGATAAGAATTCTATTACTAAAATAATTGTAAAAATGAGTTCTTTGGCCAAAATAAATCACAGTAATAGCGAACGAAAGAAGAAGAAGAAATCACAGTAATCAATAAAGATTGAAGCAAAGTAACCGATTCAGTGCCAACGGAACATATTTCGCCACATGTGACATCCCATGTAGGCAAAAGGGTGTTATATCGCCAAACTAGGATCATCGTTTTATTTGTGTTGTTTTGCGGTTTCTTCGGCAATTTTAATGCTCAGTGAACAGAAAATCAAATTATAATGTATATTTGTGATACATCCACTGAAGATGTGATATAGCTGATCTATGTGTGGTGTCAGACTCACTCAGAGGGGGATAGTTAGTTAGTCGCGGTTCAACTTCATTGTAAAAGGTTGTTCCATAATGTGACCCATTCCTGTGCTAGTGAATATCTCACAAAATGATCCTCAGTCACTGCCTCATGTGAAAAGTGGAACAGACAAAAGTCTCGACAAATAACAGCCCGCACAGGTATACAATGCATAATGCCGCTGCCAGAATGCTAACACAAAAGTCCTCCACGAAAAATATAGTTCATCGTCCATGGAAGCGGCAGTCACTAGAAAATCAGCAATTACGCATTACTGCCTAAGGCAAACCCAGTTTTAGTTTAACAACCGGCGGCTGCCATTTTTCGGAATATGCAGTTCACGCTACAAACAATCGTGGATAGGTGTAAAGCACCCACACGAAATCCACAGCTCATAGTGTCGCTCCACGCACTCAGCTCAGTAGCAGGGCGACGGAACCAAGCACTACCAGTCCAACATGAGGAAAATGTGTTTGCAAACCGCAGCCACAAGCATAAACACTCCAGAGGCCTTAAGCCCAGTGATGGCTGGGTGAAAAAGACTCTTACTACTGATGATAAAACCCTGACCCCCTGGGTTGGTATGGCAGTCTCTAAGCTACTACGCACCTTGAAGGTGAATTGAGAAGTAATTTAGTTTTAATTAAAAGGATATGTGAACCATTATTGCGTCAGCTAGCAAGGTGTTCCGTGTTTTGGAGCCAAATACTTTGTTACCAAATACTTTGTAGACAAATAATTTGTGGCCAAATAGTTTGTCGCCAAACAGCTTGTCGCCAAACACTTTGTGGCCATATAGCTTGTGACCAAACACTTTCTAGATAAATAGTGTGTGGCCAAATAGCTTGTGGTCATTTACTTTGTGACTAAATATTTTGTGGCCAAATACTTTGTGGCCAACTAGCAAGCCACTTCAATGACATAGTTGGTTTTGCACTAAGAGTAAAATAGTATCACATCTGTTGCATTGGGAGAGGGGCGAGATAACATAGTGGCTTATGGGTGCAGTGCCTGCCTCTAACTGAAGTAAAATGGGTTCAAATCACATTGTCGAGATTATAATATCGGGAACGCAAGTATGCTACATTCCAAATCATGGGATAGTAGATTTAAAGCCTATTCTTTTTATTGGATAAGTGCGAAAAACTAGAAGGGCACTGATCCCTCATGAACTGGAAATCGACAAGAATGAGCCAGATAGACTATTTCCCAGGAAAAATTTCAAAATTATAATACTTACCCAGAAAAACCGGCACTGTGGTTTTAGGGGGATAGTGAGACACGCAGTTGCATAATTCACTGACATACTGAGTCGACGGCTAGAAATCAAAACAATGTATTCCCTTAGTGAATGTAAACACAGAAGCCACACACAGTCGGTCGTTCAGAAAGCAATGGCAAACTACTGAACTAAATGTATCTACTAAATCACAAACAGGCATTAAATGCTGGGGATTACCGCAACATCCTGTAAAAAACATGTATCAAACTTTAGCTGAGATAAAAAGAGCCACGGCGGCACAGCAGTTAGAGTGCTTGCCTGTACTGACAGTGTTTCAGATTCGTTTCCCAACAGAGGCATGCTTATTTGTTTATAACCAGACCAAGAGAAATGGTGCTGGATGGACTGAGATGGTGGCAATGGAGGAATATCATCATTAGAGTTGAGTTGATTCAGAACACGAAAGGCCGAGATTTGTGGACAGACATGAACGCTTACGCCAGCTGGCAGGACACTTGAAGATGATGACGTCTCTAGAATCAGTCCAGCCTCATATGAGTGTGTGCACCGTATTGTAAGACTTGAGAAATTATGGGCGCATACACACACAATGAACATGATCCTTTGCAAACCAAACCTTATCACATTTGTTGACATATACCAACACAAAAACCATACGTACATTGAAAACACATACTAGAAATATTCACGTAAAAAGTCTAATTAATGCATTCATCGAGGCTTCTTCCCTCCGTATGGTCTTTCTCCGTAACTGTCTTCCAAAGAGTTGTAACTAAGGGATGTTGTAATAATGTTCTGCAGCTCAGCATCTCCTCCAGGTTGGTTAGGGATATATTCTCCGATGCAGCCAGGTTCGGAACTGGAACAGACCATGCAGAAGGATTTGAGCAGCGGCGCTCATGATGACCCCAAGGACACATGTGCAGATGGCTTCAACAGGTTGTGACCAGTTCATGAAGTAATAAGTGCGACCTCCTAGAATTAAAACAATATCTTTACAAAATGTAGTCACAGAAACACGCATCAACAATTAAATACTATTTTCGTGTCGTTTTTACATATTGTGTTACTTGTTTATAAAATATTTGCACATATATTTCTCCCTTCGCTGTGTCATTTGATTGAATAACATTCTGAACAAAAGGTGAAGGGGTGCATCGGCCAAAGAAGGTTGAGAATCACTGCTCTATTCTTTTACAGCCGCTGTTGTGGCGAAGGAGTTAACGAATGCAGTTCGTAATGCCGCACACCACATATAAAACACAGCTGCGGACGATTTGGATGCAGACCGTCTGGCGCTGATTTTTTTTATACGAAGGCGCTTCAAATGAAAACCTTAAGTGTGTGTGTGTGTGCGTGCGTGCGTGCGTGCGCGCGCGTGCGTGTGAGTATGCGTGTGTGTGTGTGTGTGTTTGTTTGTGTGTGTGTGTGTGTGTATTCTGATAAAGAAAGAACAAATGTATCATTTTTCGATGTAGTCACCACTGCGTTCGATGTAAGTTCTCCAATGCCGATAAAGTGCTTGGATTCCTGTAGACAAAAAATTCTCTGGTAGCGTGTGTAACCACTCGTACATCATATGCTATACCTCTTCATTGGACCGAAAAAGTATGTCTCTCACTGACTCTTTGATATGTCAAAACATGTGGAAATCACTTGGAACGCTGCTCCTCTTTGCTGCACGTCAAAAGTGGGGCGGCCATCTTTATACTGTCCTTACGACGTCACCGTGTTCGTGTGTACCGTGATGTCACGTGCTTAACACTCTTGACATCCTTAGCAATATTGACGGGTTACAAGACAATGGCATGGTTATTGTAATTTATATCGCACTTGTAATGTTTTCATTTGAAGCTCCCGTCATATAATGGTAAGAGTGCCGATCATTCAGAAAGCAATCACAAGCAGCCAAACAATTCTGGGGTTGACTGTGGTGTTCTGTTAAAGATATGCAACTAACTTATACTCTTTTATAACACTACCACTCCATCTATTAGTACTTTTGCTATTAAGACAGCAAGAATAACATATCACACGTCATCATCATTATCAATATAATTGATACTGGTATCATTTTTTTTGGGTCCTCAGCATGGCGGATAGGCAGTGGAACGGTTAAGGCCTCTGGGTGTATATTCTCGTGCCTACCGTTGCATATTTTCTCATGTCGGACTGGTAGATTTACGGTTCCGTCGTCCTGCTACTGAGTTGAGTGCGTGGCGCGACGCTGTGAGCTGTGAATTTCGTGTGAAATGCTTTTAAATCTGCCCGAGGATTGTGGAGCGTGATCTGCATATTCAGAGCAATGGGGGGCTATGTCCCAGAACTGACCGGATTTTTGTGCCTTATGCAGAAATGATGTGGCGGCTGGTCTTCTGATTGACTGCCGCTTCTTTTGACTGATGAACCAGTGCTTTAGTGGAGGACTGTTTGTTTTGGCATTCTGGAGACGGCATTGTGCTACGGTGAAGTGTTTTTTTACATCTGTCCTGAGGTGTTGTGGTGTGATCTGCAGGCTCAAAATGGCGTAGCTGGCTAGATAACATCTAGAAACGGAGCGACAACATCAAGAGGTATCTGCATGTATGGCGGCCGGTGTATCGCAGAAGCGACCGGTTTTCTTGCCTTATGCAGAAATGTGTGGCTGCTGGTTTTGCTAGTGACTGCCGTTTCCATCGATGATGAACTGGTTTTTGAGGACTTTTGTGTTGGCATTCTAGGCGACGGCAGTATGTACCAGTGAAATGTTTCTTTACATCTGCTCGAGGTTGTTTTGTTACGTGATCTACATTTCTGGAGAAAAAATGGCGTGGTGGCTGGAGAACATCTCGGAACGGAACAACAATATCTAGAGACATCGAGACTTTGTAGGTGAACATCTGGTTGGGAAAGTGACTGCCAATTCCATCGGTGGTGAACTGTATTGTTCGTAGAGGACTTTTGTGGTGACATTCTGGCGGTGGCATTTTGCACAGTGTGCCTGAGCGGGCCGTTGTTTGTCGAGACTCCTGTCTTTTCCACTTTTCACATGGTGCAGTGAGGAACATTTTATGTGATATTCACTGGCACTGAAACGGAGCATAATGGGGACGACCCTTTGCTGTGATGTTGGAACCGTAACTAACGACTAACGACTTGATACTGGTATTGCTCCCACATGTCCGTGTCTCATGTTTAATCTCGACCAAAAACCACACAGTAACTCAACATTATATCTTTTGGTCGCCATAATTATACTGATGATGATGGCAAAGGTAGCCTCTTCAAGACGGAAAAAAATTTATCAAATGTAGTGAGAAAGAATGTTGAAATGCTATATAGAACCTATACTGTTATTACTGTTATATACATGTGAAACATGGACAATAAGTAAGCAAAGTAAGAAACATACAATGGCAGTGAGAATGTGGTGTCTGAGGAATATGCAAATAACATGGGCAGATAGAACACCTCCCAGAAACATATTACAAGAGCACATTGATTAGAGAAATTAGACACCGACAGTCCAGATTTTGTGGGTATGTTGTGAGGAGAAGTCAACTTGAAAATTTGGTAACAACTGGCAAAAGTGGTGAGAGAAGAGCAAGAAGACGGCAAAGAGATAAATACCTTGATGAATTGATCAAATGGTACGATGGGGAAGAACACAAACCAGAAAATATTACCAGATCTGATGTTTCATGCATAGGGTGCCTCAAATTTCATGCTCTGAAAATCTGTCTAATGATATTTCAGGGAGACAACCCAAGAAGTATGTATTAGTTATATTTCTTTCCCCTATTCAAGTCTTGAAATTTATATCTCAACACAAAGCTATAAAAGAGGCGTGGCTGAGAGGTTATTGGATCACCTCAGTCCAGAAGGCGCCAGGTTCAAATAGCAGCATAAGGTTGGACATTTTTACAAGAACCATTGGTAACCTAATTACATCACATGTTCTCTTAAAGGCCCACAGTGACTCGGGGATTGCCGAACAAAAATGAAACCGTAAGATGTAGCGCGAGGCAGTGGGTTTGACCACTTCGCAACGGAGACCCTAGAAGATACCCGAAACTCTGTATATCATCATCATCATCATCATCATCATCATCATCAATCATCATCATCATCATCATCATCACCATCATCATCATCATCATCATGTAGTAGGTCTTTTACACAACGTCGCATTCATCACGATGATAAACCTGGCTAATGACGACGCCTTTCCAGGTGTGGTCATGCGTGGAAACACATTTGTTTCTGCTGCGAGGCTCTATCGTCATTTGGAGGTGACAGGTTCGAATCCCTGACCGTAACTATAACTTTTAATTGTTATCTAGTGCTTCCTCTAATTATTTCTACTTCTAGCGTATCTAACAATACATGTGTGTTTATTCACGAACTGTCTAGGTGGCCTCAAATGGTTCCGCATCTGATATTTCTGTGTAATACGTTGTCATCGCGCGCTCCAAAAAGCCTCTCGATCTCTTGCCATTTCTCTAGCCTCACGAATCCTCATTCCCAAGGTGTCTGCAATGTTCTGTGTCCATCATCGTACTGCCTGACCTCTGCTTCTTCTACCAGAAACATCATCTTCCATCGCTGTTAGTTCCAAGAAACTGCGACCTTTAACATGGCCAGAGAGGTTCATTTCCGAGACACGAAACTCTCTATGAGTCTGTTTTCTTCGATGTTCGGGTCTTGTAGGATTTCATGTTTTTAATCCTTTTCTTGGCCCTCAATATCTAATAAGCTTTCAGTAACATTTGACCCCCAAATCCCAAATTTCCTCCATAGTGATTACGCAATTGACCATGACCAACATCCATATGTTGCTATATAAAAGATGCATATTCTCAAAGAATTTACTGAAACTTGTTTGCCAGTCGTATATAGACTCTTATGCTTGAAGATCTACAAATTGATGGAAAAGACCTTAGACTTGTAACAAATAATATATTGGAAACAACAAGCTGCCATAAGAATTGATAATGAAGTAAGTCAACATCAGCTATTAAGAGAGGTGTGAGACAAGGATGTGTAATGTCTCCATATCTTTTTTCCCTGTACAGTGAAAATATTTTCAGAAATATAGAATATATGGAAGGAATCAACATTGGGGGACAATACATCGATAACATTGGATATGCAGATGATACAGCCTTGATTGCAGACAATGAACAGGACCTGCAAAATATATGGAAGGAATCAACATTGGGGGACAATACATCGATAACATTAGATATGCAGATGATACAGTCTTGATTGCAGACAATGAACAGGACCTGCAACATTTAGTATTTAGTAGATGCGGTTGTTGCACACAGTGAACAACTAGGGTTAGAAGTGAATTTTAAGAAGACACAGATTATGGTCGTCACTAGGAAGAAAGAAATACCATAATGTAATATACAAGTAAATGGGCATATTCTTAAACAAGTCAATCTGTACAGCTATCTCGGAACAGTCATAACATCTGATGGGAGATGCCTTGAAGAGATTAGAACAAGAATTGCCATTGCGAAGGTAGCCTTTTGCAAGATGAAAAACATACTGACCAATAAAAAGATGTCAATTGAAACGAGAAAAAGAGTGTTGAAGTGCTACATAGAACCTGTACTTTTATATGGATGTGAATCGTGGACAATGAGCAGACAAGCTGAAAAACATCTGATGGCTGTGGAAATGTGGTTTCTGAGGAAAATGCGAAAAACACCATGAACAGACAGAAAAACCAATGAACAAGTCCTACAAGAAACAAATGAAGATGGTAAACTGATTGGAGACATTAGACGTAGACAGTCAACATTTTGTGGGCATGTTATGAGAAGAAATGACTTGGGGAACTTGGTGACAATTGGAAAGATCGAGGGGAGGAGACCAAGGGGAAGACCGATAAGTAAATACCTGGATGGCTTGGCCACGTGGCATGGTCGAACCAGAAACAAGGCGCTGATCCAGGACTCTGGTGATCGAGTGAGATGGCAAAACATGACCGCCCACGCTTATCGGCATGGCACATGATGGATGGATTTAGACTCTTAACTCTTAATATGGCAATCAATAAATCAATCCATATATATATATATATATATATATATATATATATATATATATATATATATATATATATATATATATATATATATATATATATATATATATACATATATACATATATATATATCCATCCATCCATCTAAGGTCTTTTCCATCAATTTGTAGATCTTCAATCATTCTTATCATGTCGACATCTACCTAGAAAATAACAGACAAAAATACCGGGGTTGATTACGACGTCCTGTAAAGGTCATACATCCAACTTTTCCTTACCTAAACCAACACCGCCTCTAAATAGCAAACTGCCGTTGTTGATGTAATAGAGAGCGTTGAAGACAATGTACAGAGAGCCCAGGAAAGCTGTGAAGAACATGTGGTACATTCGAATGGGCGTGGCTCCAATCATGACGTCTGCTATGACGTATATCGAGTTTACTGTATGCTTTACACGGGACATGTCGCTGGTTAACAGAGCTGAAAACACAAAAGTACAAAAGAATAAAGTGTATTCACTGTTTTGTACAGCAGAGTTAAACTGAATAAGTGCTACAGGCTGATAAATAGTCTTATTTGAATTTCCCGTAACTGCCGTCGGGTTTATAAATCAAACTATAGTTAAACCAATGAAAGAAATTAAACGACGACTATCAATTGCTCTTCAAAGACTAAAACAACTTAATAAATTATGGAGTGGGACAGACAGAACTACAAAAATTATATTTTAAAGAGCATGCATCTTTCCCATTGCAACATACGCCTGTGAGACCTGGACACTTACTAAACAAGCTGAACAGCGCATAAACGCCTTTGAATATAAATGTTATAGACGAGTTCTAAGAATATCTTGGGTAAAGAAAAGAACAAATGCATCCATACTTCAAGAGCTGAACATTAAAGAGGGTTGGCTATTACAGATGATAAAACAAAGAAAATTGAAATATTTTGGTCACTTGAAACGTCACGAAAGTTTGGAGAAAACAATAATGGAGGGAGTATATGCCTGGGAAGAGAGGAAGAGGAAGGCCAAAGAAAAGATGGGCGCAGGATGTGGCGGATTGATCTCCAGATGGGTGTATCGGACGCGGGACATCTTGCTTGTGATCGAGAAGTTTTCCGGAAGGTTGTTATGGGAGCGAGGTTCTGCAAAGGACATACATGCTACTGAATGAATGAATAGTTAAAATATCAATACAGTAGTTTTCCATGCAACTTCCTTAATTTGATAAATAATACAGCATGTCTGCTACCATATTAACAACGTTTAAGTCATAACCGTGACACACCCCTACTTCCCATTTTCCGCCATCCTGTTTTGTTTGGTCCACACCTAAATTTTGTTTGGCACCAAGTCTGTTAATCTGGCATATCGTACTACATACTAACATTGTTTCTTTTCCTTTTTGTAGGTCTTACTATAACCTTCCAATGTTGTCATCATTAGGTAAGTAAGGCGGTGCAGATGATTATGTTTTCCCATAACCATCTGTTTTCTGTTTTTGTGATAATAGATTTTAATCGTCTTCTTTGTCTCTCTGTCATACATCCACTATTTTAATATCAACGCTGATGTTCACACATAATTTATTTGTCTATGTACCTAATGCACCTATAGCTCTTTGTTGCAGTCTGGTGGCCGTTTTGCATGTTCATTTGTACATGATGTTACCAGACTCTGAGAATTTATTTCATTATATTTTTAAGTGTTTCTCTTAATGTAGTTCTAATATCATTCGAAGATTGTGCATACATTTTTTTAAACAAAGGCACTTTTTAATAAATAAATAAATAAATAAATAAATAATAATAATAACAATAATAATAAATATAAAAATTGTGAAAAGATAGAGACAAAACAATAATGTGAAAATGTCTGGACACTTATAGAGAATACAGACCAATCTTTGTGGCATGTACTTTAACAAGTTTTAAGAATTTAACAGTATTTTCAACCAATAATTGAACTTTAAGACATTTACATTTTTTGTGTATGATTCGTTTTCTGTCTGTCTGGTCTGTCTGATCTGCCAGTTTGGTATGCTTGCCTGCTTGCCTGCCTGTCATTTATTTATTTCTTTCTTCGAAATGATATTCGATTACAATACGTTTTCACAACAACTTTCGGAAAACTTGAAATGACAAATGTATTTGGAGAACGCCACATTTCCATAAAAAAAAAGCATCACGCTTCTATTTGATAAAGTCAAAATACTCGGTGTTATATGGCGTTTTGCGAATAATATTTGCATATTTAGAATCAGATTTCCATTTGTCATTAAATGGACTAATCCCAAACGTTCTACTTTTTTTTTGTCTGTCTGATGAGAAGCTCCGGCATGGCAGATCTCTTTACAATGAATTGCCATAGTTCCAGACAACATCATTATATTCTCTACAAGAGGCGACAAGATGTTAAATGTAATATCAACTATCTGTCATCTACCGCCTATAGTACATTACGGTGTAGGACAGGAGGGTTCTTGAGCCTGAGGACTGAAGGTCGCCACGAACAGTGCAGGTTAGGGTTTTCTATTTTTTGCCCCCGACAGTGAATTTGAATAACGAATATATATATATATATATATATATATATATATATAGTATATATATATATATATATATATATATATATATATATATATATATATATATATATATATATATATATATATATGTCTGTTCAAGGCACTAAAGAAGATTGGCTGCCCACCAACTCTTCTGTCCATTGTGGAATCGTTCCACACAGGCATGAAGGGTATAATCAAGTTTGATGGTGCAACTTCTGAAGAATTTGAAATCAAGAGTGGAGTTAAGCAAGGTTGTGTACTAGCTCCCACCCTCTTTGGAATATACTTTTCACTTCTACTGAAATATGCATTTCATGATCAGGATAGTGGTATATACATTCACTCACGCTCAGATGGCGGCCTCTACAATGCTCAGAGATTGAAGGCTAAGACCAAAATTAGGAGGGTACTGATCAGAGAGTTGCTTTTTGCAGATGATGCTGCAGTTACGACCCACTCTGAGGAAGAATTGCAATGTCTACTATCTGCATTCTCCAATGCTTGTTCTGAATTTGGTTTAACAATTAGCAAAAAGAAGACACAGATTATGTCACAAGGTGCACATGGGGTACCATCAATCTTTATTGATGACGCCGAACTAGAGATAGTAGACCATTTTACATATCTAGGATCAGTGGTAAATAGCAAATTATCCCTAGATCAGGAAATCAACATCCGGATTGGTAAGGCAGCAACAACAATGAACAGGTTAAGAAAAAGAGTCTGGGAGAACAGGAAGCTTACTGCCAAAACAAAAGTCCTTGTCTATCAAGCCTGTGTCCTTAGTACTCTTCTCTATGGCAGTGAAACCTGGACAACTTACTCACACCAAGAGAACAACTTAAACAGCTTTCATATGCGGTGTCTGCGAAGAATTCTTGGTATTAAGTGGCAAGACAAAATCACAAATACTGAAGTATTGGAAAGATCAGGTTGTGTGACAGTTTATTCCATGCTCAGTCTTCGTAGACTTAGATGGATAGGACATCTTAGGAGGATGGATGATGGTAGAATACCAAAGGATATCTTTTTTGGTGAATTACAGATGGGTAAGAGATCTCAGGTCGGCCTCTACTACGATACAAAGATGTGTGTAAGCGGGACATGATTGATACAGGCATTGATAATGCACATTGGGAGCAAGTCGCCGCTGAAACGTGTTGCATGGAGGGCAAATATCAGAAATGGAATAAAGTCAAAGGAGAAAATTATTGCAGAAAAGTCACACACCAAGCGTTTGAGACGTAAGATGGTGCATGATGGTGGAAATGACCACGTGTTCACATGCACCCACTGTGAACGGACATTTACAGCGCAAATTGGCCTTATCAGTCACACTCGCTACCGCCATAGTTAAAAGTTATTATGCCTTTTTAAAGCACAAACTATCGTCTGTC
This sequence comes from Cepaea nemoralis, assembly GCA_014155875.1. Taxonomy (NCBI): domain Eukaryota; kingdom Metazoa; phylum Mollusca; class Gastropoda; order Stylommatophora; family Helicidae; genus Cepaea; species Cepaea nemoralis. Next base: position 145,302 of record JACEFZ010005002.1, on the reverse strand, counting down.
AAGACGGCAAGGTGCCAATGAATGAATATATATATATATATATATATATATATATATATATATATATATATATATATATATATATATATATATATATATATATATATATATATAACTGTCATTTACTGCCAATATAGTGCCTTACAGTGTATGGCAGGAGTGTTTTTGAGCCTGAGGAATTAAGGCCGCCTGGCTAGTGCAGTCGCCGCGAACTGTGCAGGTTAGGATATTCTTTTTGCCCCTGACAGAAATAAGCCCACACCTTACCGAGGATTCGAACCCGGGTCTCCCGAAGGAGAATCCGGCATTATAGCCACTTGCGCCAGCCGCTCCTCTCTCTCTCTCTCTCTCTCTCTCTCTCTCTATATATATATATATATATATATATATATATATATATATATATATATATATATATATATATAACTGGCATATGTCGAAATATACATACATACTACAGAAATCACACAGCATGTTGATCTATCGTCCTCGACTTGGGGACGTAAATTATAAGTACCTGTGAAGTTGGAGTGGGTTCGCCTGATGGCGAGGGACACTGTTAATAGGGAAAGCTAATCCAGACGCAAAATTCAGTCCATCACTACTATAAATAGTGTGTATGGATTACGCTTGAGTTCAAAGCGAGCGAGCGAAAAAAAATAATAAAAAATAAAAATAAATAAAATAAATGCACCCATTCAGGTGTAAGACGTTCTTCAGAGTTTCAAATTGCTCTGTCAGTGTGCCTGGGTGCATATCTTCTTAGCACGGTCAAACGGTGTCCGTACTAAGCCCCGTTTGTACTGGACGGGTGCGAACCTGTGGACATTTAAGTATTGGCCAGTCCATGTTTCTTTGGGATAAACCGATCTTTGAACTGTACCGTCTGCTCTATGCCTCATTTGAATATCTAGGAACAGCAAAGCTTCGTTGTGCTCGTGTTCCATAGACAGAGAGATGTTCTTATGCGTCTGGTTCATTATGGCCTGGAATGATGTTGCTTGTAGCTCGTCTGTGGTGATGATTGTTATATCGTCCACATAACGACGTTAGATGACCACGGTTTTAATATCCGAGGATCTCTTTTCTTCTAAATGTGCCATGAAGATGTCCAATAAATTCACACCTTAACGAGGATTCGAACCCGAAGGAAGACCTGGCGTTTTATTCACTCGACCAACTGCTCCTCTTTCAATGTACGGTATAAATTAATCATCTTCAGCATCATGTTCCATGACCTTTGCTCCCATCAGCGTCATGTTCCATGTCCCCTCCACCCACCAGAGTCATGTTCCATGTCCTTTGCCCAATCACAGTCCACCGGGGGAAAAACACACTTGTATATATCTAGGACATAATAATAGTAGATGCGGTTGTCACATACAGTGAACAACTAGGGTTAGAATCACATTTTAAAAAGACAGATTATGGTCGTCACTAGGAAGAAGGAAACACCACAATGTAATATACAAGTAAATGGAAATATTCTTAAACAAGTGAATCGGTACAGTTTTCTCGGAACAGTCATAACATCTCATGGGAGATGACTTGGTGAAGGTAACCTTTTGGGAAAACATACTGACAAATAAAAAGATGTTGTTTATAATGAGCAAAAGAGTGTTGAAGTGTTACATAGAACCTGTACTTTTGTATCGACATGAAGCGTGGACAGTGAGCAGACAAGCTGAAGAACATCTGAAGGCTGTTGAAATATGGTTTCTAAGGAACAATACAAATAATATCATGGACAGACAGAAAAATCAATGACCAGGTCGTACAAGAAAGAAATGAAACCGGTAAAATGATTAGAGAAATTAGACAGTCACAATTTCGTGGACACGTTATGAGAAGAAATAAATTGGAGAACTTGGTGACAAATGGCAAGATTGAAGGGAAAAGAGCAAGAGAAGTAAGTTATGAGAAGAAATAAATTGGAGAACTTGGTGACAAATGGCAAGATTGAAGGGAAAAGAGCAAGAGAAGTAAACACCTGGATGGCTTGACCACGTGGTGTGGTCGAGAAAAGAACACAGAGGTGATCCACGACTATGGTGATCGTGTGATATGGCGAAACATGACCACCCACGCTTATCGACATGGCACATGATGATGATGATTAAGGAAATAGGTAACTAAAACACAGACGCCATAAACAAAATATTGCACGATTTATTGCCTGACTTATTTCGCTGCATCTCGTCAGGTGCATACTACAGAGTTATATATCACATGAGGTGAGTAAATGAATAATACTTTGGCCGAAATACTAAGTGCATAGTCATTGACATTGTTTGAATGTGCAGTATGCACTTAGTATTTCAGTTCAGTTTTCAGTTCGTGGCGAAGGTGTTATGCCTTCGAAACACAGCTGCGGGTGATTTGGCAGCAGGCCACATTGCGTTGGTTTGTTTTACTAAATGGTATGAGTTTTGGTCGTTCAGAAAGCAATGGCAAACTACTGAACATAAACTTGCAATGAGATCACAAACAGCAAAATAAATAAATAATAATAATAAAATGCTGGGATTGACTGCGACGCCATGTAAAGGATTTGCAACTAACTTTCTTTAAAACTTAAATACTTAATGAAAAATTGTATGTAGCTTGTTCTCTAATATGAATGTCAATGTAGGACAATGAGTAATGACACAATGGAGAAACTGGAAGCAGCGGAGATGAATATTTTGAGAAGAATGCAGAGAATATCGTGGGCAGAGCAAAAGACAAACGCTGAGGTATTGACTGCTGCAAGTGTTAGAGGACCTCACCTCAAACCCATAAGGGAAAGACAAATTAGATGTTTGGGAAGAAGCGGAATAAAGAAATTAACATGAAAACTATGCTTTCCCGTTGTGAATTTGAATAACGAAAACAAAAACAGCGTAGTAAACGAATTATTGCCTGGTATATTTCGCTGCATTTCGTCAGGTACATACTGCAAAAATCACAGAACATAAAATAAAAGCAAAAAGATTATAATTTTATTCAAATTTATTTCGTTATTCAAATAAGAATGATCGTGAAAGACAATTAGCCTTATCTTAGTGCGAGGAAATGCAACCTAAGGATTAAATGTCATGGAAAGGCAGAAAAGACCGGTGCTACGGAGTTCATGCACCTGAACTGGGTTTCTCCGGACTCATGCTTGAGCTAGGAGTAGAACAAAGCACTTATGGGTTACACCCGTGTGTCGTGATGTTGATCCGCCTACTAAACTAAACTAAACTAAACTAAACTAAACTAAACTAAACTAAACTAAACTAAGCTAAACTAAACTAAACTAAACTAAGCATTTTCAAGGAAACGGTGATACAAGTCACACTTGTGACATCACTTAAGTCCTTTGACTTGACCCCTGACACATGGGAGGCCGTCGCGTAAGACCCGGTCATCCGGCTTGCGACCATCGGGGCAGGGGCATCCAGAAATATGATGGCTGAACGGCGGAGACAAGCCCTACATCGGTCAGTTGGACAATAATATTGACTTCGCGTCCTTGACTTGGGGGAGTAAATTATAGGTACCTCTGAAGTCGGAGTGGGTTTGCCCTATGGGGAGGGACACTGGTAATTGGGAAAGCTATTCCACACGCAAAAATCAGTCCAGTGCACTAGAAGTAATAACACGTGTATGAACTAAGCTTGAGTTCAAAACGAGCTAAATCCAACCCCCTCCCCCGCCCCGAATGAAAGGGACCTGCAGAGAATATTCCATGCCCTCACTGTCTAAGACATGTCATGACCCACATCGGACTAAGTCATCTCCGGACCCAGAAACTACTGACTAAGACCTCATCATGTATGAAAGATGGAGTGATCTTCATTACCTGTGATGCGCGAACGATCATTTAAATATATTTATTATGTGTGTTAGGTGGTTTCAATTTATCTTGTGTATTATATATCGTAATGAAATTTTTCAATATTCATATCTCTTATTGTGCATGTTTACTTATTGCTCACACATATACCTTGCCATATCATTTTCATATACATACTAATCAAATGTGGCATTTAGAGACTTTCAGTGGCTTACAAATTGAATATTTTATTTCATGTCAAATGTGGTTATTAGTTTTATACCTTCTTGCAAAACATAGGTGGCATCAGAAGGTAATTAGACATACATTTTTGCTCAACAGAGAACGGAGATGAAAGTCGCAGATAAAAGTTTTGTGTAGAAACATCATTTTAAAATATGAGTCGATATCCCATATAACCAAAGAGAAGTAAGTAAGCAGAATATGGCAGTGTTATTTAAGCCTTGGTCGGCAACTGGTCTAGGATCGAAGCTCCGACAGGAGAACAATTAGAGGATTGCTTTGCTGATCCGGCAGCTTGTCTTGTTCCAGATGTATTGGTGTTACCTTTCCTTTGGCGTAAATAGGCAGACAGAGAGAGGGATCATGCTGCAAGGGCAACACAGTCTCTACAATTCAGCCCATAACTTGTGCTATGGAGATGTATAACTCCATCCCAGGTTTCAACAATTGGTTGTAGTTATTCTACCTTTTCTTAAAAAATGAAACACAATGTAACAAACTATCGCCTGTCAAGACGGCAAGGTGCCAGCGGTAGACAATTAAAATTACTGTGTGAATATGTGTATTGTATATTACAGCTTAAATGATTAATCGTATTGCTTTAGTTAACGTTGTCTGATTTCTGCAGTATGTACCCGACGAGATGCAGCGAAATATGCCATGCTACGAATCGTGCAATCTATGGTTTGTGTCTTTGTTATTCACATTAAATTTATGTTGGAAATTACTGGGTGAGAGAAGCAGAGCGAGCGAGCGAGAGAAAGAGAGAGAGAGAGAGAGAGAGAGAGAGAGAGAGAGAGAGAGAGAGAAAGAGAGAGAGATGTGTGTGTGCGAGTGTGTGCGCGAATGTTTGTATGGATGTGAGTGTGTGTAACGCTTTACGGCCTGGCAATTAATAATATAAGAAACTATAATTTTATGAAACTCAAATGACAGAGATGAATAGAGATGCATGATGGTCGGTATCTGTTCTACATAAATGGACACACATAGTATTATTTGGCACTCACAGAAGAAGAAAGGAAATAAGATTAGAAGACGCACTAGACAACATAAAATTTGAAAGCTATAATAGTTACCAACCGGGATCGAACCTGTCGCCTCCAAATGACGACGGCGCCTCGCTGCAGGAACAAGTGTACCAACTATGGTCGTGCGTCGAAGTACACTTGTTCCTGCAGCGAGGCGCCGTCGTCATTTGGAGGCGACAGGTTCGATCCCGGTTGGTAACTATTATAGCTTTCAAATTTTATGTTGTCTAGTGCGTCTTCTAATCTCTATTTCCTTCTTCTTCTGTGAGTGCCAAATAATACTATGTGTGTCCATTTATGTAAACGTCTTAGTGGCCTCAATGGTTCTCCCCATTTATTTCTGGTGTCTGTTCTAGACTGGTGCGCTCTTTTACTCCATGTAATAAATTTTCCAGAACTGCAACGAGGCTCATCTCTGTATATGGTCATTTTAGTTCATGCGGGGGTCTTTTTGGCTTGCATAGTTTAGTTATTTTTATTGCCAAGACTAATGTCTTCGCATCTGCTGTTCTTCCTGGTGGCTTTTGATGCTTTTCTGTGACATCTTGGGTCGAGTACACACACATGAGCTGTTCCGTTATTCAAATTGCTGTTTTGTCAGCGTCAATATCCACCTATAAATCAAACTCTCCGCTGTAATAAAAATCTCTGTATCGTTTGCACGCGAATGCATCATCGGCGATCGTTAATCATTCTTCATATGGAAAAGCTACATTTATTTTCCGTTGGGTCGTGAGTTACACAATGCAATATCTTATAAATAATACGTTCTTTCTTTGCTTTTATTAAACGGTTAGTTAATGTTTCATTGTTTGGGGGTCGTACACCGACAAAGTTTAGTTGTATTATTTCTTCTCGCAGTTTCTTTCAGGCTGTGGTGGTTTTCGAGGCTTTTTTGTAATCTTTTTTTTTTCAGTATTCTGAGAACTTTTGTTTCTCGTCTCAGCTGTTTCTGTGTGTTCATAAGTATTTCAAGTGCATATTATGAAATATATTACGAAGGGAAGCAAATAAGTAAGTCACAAATGGCTGTAGAAAAATAACTAAATATGATAACAACTTTAAACGAGTTTATTTTTATACATACATTGTCCCTTTATTTCTCAACACAATTTCCACCAATATTGATGCAATTATCCCATCGTTTTATCAGTCCTCACAAACCGGCTGCATAAAATTGCGTGCTCTGTTTTATAAACCACGTTTTCACTTTACATTCGACTTGTCTCCCGCCAAGGTGGACTTTCGGTGGACCAAAAGTGCTGAAATCGCTAGGGTCTAAGTCGGGACTGTAAGGTGGATGTTCCAGAACTTCCCACCATAGTTGGTTAATTTTCTCCTTAGTTAATCGAGCCGTATGTGGTCTGGCATTGTCATGAAGAAGCAACACTCCTCTAGTCAGCAGTCCTGGACGTTTTCTTCGAAATGCATCATGAAGCACCGCTTTACGGGACAAACATTTGTCAGCACAAACAGGAAATATTTCCCCATGAATGTCCTTTGCAGGCAGTCCTTTTGCCCACAAAAAACGCACAACAGCACGTTGCTCTTTGGTTGTACACTCCGTAAGTACAGTCACCATTTTGTTTATGCATTGCGCATGCGCATGAGGCACATCGCTACCTGACGAACGGGAATATAAAGTTCGATGTTGTTGTCACCTAATGACACCTGTAGAAAACACCAACTACATATACCTGCCATCCCACAGAACTGTGTGACTTACGTATTGACTCGCCCTAGCATATCTTAACACGGAAACGTTAGGTTTCAATAATGAATATTCTCCGTGGTGCACGGGAATTTCATTATGAGAAGCACGTTGCAAAGTGAAATGGAAGTGTTCAGAGCATTACTGTAAAACAATTTCTTAGCGTGAATTCAATACATCTTCGTCAAAACATCAAAGAAATTTCGCCGCTTTCCATGATTTCAGTTGCCTTTAGACCTATCAAGGTCATATTCCTTAAGTGTGAGTAAATAATATAAGACGACAGGAAAACTAAAAAAAAAACAAAAAACGATGCAACAGATACTTTAAAACAACATTGAACGTGAATGAGAGGAGGGGGGGGGGGGGGGGATTTAAAGTGAACGCCTATAGACGGGCATGTCTGCTAATTATTTAACACTTTGAAAATAAATTTCGTTCGTTCGTTCATTTTCCCGTGGAAAGTGTGACTTCTTTGTTACATTTGTGATCGTCTCTTTAAACAAAAAAAGACAACAACAACACATAATATTCGTTTTACTAATTCTAAAGTTGTCAAGATATCGGTTAGCTTTACGTACTATCCTTTCATGTTACCCTTGCTTCTAATACAAAATATGAACAAACCTTATAATTTTGACAGACTTTACGTTTAAATTTGTCGTCATTTCTTATACTTCAATGTGCCTTTAATCTATTCATAAAGCACGCGAATGTGTGAACATAAAGCGGCTCCAAATATAAATGGTACCATCTTTGACATCTTTAGTTCACTAGAGTCTATTATGGTTATCAGCTTTCGATTGTAAACACCGTTTCGATTTAAAATAAAAAAATTTAATTACCGCTGAAATCATTTTTCAAACGTGGAAATTGTAAAAGCAAAATACATAACATTAAATCAATAAGATACAAACGAATATTTAAAACTTTAACTGCAACAGCTTTCAGAATTTTAGAATGACACGTACGAATGATATCTTTGTTCCAGTTTCCTACGAACACTTTTCCATTACCTGTAAAAATGTATTCAGCAATACAGTGTGTGTGTGTGTGTGTGTGTGTGTGTGTGTGTGTGTGTGTGTGTGTGTGTGTGTGTGTGTGTGTGTGTGTGTGTGTGTGTGGGTGTGTGTGTGTGTGTGTAATGGGATGGGGGAGGGGGAGGGGTTGATTTGAGCCACATATGCGACGTAGATGTTTGAATTAATGATTGATTGATTGATTGATTTAGGAATCGACATCACAGCATTCGGGGCATTCCCATAAGTGCTCCGTCCCCATCCTCAGCAGCCAGCGAAGAGTTCCAACACTAATAGTACCAGTAGCAATTTGAAAAATTTGAATTAATATTAGGACATAATGTAGTTCTAACACATTGATTCGTGTCACTGATATCACAGCTGTCTGTTTCGATGTATGTCGGTCAGTGAGTTTGTAAGTTCGTTTGTCCACATAAACCTACCAAAATCCTATCCTCTACTGACTTTTCTATCTAGCTACCTGCATCTAAAAAACTAGAGCTGATAGAAAACATCTGATTACATTTCTGGAATCAGCAACACAAAAACAACAATTACCCAAGAACAACTATACAATTTAAGGTTTCGCTATCCTACCCAATCACATGAGTCATGAATCGAGTCTTTGTTCTTATCCCGATTACACCACGTGACAAAGAGGTCAAGATATTTATCTATTGGCTTTCCATTGCGTTTTCCCCATCACGTTTTCCAACTGTCACTACATTTTCAACGCCCCTCCCCTCCCCCATTCAACATGCCCAAAAGATCCTACTTGTCTGCGTCTGATATCTAAAATTAATTTACGGTCATAATTTTTGTCTTGAATGGCCGTGGCTTTCGTTTTTCTCCCCGTCTACAGTATCCTGTATATTTTTGTCTTGAATGTCTGTGGCTTTCGTTTTTCTCCCCGTCTACAGTATCATGTATATTTTTGTCTTGATGTCTGTGGCTTTCGTTTTTCTCCCCGTCAACAGTATCAAGTATATTTTTGTCTTGAATGGCTGTGGCATTCGTTTTTTCTCCCCTTCTAAAGTATCATGTATATTTTTGTCTTGAATGGCCGTGGCATTCGTTTTTCTCCCTGTCTACAGTATCATGCATATTCTTGTCTTGAATGGCCGTGGCATTAGTTTTTCTAACCGTCTACAGTATCATGCATATTCTTGTATTGAATGGCTGTGGCATTCGTTTTTCTCCCCGTCTACAATATCCTGTATATTTTTGTATTGGATGGCTGTGACATTCGTTTTTCTCCCCGTCTACAATATCCTGTATATTTTTGTATTGAATGGCTGTGACATTCGTTTTTCTCCCCGTCTACAGTATCATGTATGTTTTCCTCAGAAAGCACATTTCCACTGCCATTAGATGTGTCCCAGCTGGTCAGCGTATCGTCCAGGTGTCACATGCATACACGGACTGTCATCACCTGTTATCAAACCAAGCGGTACAAAGTTAAACTCACGTGTGCAGGTCAACATGGCAGAGTGGATAAGAGCGCTACTTTTCAAACATCCGGTGTGCTGATGCCGAGGTAGCGGGTTAAACCCCTACACCTGTCAGTTTGATTAAAATGTTGACGTCTCGTTCTTGACGTAGGGACGTAAATTACAAGTACCTCTGAAGTCGGAGTGGGTTCGCCTGATGTCGAGGGACACTGGTAATAGGTGAAACTAACTCAAAAGCAAAATTTACTCCACAGCACTATAAATAATATCACGTAATGGACTATGATTGAGTTGAAACTGAGCGAGCGCAAAAAAAAAAAAAAAACTCACGTGTATTGGACACAAAGGCTATAAAGGCCCAATAGCCGGTGGTCACCACGAGAGCGGAGTTGCAGCTGATGTTAAACAGGATCCATTGTAGCTTCAGTACCACAGGCATGGTCCTGATGTAGATGGGATCTGCAACAGAAGATTTACACATTGACAACAGAAGAATTACACATTGACCACAGAAGAATTTCACATTGACAACAGAAGAATTACACACTGACCACAGAAGAATTTCACCTTGACAACAGAAGAATTACACATTGACCACAGAAGAATTTCACATTGACCACAGAAGAATTTCACCTTGACAACAGAAGAATTACACATTGACCACAGAAGAATTTCACCTTGACAACAGAAGAATTTCACATTGACCACAGAAGAATTTCACCTTGACAACAGAAGAATTACACACTGACCACAGAAGAATTACACATTGACAACAGAAGAATTACACATTGACCACAGAAGAATTACACATTGACCACAGAAGAATTACACATTGACAACAGAAGAATTACACATTGACAACAGAAGAATTACACATTGACAACAGAAGAATTACACATTGACCACAGAAGAATTACACACTGACCACAGAAGAATTACACATTGACCCAGAAGAATTACACATTGACCACAGAAGAATTACACATTGACAACAGAAGAATTACACATTGACCACAGAAGAATTACACACTGACCACAGAAGAATTACACATTGACCACAGAAGAATTACACATTGACAACAGAAGAATTACACACTGACCACAGAAGAATTACACATTGACCACAGAAGAATTACACATTGACAACAGAAGAATTACACATTGACCACAGAAGAATTACACATTGACCACAGAAGAATTACACATTGACCACAGAAGAATTACACATTGACCACAGAAGAATTACACATTGACCACAGAAGAATTACACATTGACCACAGAAGAATTACACATTGACCACAGAAGAATTACACATTGACCACAGAAGAATCATTGACAACAGAAGAATTACACATTGACCACAGTCCGCTGGAATGCAGGAAATTCAAGCAACATGTTGTAAAAGGAAATAATCAACAGCAGCGAACGAACGAACGAACAAACAAACTTTATTTTCAAAGGGTTAAGAATTGGGCACGCAGGCCATCTAACGTTCTGCCCTTCTATCACTCTCTTTCATACATTATTTCATTCACACATCATACAAGGCTAATTGAGAACAGCAACAATATAAAAGATATGCATTATAAAGGCAGGAGAAAATACAAAAATCAATACTACACGACTCAGTAATATCAAATAACGGTGTGGCAATTGTTATTAGCTATATGGAATACTGGTCTACCAAAAGGAGACTGTTATACTAGATTATTATTATTATTATTATTATTATTATTATTATTATTATTATTATTTCTATTATTAAGGGGCAAGTTAGTCCGTATCGAGACAGTGTTCGAGGAGTAGTGTAGTGGCTAACACGCTTGCCCGCCAGTTCGATGATCATGCGTTCGAATTCCCATTGAGGTGGGGATTTGATTTCATTCACCTTAGCTCCCGGGGCCCATAAGGGAAGCAAAGAATAGCAACTCTGTAGCCTACCACGCATGTCGTAAGAGGCGACTAAGGAGGCTTGATGGTTTCGTCGCCCTGCTACTGAGTGAGTGCGTGGTGCGACACTGTGAGCTGTGAGTTTCGTGTGAAATGCTTTTGAATCTGTCTGAGGTTTTTTGGAATGTGACTGCATGTTCGGAGTGATGGCAGGTGGCTATGTCCCAGAGTTGACCGGTTTTTGCCTTATGCAGAAATGCGTGGCTGCTGGGCTTCTGGTTGACTGCCACTGCCATCAGCGATGAACTGTATTTTCGTGGACTGTGTGGGTGAACATCTAGGAAACATTCAGATAGGAAAATGACTGCCGATTCCATCAGAGATGAACTGGGTGTTTCGTGGGGGCCTGGTGTGATGACATTCTGGTGGCGGCATTATGCACAGTGATTTTGTGCGGGCTGTTGTTTGTCGAGACTCCTGTCTTTTCCACTTTTTACATTGGGCAGTGGGGAGCGTTTTGTGTGATATTCACTGGCACAGGAACGGAGCATAATGGGGACGACCCGTTGCTGTGAAGTTGGAACTGCGACTAACTAACTAACAGCTCCCAGGTCGACCCAGCCTAAAATAGGTAGCAGGGAATGTCATGCGATGTGAGAGCAGTGGTCGAAATATTGACACGTCACCCACTGGGTGTCCCTTCTGTGTTACAGTTTAGTGCCAGCATCGCATACCTATGTTGAATCAAGGCATATTTTCCCCCATATGTAACAGATGCGATCCACTCTATAACGACATGTAACAGATGCGACACACGCTATAACGACATGTAACAGATACGACCCACTCTATAATGACATGTGACAGATGCGACCCACTCTATAACGACATGTAACAGATGCGAACCCACGCTATAACGACATGTGACAGATGCGACCCACTCTATAACGACATGTAACAGATGCGACTCACGCTATAACTATGTGCAACAGAAGCGACCCACACTATAACGACATGTAACAGATGCGACCCACGCTATAACGACATGTGACAGATGCGACCCACTCTATAACGACATGTAACAGATGCGACCCACGCTATAACGACATGTAACAGATGCAACCCACGCTATAACTATGTGCAACAGAAGCGACCCACACTATAACGACATGTAACAGATGCGATCCGCGTTATAACAACATGTAACAGATGCGACCCACGTTATAACGACATGTAACAGATGTGACCCGCTATATAACGACATGTAAACAGATGCGACCCACGTTATAACGACATGTAACAGATGTGACCCGCTATATAACGACATGTAACAGATGCGACCCACGTTATAACGCCATGTAACAGATGAGACTCACGCTATAACGACATGCAACGGATGCGACTCACGCTATAATGACATGTAACGGACGCGATCCACTCTGTAACGGCATGTACCAAAGAGATTTCGGAAATCTTCTACGGAACAAGCAAGGAAGGCAAGCAGACACTTCCTGATTGCAAAAGAAAATGTCAAAAATCATGAAATAACTGAAAAACTAATTCTATAAGGAAATACATCATTCGTCATTATGTGTTTGTCGAGTCTGATGGCCTTTGGGAATTGTCATTTTGCTGTCTTCTTTGTGTGGCCAGGAAAAATATGCAAAGATTTTAAAATACAATTCTTTTTTGTTCTTGAATGTGCGTGCGAGGGCGAGCTGATTTCCTGGGCACATGTGATGAATACGGCATTGGAGATATAAGGAGTTGGGAATAGGCAACCCGAAAAAAATGCGTGTGACAAAGGGGAACGTTATTAAACACAGGCGCAAACATCATCCCCCCTCTCTCTCCCTCCCTCTCTCTCTCTCTCTCTCTCTCTCTCTCTCTCTCTCTCTCTCTCTCTCTCTCTCACTCTTGTTCTCTCTCTCTCCCCCCTCTCTTTCAGACACACACACACACACACACACACACACACACATAAACACAATAGGACTGGCAGAAAAAGAGGATACTGGAAGCAAAGTGCTGAGTAAGGTAGATAGACATTCAGACATACATATATACTGAAATTTAGTTAGGGAGGTAGATGGGTAAATACATACACTAGACAGACATACTCATAAGACACGCCCCACACCTACACACATATATGCGAGACAAACTGAATAACTGGTATGCAAATAGGTTGGTAGGAAGATAAAGAGATAAGTAGACAGACAGACAGAGATCAAGAGGGAAATAGAAAGACAGACAGAAAGATAGAACGATAAAAAGACAGACAGACAGAATGCTAAAACGAGAGGCAGAGCGAGAAAGAGATGGATGGATAAGAAGATTTATTTTCCGCAATAAAAATTAAGCAAGCAGTTCACTGGATACAAAATCAATTACATGAACCGAAGCAAGCCGCTCACGGAGCGACAATTTTTCCTGATAATATTTTATACACGAACATTAGACCACAGGCGCAACCTTCCCTAGCCCAGAAATGAAACATTTACCCGAGTACAATTATCACCCTTTCTCATGTTCGAGCAGATTTATGTCCCCTAGATGATAACCTCAAATTAACCTGCTTCCCAGAATGATATATGTTGCCATGGAAAGCGAATATTTATGTTGCTACAGAAAGTGTATGTTACTGATGATATATGTGAAGGAACGATGGGAAAACAATTGACAGCAGAAAAACAGGGCATATTACGCTTGTATATCATATGAAATATGAAATGGTGGGCAGTTGAGATCAAACATAGCAGAATTCGTAGCAAGATTCGTTGTTGAAATTAAATTAGGTTGGGTCATTAAACGCTTAAATATATAAATTTGCACCATCAGAAAGTGACATCTCATATTACAATCTGTTTTGAACTGCGAGTATCAACTGTCCTTTTGGACAACAATCCCTTTCAAATTAATATCCGAATTGTGGTGATTCGGTCCCAGGATTATTAATCTGAGGCTGGAATGGGCCCTAATTATAACTTATCTTTTGAGATTGAACTGGCTCTGTGAAGAAGGGGTTACGGACGCAATTCATAATCCCGCATACCGCGTTCCAAAAACAGCTGCGGGCGATTTGATAGCAGACCGACATGCGTTGGTTTCCATACAATGATATGAGTGCCGGTCGTTCAGAACGCAAACTACTGAACGTAAAGTTGTCAGCATATCACAAACAGCCAAACAATGATGGGGTTGACTGCGACGTCCTGTAAATGATCTGTAACTAACTGTGTTGAGATTGAATGGGATAGAGGCAATGGATAAAGAATACAAGTTTTTATTATCATTGCCGCAGCAACCTTAAAGACAACACATTCGACTTCAGAGTTTAGACTCCGTCCTCTTGAGGGTTTACCAACCGACCGACCGACCGACGAACCAACCGACCGACCGACCGACCGACCGACCGACCGACCGACCGACCGACCGACGAACCAACCAACCAACATGGCTAATGATGCTATCTTTTTAAAGTTTGTCTACATGTCTGCATTATTTCTTAATTTAGTTCTGTCTATGACATGGTTAACTGAGGGGGAACATTAATGGCAGTGGAATAGTGGTTCCTGGGGAACATGCAAAGAATACCACATATGACATCTCCCTCATCACACACACAACACACACAACACACACAACACATACACACACACACACACACACACACACACACATGCGCGCGCGAGTATTAAAGAGTCATTTAAGAAGCATATGAAAACAGTATACAGAATAGAAAAAACATACGTTTACAGCCAAGATATTTTAGTCGTGCTAATAAGAGGAAAAAAGGTGGAAACATAGTGATAACTGCAAACCTGAAGGGAAAAAGCAATGAAAACGCTAAAAGATAGATACCCAGAACCACGTCTCAGCAACCGCAACATAATTTCTCACGTGTTTGACATTTGTCCATGATTAGCTTCCGTACACCAGTACCAGCTCAGTATAGCTCTTAAGAAGTTTGTTTTTCCCCTCACTACCATTGACATAGATAAATTGCAGAAAATATTTTTCATCTTGTGAAATGTTGCTTTCGCTTGGGCTATTCCACACTTAACTTTCGTAATGCATCTTCCTTCTGCTGTTATTAAACTACCCAAATATTTAAACACATTAACTTGTTTCAAACTGGTTCCGTTCACTTTGTACACAATCTACAAAGGCATGTGGGACTTACCCGCGTGATCACTGCAAACATAAGTCTGAAACTTCGCATTGCATTTAGCGCATGCATCTGAGCGAATGCATTTGAAAACAAAAGCAAACCGCTGTTTGAAGAAAGAGTGTGTGCCATTCTGACGATTCATTGGTGGTGTTGGACGATGTGCGTTGATTGGCTAAACAACGGAAGGCACTCCAGGGATGATGGCCTGACAAGAGTGCTGAGTTTCTGTTTCAGCGTCTTAATAATACTGAGAGCAATGCTGGAAATAGGGGTCTGCCTACTGAGAACCTTGTGGTTGAACATATTCAGATGGCTGCTGACCATAAAATAATCAGGAGGACTCGCAGAACCTATAGACGCATCAATTCATACATGAGCAGCCCATGGACGCATCAATTCATACATGAGCAGCCCATGGACGCATCAATCCATACATGAGCAGCCCACGGACGCATCAATTCATACATGAGCAGCCCACGGACGCATCATTTCATACATGAGCAGCCCATGGACGCATCAATCCATACATGAGCAGCCCACGGACGCATCAATTCATACATGAGCAGCCCATGGACGCATCATTTCATACATGAGCAGCCCATGGACGCATCAATCCATACATGAGCAACCCATGCCACATAGAAAAGGAAACTGCAGTTCTTGTTCCCAAGTCACCTACTGGAGATGAGGAACCAGTCAAGAAGAGGTTGTCCAAGAAGAAGCTCCAGAGATAGAATTTGTTGAGGAGAGATTAGATTCTTAACATCTGAATTTGTTGAGGAGAGATTAGATTCTTAACATCTGAATTTGTTGAGGAGAGATTAGATTCTTAACATCTGTAACCTTTACACAGATCATTACATTGACAGTTCTATTACACATACACACATTAGGAAGATATATTTTTCTTTCTAAGTACCATCTTTATTCGCCTATATAACCATATTTGGAAAGCTTCAATTTTACCCCCAAGCTGCTCACTTATTGTCAATGTTTCTGCATCCCAAATACTGCTTGTTAGATCAGATAATCATGTCCGCATGATTGCTGAGATAATCACGTCCATATGATTGCCGAGATAATCACGTCCATATGATTGCTGAGATAATCACACCCTATATGATTGCTAGACTTTAGGCAGTTCAGCATTTGAGAAACAGTTCCCTGTCAAAATACACTATACAACGCACTTGAAGCAATGATTTCTGTGGAAAATTGTGTTCTCTAATTGGGTTTGCCAACTTAATTAAGGTCGCAAGTAAACAAATAATAAAGAATTTGCAATGTACTGAGGATGTCGCACTGGGAATTGCGTACTGGCGACGCCGCACTGGGAATTGCGTACTGGCGACGCCGTACTGGAATTGCGATCTGGGGATGTCGCACTGGGAAATGCGTAGTGGGGATGTCGCACAGGGGATTGCGTTCTCGGGATGTCGCACTGGGAATTGCATACTGGGGGTGGAAAGGGGAAAGACCCAGTGGTGCTGGAGTCAAAAGGGCGAAATTCTGTTTAGGTGGACGATAAACGGGGACAGCTATTGCTAATAATAATAATAATAATAATAATAATAATAATAATAATAATAATAATAATAATAATAATAATAATAATGGACATGAGGTCAGTGTCTGCAGGTCGACTTACCTATTAGAAACCTTCGTGATTACAATGTCAGTAGTCTGGGTCGAATATGCATGGTTGCCGACTCAATGGGGTTTAAACTCAAGATCACCTGCCGGTAGCCGTGTAAAATAGCTACCCTACGACGGTTACTGATGATGATGCGTTTATGATGATGGTAATAATAATAATAATAATAATAATAATAATAAGAAGAAGAAGAAGAAGAAGAAGAAGAAGAAGAAGAAGAAGAAGAAGACTTATTGATTGATTGATTGATTGATTGATTGATTGATTGATTGATTTAGGAACCGACATCACAGCATTCGGGGCATTCCCATAAGCGCCCCGTCCCCATCCTCAGAAGCCAGCGAAGAGTTCCAACCCCAATAGTACCAGTAGCAATCTGATTATATGTGCGTCTCGCCTTTCCTCTAAGCGTCGAGCATCGGCCAGATCCCCTCGTCACTCCACGCTGTCGCATTCTTGCCAGACCATGGTGATCCATTTGCTCCTCCGAGGTGTACACGTGCTCCCACAAGGCCGAAACCACGTCTGCCTTATCATGCATCAATACTCCACCAAGTTTTGCAGAGCCAGCCAATCTGTCTGCCTGTTCATTCCCCAGCACACCAGCATACCCCGGAGAAAATATCCAGACGATGCTTGCCACCCGTGATTCCCGAAGCGAAGCAAGCCACTCGGCACGAAGCTTGCCTGTCCTTACCCTACTCAGCATGCTTTCTGAGTCAGTTACAATCACGATGTGTGTGTGTATCGTATTCTCCATCCAGCGGAAAGCTGCACTGACTGCCTCCACCTCCATTCTTAAGCTAGATGATGTGGTATCATATGCCAG